>JAGFBZ010000219.1:0-95000 GCA_018398805.1 Hirundichthys speculiger | reverse complement strand
CCTAACCCTTTCACTTCAAATCTCCAGAAGACAACAGTTTACATCCTTTGTCATCTCAGAGGGCCTTATGAGTCTCAGAAGGGACATGTTTTATGGGACATGTGTTGGACCGTTGTCCAGGATGTCTGCTGGCTATGCAGTTTATCTTCAGCACTCTGCGGTCAAGCTTCCACTGATCGGTGGTCCACATCTGTCCAGGTTGGTTACAGTATCCACTTCTTTGTGTTTACATTTTCCAGACTTAGAAAATGGAAGAGTTGGAAGAGTTGCCAGAACCAATCAACAACCGGTGCCGGCCGTCCAGTTATTGGCACCGTTCTGCTGGGGTACCATCATTGGTGGGATGGTACACTTGACGTTTTAAAGAGTTGGTGATCTAACTTAATGGTTTACTTCTTCTGGAAGGGGGCAGTCTTTACCGTGAGTTCTGTTTTTATTAAGGCAGTGGTGCACAAACTGTGGTACACGTACCACCAGTGGTACGTGAGCGCTCTCTGGTGGTATGAACTATCATGACTTTCCACATTTTTACTTTAAAAAAAAAATCGGAAACATACAATGCGTTATAAATACAACGTTTCAAACCAAATGTGTTGCTTGAGATAATTAAAATCATGTCTGGGGAGCAAAAACAATCCATCGCACGGAAACCAAACTCGACTTGCAGATTCAGGATCTGCCCATTTCATTGCCAAATATTTCCAACATTTTGAAAAAGGTGAAGGTGAAAGTAAAACGAACCCTTTGAGGGGTTTATTCGACTCTCAAGAAACTTGGCACCATGCATCTAAAGAACGTGATGAAGAACATGTTAAAAAAGTTTGAATGGACCATTTGTTTCAAAGTTAGGGGGGAAATATATTTTATGTAGAGCTGAGCGATTTCATCGATTCTGCGATATATATCGATATTTTATCGAGTATCGAGTATCGATTTTTCAGCTGCAGATATCATTATTCTAAGCTTCTTTCAACCTGGAGATGTCACCTGGAGATATCTGGGATCCACCTGGATATGTCCAGGATTCACCGGGAGGTGTCACCCTGAGATGAATATCAATATATATTGTATCGTGAGATGAATGTATCGCTACATCTCTAATTTTATGGGTGTGGTCAGAGAAGACTCCTCGGCTTACATCTCGTGATGTAATTATCCAAACCTGAAGAAACTTGAAGCTGACAACCAGCACTACATTCTTTAAACACACATTAAATTTAATGACATTTCCACCAATGGGGAGCCACAACTAAAACTAAATGAACCCTTGAATCAGACATGCTTATAAAAGACCTATGAGTGAAGGGACTAATCAACAGCAGAGCTGATTTGGGGATTTATCCTGAAATGATGCTGAGAAATAATTCACAGGAAGTATTATGGTGCATTCTCTGGAAGTAGATGTCCATAAGAAGTATCTGCTGATGTGAACCATGCCTCATGAAAACATCTCTGAAGATGTACGATCAAGTGGAGTTGCATTCATCCATCCATCGTCTGTACCAGCTTGTTCCCATTTACAGTCATGGGGATCTACTGGATCTCACCCCAGTTACAACCTGGTACAACCTGGACAGGTCATGAGTCCATGGTAGAACCACCTGTAGACAAACAAGGCTGACAAGAAGGCTGGAACGGGACTAGGGGTGAGTATAACGCAGTATAATATGTATCGTGATACCTGGGTCGCGATATGATATTATCGCGATATCGTGATATTGTGATATTCTACCCAGTTAATATTAAAATTAAAAGTAGAGATAGAACATCAAGTTGCTGTATATGTTCATCAGATGACATTGATCATTCAGAGGACACACTGAGTCAAAACTCTTTGCTTCAAAACAACCTATTTATTGTTTTAATATTAGTGTTTTTGCACGTTTAAGTAACCATCACAACATACTGACAGCATTGTAAAAAAAAAAAATCAATATTATTAATGTTTTTTACACATTTCAGTAAATGGATGAATTTTCCTGAAAAATCGATATTAGGAGCTGAAAAATCGATATTATATTGGATGGCCGAAAATCGCGATATCTCGCCAAATCGATTTTTTTCACACCCCTAAACAGGACATCCGTCAGTCCACAGTCAGACAAACTGACTAGAAATTGAGACTCTTCCTCGACATGGACGTCCAGACAAAATTACTCCAAAGACACACCTCAAAGGAGTGAGGAACAGCTAAGGGCCTGAAGACATCACCGGAACTGGAAACATCTTTGAGCCACGAGTCCTCCAAACTGAAGTCGGTGAACATTCAGGATGTCCATGGCAGGACATCACAGAGGAAGCTGCTGCGCTCCAAAAAACACCTGAAGCTTGTCAAAGAGCACCTTGACAGCACACAACACTCCTGGAAAAACATCTTATAGACTGATGGACCAAAAATAATTATCTGGGAAGACTATTCGTCACTGTGCTCACAGCAGTAGTAATAATAGCTGAGAAGCATCAAATCATCATCCCAGCAGTGAAGCATGGTAGAGGCAGCATCATGATTCAGACTAGTTTACCAAAGTCTCCTCCAAGATAATGTCAGGGTGCTTAGTCAACGTTGGCGGATTCAGCAGAAGACCCTAGACCACCAGTGGCTTCAGGAAACGAAAACCCAACTCAAAGAGGGTTGAAGGGGTTTATTTCCACCACAGTTTAAAAAAAAAACAATTTTTTTCCAATAGTTTCTCGTGCTTTTCCTTACCACAGTGTATTTAGATGTATTATTTAGCTGGTGTGGAGGTTTAAATATCTACAGATGATGTGCGAAGGTCAGCCGAAGGTGACTGATGGCAGTGAGTGACATCGAGGAAATAAAGAGGCAGACCGATGGAAAGCTCTTTATGCTTCTTAGGCCCATCCGGTGGTTGGTTTCCAGGCGCTAGCCCAGCTCCACGGGGTCAACTGAGGGTTTATCTGAGAGCAGGAAGACGTGGCTAATCGCTGTAATGTGGTTAGCTGAGTGCCTTCACACTTGTGCAGTCACGTTACGGTCGGGATTAGGTTCGATGTGTGATACGTGGAAGATTAGAACGAGCGAGGTTGGAGGATTTTCAGCAAATCGCTGGGATTCACAGTGGATTTCTGCTCTCATGACAGAGATGACTGCATGGAGAGTGAATTAAACGTCATAACCATCCAGCCTGCTGTTATCTCATGTTTGATGTTTAATGGTAGCTTCCTTCACGGCTGATTCCAGTTCGCGGTGATCTGCATAACAAGTTTTATACCGGATGTCCTTCATGACGCAACCAGGATTCGAAACCAGGGACCTCCACTAAGGCGCCGGGGAGGCCTCGCATCATCCCAAGCACTTTGTGCTCAATCAAAGTGATTCTTGGTCTGTCAGATCATTTCCTGTTGCAGCACAACTTCCCTCTGCAAAGCCACTGAGGGGGTAGACTGGTGTAAAACTCTAGAATGGTTTCTGATCCAGACCAAGGTTATTATCGTTAACGAACGAAATAACGAAAACTAGAATTGAAAAAACATTTTTGTTAACTGAGATAAAATAAAAACGAGAATTTAAAAAAAAAAAAAACAACAACCGCAAAGAAAAAAAAAGTGATCAGCAGTGATGGCTGCGGCAAAATCACAGTCCTATATAGGATTTCTTTGACTATGACTGTGTTAACGATAAAAATAAGTGCCTTGTTGTAGAAGCAGGTGATACAATGTGTGGAATACTTCTCAAGGGAAAAAAACCACAAATCTGAAAGTCCATTTGAAAAGCTCACACCAGAAGGCTAACCAAGACTAGCTGGATAAGCTAGCCCCCTGGAAAGAAGGCTAACCGAGACTAGCTGGATAAGCTAGCCTTAGCTAGCCCCCTGGAAAGAAGGCTAACCAAGACTAGCTGTATAAGCTAGCCTTAGCTAGCCCCCTGGAAAGAGAAGCTACAGCTGCAGGCCAGTCAGCGTTGGGAAGGAACGGGAGAAAACAGCAACTATAATGGACTGTTTCCATGGAGACCAGATAGCTGCTGGTCAGTAAATACGCAGGAACACCACAAGAGGGAAGATGCATTGATAAATATGTTTATTGAGACCAGAATGTAAACACGACTATGTGATTCGATAGCCTTCAAAAAGTTCAGCGCTTTACTCAAACCAAAATTACAACCCTAATTTACAAAATAAAACTAACACTGAAACTAATAAAAACTAAACTAAAATTAAGTATTTCAAAACGAAAACGAATAAAAATAGCAAAACTGCTCCAAAAACGAATTAAAACTAACTGAATTTAGAAAAACTAAACTAAAAACTAAATAAAAACTAAAATGAATGGAAAATCCAAAACTATTATAACCCTGATCCATATGGAGCCCCGTTTGGGTCATCATTCAATGAATAAATGAGTCTATTAATATGAAATCCAGGCGTTTATTATTATGAAATATGTATCCATTATTATGAAATCTTTCCAATTATTATGAAAAAATTGTAATTATTATGAAATATATTATTATTATTATTTAATCTTAGTTTAATGCATAATAGTTTATTTCAGAATGGCTTTTTATTTAAGAATGAGCTTTTATATAATAATGACATTTTGCCAGTGGGCGGGACCAGTGGTTGACCTGCATGCTCATTGGCTAATCCTTCTCCATTCTACGCTCTGACATCGACTAGTTTTGGCCGTCAGGTCCCGTTAGCAGCGGGCCGCCAAAATCAAGTTTTCCCTACATTTCTTGCTACGTTTCTTAGTCGATGTCAACTTTTAACCGTAAACTGAGGTGCATTCTGCCACCTACTGGCCTGGAGTATATACATCGCACCTCTCGCCGACTATCGATATTCACTGTTCTGTTGCTTATGCCTGAATGAAAGAGCAGCCAATCACATAAATAGCTCCGCCCTCTCTGCTGTGATTGACACACAAATCATTCTTATAAAAAACGAAATCATTATCATAATAATGAGAAATATTTAATAATAATAAACGCCTGTAGACTCATTTATTCATTAAATTATGACCCAAACGGGGCTCCATAGATCCAGAGGTTCCTCAGAAATCCCAAAGCAACGAGTGCAGCAGCCAAAAAGCCTCAACGGGTCACCGCACAAGCCCACACCGATGCATCAAAAGAGCCCAGAAGATGACAGTGACGGCCCACCGAGATGAAACTAAGGAAGGTGGACCACTCAGACCAACCCACAAAGGTCCATAGATCCATGGGTCTGTCATTAAAATCGGCCCAGGAAGGGGTTAACCACCACACACTGAAATACTTCAGTGTGTTTCTGCTGACATAGAAGGTCCCAGATGGTAAACAGCCTACACATCTTATTTTTATTCCAGCAACAACAACATGGTTTTATTGATAAAAGGAAAGAAAAAAAGCACCCGGCAACAACTGCTTCATTGGCAGTGAACCAACTCGGTAGCACATTCGAAACAGTTTCAGAGACTTTGATGGAAAAGCATCCCCTACTGCTGGGATTGGAGCGAATAAATAAAAATGTAACCCCAACCGCAACGTCTCCCAGGAGGCTCTGCTTCGAGGGCACTGCAGTATTAGTGAAGGGATTTAAGGATGGAGCTTGACCACCACATTAGGAGGAAGCTTTAAAAATACAAGAAAAAAAAATGAATTGCAAATTCCCGAGCAACAAAAACCAGAGTGAGGAGCACAGGCGATGCCAAGTACCCCCTTCAATATAAAGGAGACTGAGTCTGCTCTGCTTGTTTGTCCAGTTTCAGATTAACTGGAGCTGAGCAACGTCAAGTCCTCCCAACATGGTGCCGAAAAAAGAGGCTTTAAAAAGCCCCCCAGTGACACCTCAGAGGGCTCATCTTGGTTTTATTTCTTTTTTAATGCAGTCTGTGAATGTTCTCCAGTCAGTTTTAACCCAATCTCTGACTGCATCGATAAACTGGAGGGAAGTTAACTGAATAATATTCAGTAAACAGTTATTCTGCTCGGATCAATTCATTTCTCTCCGCTGGACGGCGGAGCTGTATCTGGATCGAACGCTCCCCCTCCTGCATAATTACTCAGCCACACTCTGCGGGGGGGGGTGGAGGGATACCGACAGCAACACTCCACCCCCATCGTCAACCCCCTCGTGGGGAGTAATGAGGCGCACGCACATGCTCACGCTCAGCACAAAGCCTGTTCTTTTGTCCCTGTTAAATGAACAGGCTCTTCCTCCACGTTAATTTAACCGGAGGTTGTAAACGGACTGCTGGAGTGATAGCGTGAGTGGCCGTTCACCTCTTTTGTCTGGATCTCTGCCCTGTGAAGGATCGGCGATCTGTCCAAGGTGCCCTCGCCCCTCCCGACCCGCGACCTCTGACCCTGATGACAGCTGGCATCGACTCTCGCCTCCCCTGACCCCAAACACGATGAGGCGGGATTACGGAGGGAGATGAAAGGCATCTGGAGAGACAAAGACTGGTGGGGTTGTGGTGTGTACGTTCACCTGTGTTGTCGAGCACATGCACAAGTCCTCCCTCCATCTGGGGTGACCCCCCCCAAGGCAGAATACAACAGCTGTATTCAGGCTTTTTTTAAACCCGCAGAGAGTAATGGCTGCAATTTGGCACTCGATGAAGCCTAAACAAACCATTACAGCTGCCTGCAGTCCTCCAGATCTGTTTGAGTAGAAACACTCAGGTGTCTTTTAAAACAACAAAAGCCTCGTAGTCACTAGTGACTGTCGATATTGGAGGTGTGAAAAAAAATCGATTTGGTGATATATCGTAATTTTCGGTGATTTTTCAGCTCCTAATATCAATTTTTTTAGGAAAATTCATTGATTCACTTAAATGTGCAAAAACACTTATAATAAACAATAAATAGTTTGTTTTGAAGCAAATAGTTTTGACTCAATTTGTCCTCTGAATTCAATTCAATTCAATTCAATTCAATTCAATTTTATTTATATAGCGTCTGTTACAATGACAATTGTCTGTAGGCGCTTTACAGAGACCCAGAGCATGACCCCCGAGCAAATATCATCAACTAAGATTATATAATTAAATCCAATCAATGATAATGGCAGGTAAAAAACTCCCACGTAGGGAGAAAAAAAAAATGAATGATCAATATCATCTGATGAACATATACAGCAACTTTATTTTTCATCTCTACTTTTAATTTTGATATTAACTGGGTAGAATATCGCAATATATCGCGATATCGTGATAATATCGTATCGTGACCCAAGTATCATGATACATATCGTATTGCAAGGTCCTTGCCAATACTCACCCCTAGTAATGAGTTGATATTAGAAACATTAGCATCGAGTAGAGGTCTTCATGGGTCCACTTTCATGGACCCAAACCCGAATGGACCCGTGAAAATTCGACCCAAAACCGACCCGACCCGAGCTATTATCATAAATCCGGGAGTCCGAACCCGAATGGACCCGCAATATCTGGACCCGGAACCGACCCGACCTGAGTCTTTAATTTCCGACCACGAACCGAACCGAGTTACCCGAATAGAACCGAGACAATCCAGCCCATAGTTGCTCATGTTAAAGTTGTCTAGCGTTGAATAAAACTTGATTTTCTTACCTAAAGTTGTCTTCTTCTACCGGTTCAGTTGCTACATAGTTCTACGTGATGGAAACAACAATAAATCCACGTCGTTATTTTCTTTGTGGATACAGATGCTATTGGTAGCAACTGCTAACGCTAATAGCCTACACCGGTCAGGACGTGTCGTGAATATGTTCTCTCATCCAGGGTTGTCATGTTGGCGATCCATTGTGCTTTACAGCTGCTGGGCAAACCGCTAATAACACGCTAATAACACGCTAATAACACGCTACGGCAACACGATTGCTTCATGAAGAACACGCCACGTTAATTAATAATTAATTAAACTGCCCCGAGTCCTGACATTAGCTGCCACCGCCAATATCTTTACCTCTCTGGAGTAAAGGTGGATCCAGCCTGTCAGAGAGCACCGACCGGACCCGAGACTAACTGTACCGATTCAGACCCGAACGCGGAGTCACGTCTTTTAAATGGACCCGAGACCCGATTCGGGTTGGAAGCTCGGGTTTTCGGGTTGTTTGGTTGTTCCGAAGACTTCTAGCATGGAGTCAACCTATCCTTAGAGACCTGTACTTCCTGGCGCTGAACACCAGGAGGCATATTTCATCTCATGAGGGCATGTGTGACGTGTTCACGTCGATCCCACGTGTAGGAATTGTGTTTTGTTTAGGAGGAAATGCTCTCCGGAGGATTAAAGATGAGCTGGAGCATGCGTACATGGCTTTGTGTGATTAAAACTGGCTCAATTATCTCTGTGTCATCCAGCCTCTGAACAGGGGCGCTTGTTTGTTGCAGACTAATCCCTGCTTAGTAACACGTAAAACATTATTCCTCTCACAAGCGGCCGCGGTCGCAGCACTCAGAAGACTGAACGACGGTCCTGGTGGGCCGGCCTGAGCCGGTTCAGAGCCGGTACAACATCCACAAACACAGGCTGCTGCTTCCAGAGCGAAGCAGTTGTTGTTTTTATTATCATCCTCTTTCAAACGAGCCCTCTGGGGGCTCCTGTGGGTCTGTGGTTATTAAACCTGGCAGTCAAAAGGTTTTACTCAGGTTATGCGTCAAATTTGTTCTGCACTTCTGTCAACAACCAAAGAGCAAGCGGATAGTTTCAGTTCCTGCTGCTGAAGCGCATCTGCAAGCCAGTGGGGGGGACGGAGCCTCTGAGTTTTGGACCAGAAGGGTCTCTTTGATAGAGAGACGGGCCGGAGGCAGCGGGGGGGTGGGGCGGGTGTGTGCTCATGGGTGGCGACGGGGGAAGGCGGGGAACAAAGAGCGGGCCATGTGTTCGTCTTTTGTGTGGTGGGCAGCCGTGAGCATCTGCAGCCTGAACAACAGTTCGGAGACAATGCGTCCGATTCATCGGCTCTTTCTGAAGCCGAATGGACGGAGAGCTGCCCGACGATTACGACCGGCTCTGAGGAGACCGTTGTCGTCTGCCGTCGGAGCAGGAAGTGTCTCTCCCCGCGGCGTGCGCTGGTACGAGGTGGCTTGGAAAGACAATGAGTGGCCTCTGAAGGTGTTTCTAAAGCACTTCCAGTGGTCACAACATTTTTGCCCGTGAAGTTCGGGCCCAGAGGCAGCACTGGCAATATATCACGATTTTTCAGCCGCCCAATATAATATCGATTTTTTTGATTTTTTTTCAAAAACACTAATAATAAACAATGAATAGGTTGTTTTGAAGCAAATAGTTTTGACTCAATTTGTCCTCTGAATGATCAATATCATCTGATGAACATATACAGCAACTTGATTTTTCATCTCTACTTTTAATTTTGATATTAACTGGGTAGAATATCGTAATATATCGTGATATCACGATATCATGATAATATCGTACTGTGACCCAAGTATCATGATACGTATCGTATTGCGAGGTCCTTGCCGATACTCACTCCTACTGAGGAACACTTCCAGGAGTTGGGCCGCCCAATATAATATCGATTTTTCAGCTCCTAATATCGATTTTTTTCAATGTTTTTCAAAAACACTAATAATAAACAATAAATAGGTTGTTTTGAAGCAAATAGTTTTGACTCAATTTGTCCTCTAAATGATCAATATCATCTGATGAACATATACAGCAATTTGATTTTTCATCTCTACTTTTAATTTTGATATTAACTGGATAGAATATCGTAATATATTGTGATATCATGATAATATCGTATCGTAACCCAAGTATCATGATACGTATCGTATTGGTAGGATCGTATTGGTCCTTGCCAATACTCACCCCTACTGAGGAACACTTCCAGAAGTTGCTGTCTAGGAACACAGCTGGCCGCGCCGTCAACAAATCCAGCTTAAAGCGCTAACATGCAGAGATGTGAACATAATCCAGAAACACAGCCGCCTTCTCTGGGCCAAAGCGCATTTAAAATCGACTGACTCAGAGATTATGGATGCCTTCCATGCTTTACGCATCCTTGCACTTTAAATCTGAAGTGGTTTTACGTTGTTACTTAGTTATGACTTTTTTTTTTTTTTTGCTGCTTCATATAAAGTCAAATACAGAGTATTAATAATTAAGTTTAGCACGTGCGGTGATGTCACGTTAAATGTAAATATGACAATTCAAATAAAGATGCCATCCAGGAGGAGGTGGTACGCACCATCCTTTGCTGAGGAAAACAGGCTTAGCTTCTTTTACATTCGGTAAAAGTGGTGAGGGCGTTTATTAGAGGCAACATGGAGCAGGTTTGTCCGGGTTTCAGAGCTCCCATCCAGACAATGTCCTCCTCAGGAAAGGCACTGCATCTTTCAGGAAGTAGGAGAGTCTGGATGCTGAACTGGCTCGCCTGCAGATCAAGACCGGGACTGTTGAGCATCTCTGATCCTACATCGTACTAAAAAGGCCAACATTCCTCTCTGAAGACGAGAGTAGCGCTGAGTTTGACGTGGAAGGGTGTTGGCTTCACCAACACATCGTCTTAGATTAATGTGGACAAAGTGACCGTTTTCAAAAGATAATACAAGTACCTAAAGTATTATGAATTCTCCAGGGCCTCTTGGTCACAATATTCCTAGGATACGCAACAAAAGCTCCTTTTTCAACCACATCTTTAAACCTCTGTTCATAACAGCCAGTTTTCTAGTGGGCTGAGTCAGCCACTCGGCTCAACTCCACCCCCGTCTTTAAACCTCTGTTCATAACAGCCAGTTTTCTAGTGGGCTGAGTCAGCCACTCGGCTCAACTCCACCCCCGTCTTTAAACCTCTGTTCATAACAGCCAGTTTTCTAGTGGGCGGAGTCAGCCACTCGGCTCAACTCCACCCACGTCTTTAAACCTCTGTTCATAACAGCCAGTTTTCTAGTGGGCTGAGTCAGCCACTCGGCTCAACTCCACCCCCGTCTTTAAACCTCTGTTTATAACAGCCAGTTTTCTAGTGGGCGGAGTCAGCCACTCGACTCAACTCCACCCACGTCTTTAAACCTCTGTTCATAACAGCCAGTTTTCTAGTGGGCGGAGTCAGCCACTCGACTCAACTCCACCCCCGTCTTTAAACCTCTGTTCATAACAGCCAGTTTTCTAGTGGGCGGAGTCAGCCACTCGACTCAACTCCACCCACGTCTTTAAACCTCTGTTCATAACAGCCAGTTTTCTAGTGGGCGGAGTCAGCCACTCGACTCAACTCCACCCCCGTCTTTAAACCTCTGTTCATAACAGCCGTTTTTTTTTAGTGGGCGGAGTCAGCCACTCGGCTCAACTCTACCCAAATCTTTAAACCTCTCTGTTTATAACAGCCGGTTCTTTAGTGGGCAGAGTCAGCCACTCGGCTTAACTCCACCCCCGTCTTTCCAAGTATCAGCCTTTTTTCAAATTGGTGCGACGAACCAGAGCAGAGGTACGGCAAAATATAAATAGATTGGGGGGAGGGGGGGATTTATGGGTAATCAGTTGCTTCAGACAGACAAATATCTGCTGGAGAGTCACAAATGTGCTTAAGCTAATACGTCTCTTTAACAGTCGTTAAAAGTTGATGTACTTTATTCTCAATGAAAAGCCCATTTTATTAACGGGGCTCAGGTTTGCTACCTTCACATGGATATATTTTATAGAAGATAGAGGCATCAGGTGCTCGTGGTCCTTCATAGAATAAATGTATATTGAGCCTCTGTGGTCGGTCAGATTACAGCTGCACATCTGACCGGCTTTAAGTCGTCACTGATACGTTTAAGTGTCGCCACTCAGCTGAGGTTTCAACCAGACAGCAGACACATTTAGGTCTAATCTACTTTTGGCTTTTATGACACAGTTACAGCACCGGGCAGAGCTATGTGGGCCAGCTGGGTTCATGAAGCGGGCCAGGCTCTGGCAAATGTTGTCTAAACCAGATGTGGCCCATATCCCTTAAACTGGTTTTGACATGGGACACGGCGAGTTACTGTGGGGGTCAGGCATGGCTTAAAAGCACAAAGGCTCTGAAGACGTGTGGGCCAAAGGAAACTGTAGATACGAGCAAAGTTTGGGCTGGATGTGTTTGGGGCAGCAGCGAGCTTAACTTCTTCAAAAAAAGAAGACATTTTGATCAAAGATGGCAGGAAATTATTCATTTGATGCTCCACCTCCAAGGCTCCATAACACGACGGAGACAGTCCTGCGGACATCCGTAATCATTAAAATTGATGTTCATCGTCATTTTTACAGACGGGTAACATTAGAAGAAAGAGCTCCGACGCAGCAACAGCGATTTTATCACTCCTGCGATGTAGATCGATATTTTATTTCCCCAGAGAGTATCGATTTTTCAGCCATGGGTAGGGGTGAGTATTGGCAAGGACCTTGCAATACGATATGGATCATGATATAATATTATCGCGATATCTCGATATATTGCGATATTCTAACCAGTTAATATCAAAATTAAAAGTAGAGATGAAAAATCAAGTTGCTGTATATGTTCATCAGATGATATTGATCATTCAGAGGACAAATTAAGTCAAAACTATTTGCTTCAAAACAACCTATTTATTGTTTATTATTAGTGTTTTTGCATATTTAAGTATTTTCCTAAAATATCGATATTAGGAGCTGAAAAATCGATGTTATATTGGGCGGCCAAAAATCGCAATATATTGCCAAATCGATTATTTTTCACACCCCTAGCCACGAGTATCGATATTCTAAGCTTCTGTCATAACCCTCGTGTCCCACTCGGGGTGTGAAAAAAAAAAATCAATTTGACAATATATCGTGATTTTGATTTTTCAAACTTCTTATATTGATTTTTTCAATTCTTTTCAAAAACACTAATAATAAACAATAAATAGGTTGTTTTGAAGAAAATAGTTTTGATTAAATTTGTCTTCTGAATGATCAGTATCATCTGGTGAACATATACAGCAACTTGATTTTATTCTATTTCTATTCTATTTTTCTCAACACATCTTTTATTCATTTTGTCCAGCATTTGCAAGCTGCCTGTCAGCCATATAATGTGGAATTGATGCTTTCAGTTCAGTTAATTCAAACAAAGTAATTGGAACACTCACAAGATGTCACCAAAATCACTTTGTCCCTTTAAAATCTTTCAGAAAATGATGTAAATGTATTGTAAGATGAATATCGATATATATCGTATCGTGAGCCGAATATCATGTATTGTATCATTTCGCGAGATTAGTGTATCGCTACAGCCCTAACTCTGACGTAGCGCAGATATCGCCACCTCCTCGACGCTCGCCATGTCTGCTGACGTCGGTAACTGGACTCGTCGCTGCCCCCTGGTGGATGTGTCACCACACAAACCACACAAACGCAAATAACGCACGCGAGCACAAGGAGCTGGAACGGACAGATGTACGAACGTACGAAAGTTGAGTATAAACGGGCCTTTTGTGCTCAAGCTGCCTCGATTATTAGCATCATCCATAAAAAAAACCCACCGGTGGACCTCTAGTCAACAAAAACCAGTTTCCAGTGTGACTACAGAACCAAGTACCGGTTCATCTCTTCAAGGAGACGATATTAATTATGACTCCTCCTATTTAGACTAACGAGACCCAGAATCCAGTACTCTTTAACTGGAACAGAAACACGGACGTCCTTAAAACAACAAGACTGGGGTACATAAGAACCTTCCACAGCTATGGATGTCCGGAGACACGTGTATTACGGGTGTGAAAAAAAAAGCGTTTTGGCAATATATCGCGATTTTTGGCCGCCCAATATAATATCAATTTTTCAGCTCCTAAAATCGATTTTTTAGGAAAATTTTATTCTATTTATTTTATTTTATTTATTTATGAAATGTGCAAAAACACTAATAATAAAACATTAATAATATTGATTTTTTTTTTTTTACAATGCTGTCAGTATGTTGTGATGGTTACTTAAACGTGCAAAAACACTAATAATAAACAATAAATAGGTTGTTTTGAAGCAAATAGTTTTGACTCAATTTGTCCTCTGAAAGATCAATATCATCTGATGAACATATACGGCAACTTGATTTTTCATCTCTACTTTTAATTTTGATATTATCTGGGTAGAATATTGCAATATATCGTGATAATGTGATATTGTGATAATATCATATCGTGACCCAAGTATCATGATACATATCTTATTGCGAGGTCTTTGCCAATACTCGCCCCTAACATGTATCTGGATCAAGTCCAAGCATTTTGCAACGTAAATGCTGGTGTGGATTTGCATTTTAATGTTTGTACAGGACTGCCCTTGCAGGGGATGATCAGGAGTAAATGTTGATATAACCTTTGTGGATATCGTGAAGATATATGTAGATATAGTTCAGCATCACCGGCCTCCATCAGATACCTCTACCGCCTCCTGTCTAGTCGACCTGAGTACGTGAGCAAGAACACCAGACAAAAAACATCCCACAAGAGACAAGAACACACCATCTTCCAAAAATGGTTTCCTCAGCGTAGCTGCTGGAGGACACCGGCCCTCAGACTGGCCCTCAGAGTGGCCCTCAGAGTGGCCCTCAGACCGGCCCTTTAGACCGGCTCTCAGACCGGCCCTCTGACCGGCCCTCAGACCGACCACCAGACCGACCCTCAGACCGGCCCTCAGACCGGCCCTCAGACCGGCCCTCAGACCGGCCCTCAGACCGGCCCTCAGACCGGCCCTCAGACCATCCCTCAGACCATCCCTCAGACCGGCCCTCAGACCGGCCCTCAGAGTGGCCCTCAGACCGGCCCTCAGTCCGGCCCTCAGACCGGCCCTCAGACCAGCCCTCAGACCGGCCCTCAGACCGACCACCAGACCGACCCTCAGTCCGGCCCTCAGACCCGCCCTCAGACCGGCCCTCAGAGTGGCCCTCAGACCAGCCCTCAGTCCAGCCCTCAGAGTGGCCCTCAGAGTGGCCCTCAGACCGGCCCTCAGACCGGCCCTCAGACCGGCCCTCAGAGTGGCCCTCAGAGTGGCCCTCAGACCGGCCCTTTAGACCGGCTCTCAGACCGGCCCTCTGACCGGCCCTCAGACCGACCACCAGACCGACCCTCAGACCGGCCCTCAGACCGGCCCTCAGACCGACCACCAGACCGACCCTCAGACCGGCCCTCAGACCGGCCCTCAGACCGGCCCTCAGACCGGCCCTCAGACCGACCACCAGACCGACCCTCAGACCGGCCCTCAGACCATCCCTCAGACCGGCCCTCAGAGTGGCCCTCAGACCGGCCCTCAGTCCGGCCCTCAGACCGGCCCTCAGACCATCCCTCAGACCGGCCCTCAGACCGGCCCTGGCCCTCAGACCGGCCCTCAGACCGGCCCTCAGACCGGCCCTCAGACCGGCCCTCAGACCAGCCCTCAGACCGGCCCTCAGACCGCCCTCACCAGACCAGACCCTCAGCCCGGCCCTCAGACCGGCCCTCAGACCGCCCTCAGAGGCCCTCAGACCGGCCCCTCAGCCCTCAGACCGGCCCTCAGACCGGCCCTCAGAGTGGCCCTCAGACCGGCCCTCAGTCCGGCCCTCAGAGTGGCCCTCAGACCGGCCCTCAGACCGGCCCTCAGACCGGCCCTCAGAGTGGCCCTCAGAGTGGCCCTCAGACCGGCCCTCAGACCGGCCCTCAGACCGGCCCTCTGACCGGCCCTCAGACCGACCACCAGACCGACCCTCAGACCGGCCCTCAGACCGGCCCTCAGACCGACCACCAGACCGACCCTCAGACCGGCCCTCAGACCGGCCCTCAGACCGGCCCTCAGACCGGCCCTCCCGGCCCTCCCTCAGACCGGCCCTCAGAGTGGCCCTCGGCCCTCAGACCGGCCCTCAGACCGGCCCTCAGAGGCCCTCAGACCGGCCCTCAGACCGCCCTCAGACCGGCCCTGGCCCTCAGACCGGCCCTCAGACCGGCCCTCAGACCGGCCCTCAGACCCTCAGACCCTCCCTCAGACCGGCCCTCAGACCGGCCCTCAGACCGGGCCCTCAGAGTGGCCCTCAGACCGGCCCTCAGAGGCCCTCGGCCCTCAGAGTGGCCCTCAGACCGGCCCTCAGACCGGCCCTCAGAGTGGCCCTCAGAGTGGCCCTCAGACGGCCCTCAGACCGGCCCTTTAGACCGGCTCTCAGACCGGCCCTCTGACCGGCCCTCAGACCGGCCCTCAGACCAGACCGGCCCTCAGAGACCGGCCCTCAGACCGGCCCTCAGACCGGCCCTCAGACCGACCACCAGACCGACCCTCAGACCGGCCCTCAGACCACCCTCCCTCAGACCGGCCCTCAGACCGGCCCTCAGACCAGTGGCCCTCACCGGCCCTCAGACCGGCCCTCACCGGCCCTCCGGCCCTCAGACCGGCCCTCAGACCGGCCCTCAGACCGACCACCAGACCGACCCTCAGACCGGCCCTCAGACCATCCCTCAGACCGGCCCTCAGACCGGCCCTCAGACCGGCCCTCAGAGTGGCCCTCAGACCGGCCCTCAGTCCGGCCCTCAGAGTGGCCCTCAGACCGGCCCTCAGACCGGCCCTCAGAGTGGCCCTCAGAGTGGCCCTCAGAGTGGCCCTCAGACCGGCCCTCAGACCGGCCCTTTAGACCGGCTCTCAGACCGGCCCTCTGACCGGCCCTCAGACCGACCACCAGACCGACCCTCAGACCGGCCCGGCCCTCAGACCGGCCCTCAGTCCGGCCCTCAGACCCTCAGCCCCAGACCAGACCCTCAGACCGGCCCTCAGACCATCCCTCAGACCTCGACCGGCCCTCAGACCGGCCCTCACTCAGACCGCCCTCAGACCGGCCCTCAGACCGGCCCTCAGACCGGCCCTCAGAGGGCCCTCAGACCCTCAAGGCCCTCAGACCGGCCCTCAGACGACCACTCAGACCGGCCCTCAGACCGGCCCTCAGACCGGCCCTCAGACCGGCCCTCAGACCGGCCCTCAGACCGGCCCTCAGACCCCAGGACCCTCAGACCGGCCCTCCCTCCCTCAGACCGGCCCTCAGACCGGCCCTCAGACCGACCACCAGACCGACCCTCAGACCGGCCCTCAGACCATCCCTCAGACCGGCCCTCAGACCGGCCCTCAGACCGGCCCTCAGACCGGCCCTCAGACCGGCCCTCAGACCGGCCCTCAGACCGGCCCTCAGACCGACCACCAGACCGACCCTCAGACCGGCCCTCAGACCATCCCTCAGACCGGCCCTCAGACCGGCCCTCAGACCGGCCCTCAGAGTGGCCCTCAGACCGGCCCTCAGTCCGGCCCTCAGAGTGGCCCTCAGACAAGCCCTCAGACCGGCCCTCAGACCGACCACCAAACCGACCCTCAGACCGGCCCTCAGACCATCCCTCAGACCGGCCCTCAGACCGGCCCTCAGACCGGCCCTCAGACCGGCCCTCAGTCCGGCCCTCAGAGTGGCCCTCAGACAAGCCCTCAGACCGGCCCTCAGACCGACCACCAAACCGACCCTCAGACCGGCCCTCAGACCAGCCCTCAGACCATCCCTCAGACCGGCCCTCAGACCGACCCTCAGACCGGCCCTCAGACCGACCCTCAGACCGGCCCTCAGACCAGCCCTCAGACCATCCCTCAGACCGGCCCTCAGACCATCCCTCAGACCGGCCCTCAGACCGACCCTCAGACCGGCCTTCAGACCGGCCCTCAGACCGGCCTTCAGACCGGCCCTGAGACTGGCCCTGAGACTGGCCCTCAAACTGGCCCTCAGACCGGCCCTCAGAAGGCCTCAGACCAGCCATCAGACCGGCCCTCAGACCGGCCATCAGACCATCCCTCAGACAAGCCCTCAGACCGGCCCTCAGACCGGCCATCAGACTGGCCATCAGACCGGCCCTCAGACCGGCCTTCAGACCGGCCCTCAGACCGGCCTTCAGACCGGCCCTGAGACTGGCCCTGAGACTGGCCCTCAAACTGGCCCTCAGACCGGCCCTCAGACTGGCCCTCAGACCAGCCCTCAGAAGGCCTCAGACCAGCCATCAGACCATCCCTCAGACAAGCCCTCAGACCGGCGCTCAGACCGGCGCTCAGACCAGCCCTCAGACCGGCCCTCAGTCCGGCCCTCAGAGCGGCCCTCAGAGCGGCCCTCAGTCAGGCCCTCAGACCGACCCTCAGAGCGGCCCTCAGTCCGGCCCTCAGAGCGGCCCTCAGAGCGGCCCTCAGTCCGGCCCTCAGAGCGGCCCTCAGAGCGGCCCTCAGTCCGGCCCTCAGAGCGGCCCTCAGTCCGGCCCTCAGTCCGGCCCTCAGTCCGGCCCTCAGAGCGGCCCTCAGACCGGCCCTCAGTCCGGCCCTCAGACCGGCCCTCAGACCGGCCCTCAGTCCGGCCCTCAGACCGGCCCTCAGACCGGCCCTCAGTCCGGCCCTCAGTCCGGCCCTCAGTCCGGCCCTCAGACCGGCCCTCTGTCACAGCAGGAAACCAGCTCGGATCAGCGCGCGCCGACACAGTTAAGCACGAGAAGGCACAAACAAGCATAAACATGTCTACGCGCTGTATCTAGGTTAACTTTGTCTGGCCAATCTGCTCTGGTTTCTCCACCCTTAATCTCCTCTGCTGCCTTAACATGACGGGAGGCAGAGCTCATAATACGGCGGGATTTCCTCTGCTCAGGGTGTGAAGCTGCCGAACCACAACAAATGACAGGACAGACTCGGAAATCATCACTGAAGGCGCAGCCACAACACTGCTTTGCTCGTTTGTTTGCTTTTTAATGATTTTTACTTCAAGTATCACAATTTATTTCAATACCAGCCATGAAAATTAATTTTAAATGAGTCAATGAGTTTGAGGAGGGGTGCTCACTTGGAAGAAGTTAAACACCATTTAAATGGGTTAGATCTGCTACATTATGCATTTACAACATCATGCTATACTGTCGGCCCACATTACTTTTTTATAAGGGAAAGTCATGATACAAAACAGTCGCAGCATAAAAAGAAGAAGAAGTCCTGTAATAGACTAGTTTAGTTCAATTAAAGTGAATTCCAGTGCAGTTCAGCTGAACATCTCCGCACGCTTCCATCCAAACCTTGATCCACACCATAGACTGTATAAAAATAACTGGACTAGCCCCCCGTGACATCACACACAGGTTTTCTGAAGAGTGCTTTCGAAGCCTCTAAGTCTCGAAGCCAGATGAAACAGATGGGATGCCAACTATTGTTACCTTCTTTCTGATCAAATCTGCCCAAACATTCTGTCTTTAGACGTCACAGAAACAACATCTAAGTGCTTTCAGAGCTGAAATGAGGACAAGTCGAGCTCGTTTGGTCAATTGTGACCAACCTTAGCCCACTGGTGGCAGCTTGGTCACACAGTTAAATCCCTTGGATGAAGCTCCTTGACTGTAGCTCCTTAGATGTAGCCTTTTGGATATAGCCTCTTGGATGTAGTTCCTTAGATGTAGCTGCTTGGATGTAGCCCATTGGATGTAGCCTCCTGGATGTATCTCCATGGATGTAGCTGCTTAGATGTAGCTCCTTTACTGTAATTCCTTCACTGTAGATCCTTGGATGTAGCTCCTTAGATGTAGCTCATTAGATGTAGCTCCTTGACTGTAGCTCTTTGGATGTAGCTCCTTGGATGTAGCTTCTTGACAGTAGCTCCTTAGATGTAGCCTTTTGGATGTAGCCTTTTGGATGTAGCTCCTTGGATGGAGCTCCTTGGATGTAGCTCCTTAGATGTAACCTTTTGGATGTATCTCCTTGGATGTAGTTCCTTGGATGTAGCTCCTTAGATGTAGCTCCTTAGATGTAGCTCCTTAGATGTAGCTCCTTGACTGTACCTCTTTTTATGTAGCTCTTTGGATGTAGCTTCTTGACAGTAGCTCCTTAGATGTAGCCTTTTGGATGTATCCCCTTGGACGTAGTTCCTTGGATGTAGCTCCTTAGATGTAGCTCCTTGGATGTAGCTCCTTGACTGTAGTTCCTTGGATGTGGCTCCTTAGATGTAGCTCCTTAGATGTAGCTCCTTGACTGTAGTTCCTTGGATGTAGCTCCTTAGATGTAGCTCCTTAGATGTAGCTCCTTGACTGTAGTTTCTTGGATGTAGCTCCTTAGATGTAGCTCCTTAGATGTAGCTCCTTGACTGTAGCTCCTTAGATGTAGCTCCTTAGATGTAGCTCCTTGACTGTAGTTCCTTGGATGCAGCTCCTTAGATGTAGCTCCTTAGATGTAGCTCCTTGACTGTAGTTCCTTGGATGTAGCTCCTTGGATGTAGCTCCTTAGATGTAGCTCCTTAGATGTAGCTCCTTGATTGTAGCTCTTTGGATGTAGCTCCTTGGATGTAGCTTCTTGACAGTAGCTCCTGAGATGTAGCCTTTTGGATGTAGCTCCTTGGATGGAGCTCCTTGGATTTAGCTCTTTGGATGTAGCTCCTTGACTGTAGCTCTTTGGATGCAGCTCCTCGACTGTAGCTCCTTGGATGTAGCTCCTTCGATGTAGCACATTAGATGTAGCTCCTTAAATGTAGCTCCTCAGATGTAGCTATTTTGATGGAGCTCCTTGGATGTAGCACCTTAGATGTAGCTCCTTAGATGTAACTCCTTAGATGTAGCTCCTTTGATGTAGCTCCTTGGATTCAGCTTCTTGGATGTAGCTCCTTAGATGTAGCTCCTTTGATGGAGCTCCTTGGATGTAGATGTAACTCCTTAGATGTAGCTCCTTGGATGTAGATGTAGCTCCTCCTTGGATGTAGCTCCTTAGATGTAGCTCCTTTGATGGAGCTCCTTGGATGTATGTTCCTTGGATGTAGCTCCTTGGATGTAGCTCCTTGGATGATGAGCTCCTTGGATGTAGCTCCTTGGATGTAGCTCCTTTGATGTAGCTCCTTGGATGTAGCTCCTTGATGTAGCTCCTCCTTGGATGTAGATGTAGCTCCTTGGATGTAGCTCCTTTGTAGCTCCTTGATGTAGCTCCTTGGATGTAGCTCCTTAGATGTAGCTCCTTTGATGGAGCTCCTTGGATGTAGTAGCTCCTTAGGATGTAGCTCCTTGGATGTAGCTCCTTGGATGGAGCTCCTTGGATGTAGCTCCTTGGATGGTAGCTCCTAGCTCCTTGGATGTAGCTCCTTGGATGTAGCTCCTTAGATGTAGCTCCGATGTAGCTCCTTGGATGTAGCTCCTTTAGATGTAGCTCCTTTGATGTAACTCCTTTGATGTAGCTCCTTTTATGGAGCTCCTTGGATGTAGTTCCTTGGATGTAGCTCCTTTGATGTAGCTCCTTGGATGTAGTTCCTTTGATGTAACTCCTTTGATGTAGCTCCCTAGATGTAGCTCCTTGGATGTAGCTCCTTTGATGGAGCTCCTTTGATGGAGCTCCTTGGATGTAGCTCCTTAGATGTAGCTCCTTTGATGTAGTTCCTTGGATGTAGTTCCTTGGATGTAGCTCCTTTGATGGAGCTTTTTAGATGTAGTTCCTTGGATGTAGCTCCTTAGATGTAGCTCCTTGTATGTAGCTCCTTGGATGTAGCTCCTTGGATGTAGCTCCTTAGATGTAGCTCCTTTGATGGAGTTCCTTGGATGTAGTTCCTTGACTGTAGCTCCTTGGGTGTAGCTCCTTGGATGAAGCTCCTTGGATGTAGCTCCTTGGATGTACCTCCTTGGATGTAGCTCCTTGGATGTAGCTCCCTAGATGTAGCTCCTTGGATGTAGCTCCTTTGATAGAGCTCCTTGGATATAGCTCCTTAGATGTAGCTCCTTGGATGTAGCTCCTTTGATGTAGTTCCTTGGATGTAGCTCCTTGGATGGAGCTCCTTAGATGTAGCTCCTTAGATGTAGCTCCTTTGATGGAGCTCTTTAGATGTAGTTCCTTGGATGTAGCTCCTTAGATGTAGCTCCTTTGATGTAGCTCCTTGGATGTAGCTCCTTGGATGTAGCTCCTTAGATGTAGCTCCTTAGATGTAGCTCCTTTGATGGAGCTCCTTGGATGTTGTTTCTTGACTGTAGCTCCTTGGATGTAGCTCCTCAGATGTAGCTCCTTAGATGTAGCTCCTTTGATGGAGCTCCTTGGATGTAGTTCCTTGACTGTAGCTCCTTGGGTGTAGCTCCTTGGATGGAGCTCCTTGGATGTAGCTCCTTGGATGTAGCTCCTTGGATGTAGCTCCTTGGATGTAGCTCCTTAGATGTAGCTCCCTAGATGTAGCTCCTTGGATGTAGCTCCTTTGATGGAGCTCCTTGGATATAGCTCCTTAGATGTAGCTCCTTGGATGTAGCTCCTTTGATGTAGTTCCTTGGATGTAGCTCCTTGGATGGAGCTCCTTGGATGTAGCTCCTTAGATGTAGCTCCTTAGATGGAGCTCCTTGGATGTAGTTCCTTGACTGTAGCTCCTTGGATGTAGCTCCTCAGATGTAGCTCCTTAGATGAAGCTCCTTTGATGGAGCTCCTTGGATGTAGTTCCTTGACTGTAGCTCCTTGGATGTAGCTCCTTGGATGGAGCTCCTTGGATGTAGCTCCTTGGATGGAGCTTCTTGGATGTAGCTCCTTGGATGTACCTCCTTAGATGTAGCTCCTTGGATGTAGCTCCTTTGATGTAACTCCTTTGATGTAGCTCCTTTTATGGAGCTCCTTGGATGTAGTTCCTTGGATGTAGCTCCTTTGATGTAGCTCCTTGGATGTAGTTCCTTTGATGTAACTCCTTTGATGTAGCTCCCTAGATGTAGCTCCTTGGATGTAGCTCCTTTGATGGAGCTCCTTTGATGGAGCTCCTTGGATGTAGCTCCTTAGATGTAGCTCCTTTGATGTAGTTCCTTGGATGTAGTTCCTTGGATGTAGCTCCTTTGATGGAGCTTTTTAGATGTAGTTCCTTGGATGTAGCTCCTTAGATGTAGCTCCTTTGATGTAGCTCCTTGGATGTAGCTCCTTGGATGTAGCTCCTTGGATGTAGCTCCTTAGATGTAGCTCCTTTGATGGAGCTCCTTGGATGTAGGTCCTTGACTGTAGCTCCTTGGGTGTAGCTCCTTGGATGAAGCTCCTTGGATGTATCTCCTTGGATGTACCTCCTTGGATGTAGCTCCTTGGATGTAGCTCCTTAGATGTAGCTCCCTAGATGTAGCTCCTTGGATGTAGCTCCTTTGATAGAGCTCCTTGGATATAGCTCCTTGGATGTAGTTCCTTGGATGTAGCTCCTTTGATGGAGCTTTTTAGATGTAGTTCCTTGGATGTAGCTCCTTAGATGTAGCTCCTTTGATGTAGCTCCTTGGATGTAGCTCCTTGGATGTAGCTCCTTGGATGTAGCTCCTTTGATGGAGCTCCTTGGATGTAGTTCCTTGACTGTAGCTCCTTGGGTGTAGCTCCTTGGATGAAGCTCCTTGGATGTAGCTCCTTGGATGTACCTCCTTGGATGTAGCTCCTTGGATGTAGCTCCTTAGATGTAGCTCCCTAGATGTAGCTCCTTGGATGTAGCTCCTTTGATAGAGCTCCTTGGATAAAGCTCCTTGGATGTAGTTCCTTGGATGTAGCTCCTTTGATGGAGCTTTTTAGATGTAGTTCCTTGGATGTAGCTCCTTAGATGTAGCTCCTTTGATGTAGCTCCTTGGATGTAGCTCCTTGGATGTAGCTCCTTGGATGTAGCTCCTTGGATGTAGCTCCTTTGATGGAGCTCCTTGGATGTAGTTCCTTGACTGTAGCTCCTTGGGTGTAGCTCCTTGGATGAAGCTCCTTGGATGTAGCTCCTTGGATGTACCTCCTTGGATGTAGCTCCTTGGATGTAGCTCCTTAGATGTAGCTCCCTAGATGTAGCTCCTTGGATATAGCTCCTTAGATGTAGCTCCTTGGATGTAGCTCCTTTGATGTAGTTCCTTGGATGTAGCTCCTTGGATGGAGCTCCTTGGATGTAGCTCCTTAGATGTAGCTCCTTAGATGGAGCTCCTTGGATGTAGTTCCTTGACTGTAGCTCCTTGGATGTAGCTCCTCAGATGTAGCTCCTTAGATGTAGCTCCTTTGATGGAGCTCCTTGGATGTAGTTCCTTGACTGTAGCTCCTTGGATGTAGCTCCTTGGATGGAGCTCCTTGGATGTAGCTCCTTGGATGTACCTCCTTAGATGTAGCTCCTTGGATATAGCTCCTTAGATGTAGCTCCTTTGATGTAACTCCTTTGATGTAGCTCCTTTTATGGAGCTCCTTGGATGTAGTTCCTTGGATGTAGCTCCTTTGATGTAGCTCCTTGGATGTAGTTCCTTTGATGTAACTCCTTTGATGTAGCTCCCTAGATGTAGCTCCTTGGATGTAGCTCCTTTGATGGAGCTCCTTTGATGGAGCTCCTTGGATGTAGCTCCTTAGATGTAGCTCCTTGATGTAGTAGCTCCTTGGATGTAGTTCCTTGGATGTAGCTCCTTTGATGGAGCTTTTTAGATGTAGTTCCTTGGATGTAGCTCCTTAGATTAGTAGCTCCTTTGATGTAGCTCCTTGGATGTAGCTCCTTGGATGTAGTTCCTTGACTGTAGCTCCTTAGATGTAGCTCCTTTGATGGAGCTCCTTGGATGTAGTTCCTTGACTGTAGCTCCTTGGATGTAGCTCCTCAGATGTAGCTCCTTAGATGTAGCTCCTTGATGTAGCTCCTTTGATGGAGCTCCTTGGATGTAGTTCCTTGACTGTAGCTCCTTGGATGTAGCTCCTTGGATGAGCTCCTTGGATGTACCTCCTTAGATGTAGCTCCTTGGATTTAGCTCCTTAGATGTAGCTCCCTAGATGTAGCTCCTTGGATGTAGCTCCTTTGATGGAGCTCCTTGGATGTAGCTCCTTTGATGTAGCTCCTTTGATGGAGCTCCTTGGATGGAGCTCCTTTGATGGAGCTCCTTTGATGGAGCTCCTTGGATGTAGCTCCTTAGATGTAGCTCCTTTGATGTAGTTCCTTGGATGTAGTTCCTTGACTGTAGCTCCTTGGATGTAGCTCCTTGGATGGAGCTCCTTGGATGTAGCTCCTTGGATGTACCTCCTTAGATGTAGCTCCTATGATGTAGCTCCTTGGATGTAGCTCCTTGGATGTAGCTCCTTGGATGTAGCTCCTTGGATGTAGCTCCTTAGATGTAGCTCCTTAGATGTAGCTCCTTTGATGGAGCTCCTTGGATGTAGTTCCTTGGATGTAGTTCCTTTGATGTAACTCCTTTGATGTAGCTCCCTAGATGTAGCTCCTTGGATGTAGCTCCTTTGATGGAGCTCCTTTGATGGAGCTCCTTGGATGTAGCTCCTTAGATGTAGTTCCTTGGATGTAGTTCCTTGGATGTAGCTCCTTTGATGGAGCTCTTTAGATGTAGTTCCTTGGATGTAGTTCCTTTGATGTAACTCCTTTGATGTAGCTCCCTAGATGTAGCTCCTTGGATGTAGCTCCTTTGATGGAGCTCCTTTGATGGAGCTCCTTGGATGTAGCTCCTTAGATGTAGTTCCTTGGATGTAGTTCCTTGGATGTAGCTCCTTTGATGTAGTTCCTTGGATGTAGTTCCTTGGATGTAGCTCCTTTGATGGAGCTTTTTAGATGTAGTTCCTTGGATGTAGCTCCTTAGATGTAGCTCCTTTGATGTAGCTCCTTGGATGTAGCTCCTTGGATGTAGTTCCTTGACTGTAGCTCCTTAGATGTAGCTCCTTTGATGGAGCTCCTTGGATGTAGTTCCTTGACTGTAGCTCCTTGGATGTAGCTCCTCAGATGTAGCTCCTTAGATGTAGCTCCTTTGATGGAGCTCCTTGGATGTAGTTCCTTGACTGTAGCTCCTTGGATGTAGCTCCTTGGATGTAGCTCCTTGGATGTACCTCCTTAGATGTAGCTCCTTGGATTTAGCTCCTTAGATGTAGCTCCCTAGATGTAGCTCCTTGGATGTAGCTCCTTTGATGGAGCTCCTTGGATGTAGTTCCTTTGATGTAACTCCTTTGATGTAGCTCCTTGGATGTAGCTCCTTTGATGGAGCTCCTTTGATGGAGCTCCTTGGATGTAGCTCCTTAGATGTAGCTCCTTTGATGTAGTTCCTTGGATGTAGTTCCTTGACTGTAGCTCCTTGGATGTAGCTCCTTGGATGTAGCTCCTTGGATGTAGCTCCTTGGATGTACCTCCTTAGATGTAGCTCCTTGGATTTAGCTCCTTAGATGTAGCTCCCTAGATGTAGCTCCTTGGATGTAGCTCCTTTGATGGAGCTCCTTGGATGTAGTTCCTTTGATGTAACTCCTTTGATGTAGCTCCTTGGATGTAGCTCCTTTGATGGAGCTCCTTTGATGGAGCTCCTTGGATGTAGCTCCTTAGATGTAGCTCCTTTGATGTAGTTCCTTGGATGTAGTTCCTTGGACTGTAGCTCCTTGGATGTAGCTCCTTGGATGGAGCTCCTTGGATGTAGCTCCTTGGATGTACCTCCTGATGTAGCTCCTAGATGTAGCTCCTATGATGTAGCTCCTTGGATGTAGCTCCTTGGATGTAGCTCCTTGGATGTAGCTCCTTAGATGTAGCTCCTTAGATGTAGCTCCTTTGATGGAGCTCCTTGGATGTAGTTCCTTGGATGTAGTTCCTTTGATGTAACTCCTTTGATGTAGCTCCCTAGATGTAGCTCCTTGGATGTAGCTCCTTTGATGGAGCTCCTTTGATGGAGCTCCTTGGATGTAGCTCCTTAGATGTAGTTCCTTGGATGTAGTTCCTTGGATGTAGCTCCTTTGATGGAGCTCTTTAGATGTAGTTCCTTGGATGTAGTTCCTTTGATGTAACTCCTTTGATGTAGCTCCCTAGATGTAGCTCCTTGGATGTAGCTCCTTTGATGGAGCTCCTTTGATGGAGCTCCTTGGATGTAGCTCCTTAGATGTAGTTCCTTGGATGTAGTTCCTTGGATGTAGCTCCTTTGATGGAGCTCTTTAGATGTAGTTCCTTGGATGTAGCTCCTTAGATGTAGCTCCTTGGATGTAGCTCCTTGGATGTAGCTCCTTAGATGTAGCTTCTTAGATGTAGCTCCTTTGATGGAGCTCCTTGGATGTAGCTCCTTGGATGGAGCTCCTTGGATGTAGCTCCTTGGATGTAGCTCCTTGGATGGAGCTCCTTGGATGGAGCTTCTTGACTGTAGCTCCTTTGATGTAGCTCCTTGGATGTAGCTCCTTAGATGTAGCTCCTCCTTGACTGTAGGTCCATAGATGCAGCTCTGTGGTGGACACCAGACAAGTGGCCCTGGTGGCCTAGACAACAGAGCAGGCAACAGGCAGCAGAGGATGCTCGGCTACTCGTCTGTGCTGTTATGGACTTTAGCATTTTACTCGCTCAGTGAGGCCCTAACATTCCTGCAACGGCTGCTTCTCTAAGCCCAGTGCTTATGTCTTTCCCTCTTAGCATTATGTTGTCCTACACCCGGATGCTCCACACCAGCAAACTGCCAAAATCTCGGACCTCCCAGATCTTATGGAGGTACACGGTAAAAAAATGAATAAATAAATAATGCCGTTAATTAGGGCTGTATTGATAGACTAATCTCGTGATACGATACGATACAAGATATTCGGCTCACGATACGATATATATCAATATTCATCTTACAATACATTTTTATCATTTTCCAAAAGATTTTAAAGTGACAAAGTGATTTTGGTGACATCTTGTGAGTGTTCCAATGACTTTGTTTGAATTAATTGAACTGAAAGCATCAATTACACATTATATGGCTGACAGGCAGCTTGCAAATGCTAGACACAATGAATAAAAGATGTGTTAAGAAAAATAGTTTCATTTATTTAAACAGTGGAAATAGTTGCTTGCAAGCTTTTAAAGGTGGGACACGGGGGTTTTGAAAGAAGCTTAGAATATCGATACCCGAGGCTGAAAAATAGATACTTGATACTTGATAAAATATCGATATACAGTCATGGAAAAAATGATTAGACCACCATTTTTTCTTCAGTTTCTTGTTCATTTTAATACCTGGTACCACTAAACGTCATCATGTGACTAAAACAGACAGAAAAGAAAACACTGAATGCATAAAAGCAGTGTTTTTGGCAGTACAACGCCATAGCTATTGATGTAAAAACTTAAGTGATTTAGGTTATAATCAAGAAAACCATGGAAAATGGTAAGATATCAGCTCTTAAATAAAACTCTTATGAGCAATCTTTGTGGTTATCGTTATGTTTGTCCAAACATATGTACCTTTAGTTGTACCAGGCATTAAAATGAACAAGAAACTGAAGAAAACAAGGGTGGTCTAATAATTTTTTCCATGACTGTATATTGCAGAATCAATAAATTCGCTCAGCTCTAGCGTTAATAATAAAGTTGTATATTTTTGGATTTGTCTCACACAGACTCAGCAGAATTAGATGATTTTAATCACGATTTAACAGAAAAATTCACAATTAAAAGAGTGGCTGCCAACTTTTACACGTCTGTCTGCATGTTCTTGTCTTTCTGCTTTCAAATATTTTTAAAGACTTTATAAAATCTTTTGTTTTTCCATCTCAGAACATATCTAACCCACATATTCAGCACCCAGGTCTGTTACAAATGAACAGCCTCTGCTTGGGGGGGGGGAGGGTGTTGGGTGGGGTTGCAGGATCCCAGTGAAACCAGTACACCGATCCAGAGAAACAGAGATTAAACAGCAGAGAAAGAGGGCATTGATCTCCAGCTGCACCTGCAAGGCGCCTCCGTCTCTACGGGTCAATGGAGACACCCCCACCCTCCTCCTTACTGGACCATACATAGGGTTAGGGTTAGGGGTTAGGGTTAGGGGTTAGAGGTTAGGGGTTAGGGTTAGGGTTAGGGGATAGGGTTAGGGGTTAGGGTTAGGGGTTAGGGTTAGGGTTTTGGATTAGTGGTTAGGGTTAGGGTTAGGGTTAGGGGTTAGGTCAGCGTCAACATCCCACCACAGGCTGCTTTGGGACAAAACACCGCATCCTCAGAGAAACCACGGACTGTTGGGGGGTCTGTAGTTTCATGTTTGTCTTAAACTGCACGTATTTCAACCAAGCTTGCTTAAAAGTCCCAGCTGCAACCCTTCAACATCCATCTGGTAGTCAATAGACGTCCCCTTCAGAGACTGCAGGAGACACGTTACCCTACTGGACGGGTCCAGCGCTGGCCGCATGCTGGAGGAAAGCTTTAAATGAAGCAACCACATGAAGAGACGGCGGATGATGCATTCATCCAGCACCTGCAGGACCAACTAGGACCAACCAGGACCAACCAGGAGGTGCTGAGAGGACAGGGAGAATGGACCGTACCTGTTTGCCAGATGTACATGGGCTTAGTTTCCGTTGCCATCTGCGCCTCCAGCGCCCAGATGAAGAAAAAGAGCAGGATCAACCTCCAGAGAGAGGGGGACGGCGCCCACCTCAGAGCCCCCGGCACCAGCCCGGCTCTGCCCGGCAGCCCCATGGCCACCACGCGCTGATGCGGTCAGGAGGAAAATGCCTGGCCAGACCTGCGTTAAGCTCAACTGAGCTTCCTGCTTTGTCCGCTGCGATGCGTCTGAGCAGAAAACCGAGGCTGAGGTCCCCTACATGGTACTGGTCCGGTCCCTGGGCTCGTCTGTGTCTTGGCTTCTTAGTGCCGATGGGAACTGATGAGATCTGGCAGCCTAAAAAAAACAAAAAAAAAACAAACAAAAAAAAACATGGAACAATGGATGTGTGAGCCCAGCTACTGCTGCTGCTGCTGCTGCTGCTGCTGCTCCACGCCGCCTCGATGCACCACCTCCCTCCCTCCTGCACGCCCTCTTATCCCTCCTTCCTCCCTCCCCTCTCACTTGTCTCTCATGCCCTTTTCAAAGGACACGAGGAAGCTGCTCTGCACTCCGGTCCGAGTGGAAATGTTTTGTTGTGTTGGTGAAATGAAGACCGGGGGGGCTTGAAGGAGATAAAGGAAATGTCAACGATGTGTGGAGAGCTCGAAAGGCTTTTTTTTATCGACGACACGACTTCGAACTGAAGTCCTGTGACAAAACTAAATTAAAATTTGTCTTTTAGCAGCAAAAAAAAAAAGTGTAAAATTAAACAGGATCGATCAGTTCATCTTCTATGTTGCCCATCACAGGAGGGTGAATTACATTTTCCAAGGGCTCACATATGTCACTATAAAATGCATAAAAATAACTGGACAAGCCCTTTGTGATGTCACCTGTGGGCTCTTTGAAAAGCCCATTTTTCAGCACCATGACTCCGCCTCCGAACCGGTTGACGCAAAGAAACACACCCCCTTCATTGAGGCACCAGGAAGTAGGTCGTGCTGCAGTTCCTCCACTGACCATTAGGTGCTGGCTCTCATGTTAAAACGCTTAACTCTGCAGCAAAAATGAACAGATTTACAGCCTGGGGGGGGAAAAAAACTGTTTATGGTCTCTTTTAGTTGGAGGTGAAAGGTTTTGTACCACATCAGGTAAATTTACATAAAGCCTGGGCGTCATTTGATTGACAGGTAGATGCTGGCTCTGCCATTAGCTGTCCCAGCTAGCCGGTGGTTCGGCTGCTGAGAGCTTATTGAGCTCCGAATGAAACCAAGGCATAGTAACGTTTTGTTGTGCTTGTGTTGTATTACTTGTACCAACAGACCGCTGTGATTGGCTGTGGGTTGCCCAGGAAGGGTCTGAGCTAGGCATTAGCTAAACGCTGCGCTCATGTCTGATGTCCTTATTTAAAGCAGGAGGTTTCAGCGTCCACCTGCAGCTCTGCAGCTCTGCAGCTCCTCCAGCGTCGCTCGGCTGAAGGAGCTGGCAGCCACAGAGGATTATTTCAGGACCCTTCCACGCCGGGACTCGCGGGCCGACGGTGGTCGCCCTGTCTGAATGCAGCGCGTCTTTTCTGGCTGATTGACCGCTGGGCCCCAGCAGAGCTCTGCTAGTCCCCGGTTCAGCTCTGGCAGCTCTCAGGGGTCATTACAAGGGACGCTTGAAAAGAGGATGTTCGGACAGATTTGATCTATATGGATGTACTCTGAGGTATTTTTCAGTTATCATCCTGGGTTCACATTAGAGCTGAGCGATTTTATTGATTCTGCTATATATATCGATATTTTATTTCCCCAGAGAGTATCGATTTTTCAGCCGCGGGTATCGATATTCTAAGCTTCTTTCAAACCCCCGTGTCCCACCTTTAAAAGCTTGCAAGCAACAATTTGCACTGTTTAAATAAATGAAACTATTTTTCCTCAACACATCTTTTAGATGTGATCTTCAAGATGTCACCAAAATCACTTTGTCCCTCTAAAATCTTTCGGAAAAGGATGTAAATGTATTGTAGGATGAATATTGATATATATGAGCCAAATATCGTGTATCGTATCGCAAGATTGTTGTATCGCTATAGCCCTAGTTAACGTGAGCTGAGCCAAGCTAAAATATCGGACCATAACTAAACTAATGTGAGTGCGTTCGAGCTTCTCAGTGCTGAAAAAGAGACTTTAAAGGAGGCGGTTTGAAACAGGAGCAGGGGGCGTCACTTCTGAGCCTCATAATTTCAAATACTGTTCCTACGTCATTTGCACATTCAGTTCAATTCAATTCAGTTTTATTGGTATAGTGTCTGTTTCAATGACAACTGTCTCTAGGACGCTTTACAGAGACCCAGAGCATGACCCCTGAGCAAATATCATTAACTAAAATTATAATATTAAATCTAAATCATGGATAATGGAGGTAAAAAAAAAAAACTCACACAGAGGTAGAAAAAAACCTTTAAGCCAAACAGGGACAAGAAAAACTCCACTTTAAGAGGTAGAAACCTTGATCAGGACCTGGATCATATGGGGGGACCTTCCTGATAAAGAGACCAGCCGGGTAGAGAAAGAAAAGAGGAGAGACAGGATGGAGAGAGGATGGAGGACAGAGAGAGGATGGAGGACACAAATGACTGACTGAAATGACTATATAAACAGATGCAGGTAGCAGCACTGAGGTGAGATGGTCAACTGAGGTGAAATCCTTGCAGTCTGCCACAACTATCTTCATGGTTGGCTTCAGCTTATATGGTGATGTAATAGTACGGTGTCATCATAAGAAGTCCATAAAGACCAGATGGCATGGCGTCTTTTACAAAAGTTGTTGAGATTGCTGAGAAAATGGCAAAGTTTTGGTTTAGCTTCGTTTACATTTTCACAAAGTCCCAGAGGAACCATTGTTAGGGAGGGACCGTATATTAGAGAAAATACAGTATAATAGGACATCCTGGACCATTCTGGGCCAGTTACTCTTCACGCACCATTAATGCGCTGACAGCATGAGCCATGCCATCTTTAAAATAAGAACAACTGCTCACTTAGGTCTTTGCTTGCAGCTCAGAAGTCATGGAGGTTTTGGTGAATATAAAAGTGACTAAATGAGGCCAGCATTTCACAAGAAAATTCAACCGTCAGTTCCTGCTGTAAACAGGAAGCTCATGAGCCAACTAGCGCGTCAGTCCGCTAGTTACAGTCAAGGGGAAACATCTGGTCTTCTGGTTGAATTCAATGTGAGATGTTCCTTGACTGATCACTCCCGTTCCACCTCCAGGCTCATGAACATACTTACAGCTAGAGCTGAGCGATTTCATCGATTCTGCGATATATATCGATATTTTATCGAGTATCGAGTAGCGATTTTTCAGCCGCGGGTATCAATATTCTAAGCTTCTTTCAAAACCCCCGTATTCCACCTTTAAAAGCTTGCAAGTTACAATTTGCACTGTTTAAATAAATTAATCTAATCTCGGGATACGATACGATACACGATATTTGGCTCACGATACAATATATATTGATATTCATCTTACAATACAGTTACATCATTTTCTGAAAGATTTTAAAGGGACAAAGTGATTTTGGTGACATCTTGTGAGTGTTCCAATGACTTTGTTTGAATTAATTGAACTGAAAGCATCAATTACACATTATATGGCTGACAGGCAGCTTGCAAATGCTGGACAAGATGAATAAAAGATGTGTTGAGAAAAATAGTTCCATTTATTTAAACAGTGCAAATTGTTGCTTGCAAGATTTTAAAGGTGGGACACGGGGGTCTTGAAAGAAGCTTAGAATATCGATACCCTGCGGCTGAAAAATCGATACTCGATAAACTATCGATATATATCGCAGAATCGATAAAATCACTCAGCTCTAATCCTAAAGTGTAGTTCCAACACATGGCACTCTAAAATGAGACTGCAGTATTGTTGTGTCGCTATCAGGTGCTGAGATCACATGGTCTGTCAGGTTGGAACAGATGCTTGGAGTAACTGTCCAAAGACATCGATTGGTCAAGTAGAACACCAAGAGACAGACGAGTCTAAAGATCCAGTCTGAGTTGTTGAGTCACATCGTCCAGAGCATTGATCGCTTCAGTTGAAGGCAGTTATATGATGACAGTTTCTCAATGTTTGCCAAAACAACAAAGTATGAAATAATATAGCTGATTATCATCTGCATAAAAGTGATTTTACTGGAACAGTTTATGTCCCAAAAGGAGAATATATATATATATATATATATATATATATATATATATATATATATATATATATATATATATATATATATATATATATATATATATTGTGAAAACAGAGGAGGACCCCAGATAGAACCCTGAGGAACCCCTGACGACCAGCACTCTCTGACATGAACCGATTCAAACAAACTCCCAGCTCATCTAAGAAAATGTCATTAGATCACGACTCATCGATCTCTGCCAGGGAGGGAACCAAGCTGGGTTTCTTCCATACACCTGTGGGTTCTTTAGCAGGCGAGGATCAGGGACTCGGGTCAGGGACTCGGGTCAGGGACTCGGGTCAGGGGCTCGGGTCAGGGACTCGGGTCAGGGACTCGGGTCAGGGACTCAGGTCAGAGCTTAATGCAGAGCTTCTCAAGAGCTAGAAATACAGCAAACAGTGCTTCAAATATCTCCTTTGTAACAGGACACCTTATTGAAAGGGTTGCAGAGTACAAACGTCCAGCCGTCTGGGTAGATCACAAACTTACATTCAGATTTCATATTGGCAGACGTGTATGATAATGTCGTCTATAGACGCTGGTCTTGGTTCTTTACTCCACCCTTCACTGCGCTCCGTTTGAGAAGCTGAGTTGAAGGGCAACGTGTCATGATAATTCAGTCATCTGCGACAGGACCATCAGCTGTTAAAGCGCTTAAATATTGAGCTGTTTTTTGGAGGAAAGAAGTGAATTTTTTTTTTACGATATGTGTCCCAGTTTAAGTCTAAAACCCATTTACAACAGCCAAAGCCAACCTGCCACCACAGCCTACATGAAGTTCAGAGTTATCACTTCAGCAGAGACCTGTAAGTTCAGCGTTCAAGCTCTCTGCTGCCACCTGGTGTCCTTTCACGTCCATTGCAATCCACACTGACTCTTCAGCTCTGTCAGTGCCTGGACTCGTTCATGTTCATGTCAGCCCACTGCAGAGGAGCTGGTTGTGTGTTGAAGCTGTTTTCAGAGCACATCCATGCCTGATGGTTCCTGTATGACTGGATCAGTCTCTCACATGAATTCATTCTTCTTCACCATGTTGCTTCGGTGCGTTTAGGTTTGTGGCTCTCTTAAGGTCCCACCACAGCATTTCAACTGAGGTCTGAACTCTGACGAGATCCTTCTGAAAACTGATGCAGGTTTGCTTCTGTCTTTGGGTCGGTTGTTCTGTCCCGTCAGACAGATGACCTCAGGTTCACCTCTAGAACAATCTGATATACAGAGGAGCTGTTGACGCTAAGGTGTCCAACACATCCAAGACATCATCATGCCTCCACCACTAGGGGTGAGTATTGGCAAGGACCTCACAATACGATATGCATCATGATACTTGGGTCACGATATGATATTATCACAATATGGAGATATCACAATATATTGCGATATTCTAGCCAGTTAATATCAAAATTAAAAGTAGAGATGAAAAATCAAGTTGCTGTATATGTTCATCAGATGATATTAATCATTCAGAGGACAAATTGAGTCAAAACTATTTGCTTCAAAACAACCTATTTATTGTTTATTATTAGTAGGGGTGTGAAAAAAAAAAACAATTTGGCGATATATCGTGATTTTCGGCCGCCCAATATAACATCGATTTTTCAGCTCCTAATATCGATTTTTTTTAGGAAAATTCATTCATTCAGTTAAATGTGCAAAAACACTAATAATGAATGATCAATATCATCTGATGAACATATATAGCAACTTGATTTTTTATCTCTACTTTTAATTTTGATATTAACTGGGTAGACTATCGCAATATATCGTGATATCACGATAATATCGTATCATGACCCAAGTATCACGATGCATATCGTATTGCGAGGTCCTTGCCAATACTCACCCCTAATTATTAGTGTTTTTAAAAAAAAATTTAAAAAAATCGATATTATATTGGGCGGCCGAAAATCGCGATATATTGACAAATCGATTTTTTTTCACACCCCTATCCACCACTGCACTGAAATGCTCAGTTTGCTTTCCTCCAAACATGGGTCTGGTCTCTAGTCTCTTCTGTCCAGAGGACATTGTCCCAGAAGTCTGCTGGTTGATGCAGTTTTATGAACCTTAGCTGTGCTTCCATGTTCCTTTTTTAAACTGAAGGGCTTTTCAGACCCTCACTCCACCAAAGAGCTACCCTTTCAAGTCCTCTTCCAATTTCTCTTTGGGGGTTTTTTTTAGGGTTTTTTTCCTGAGCATTGTCCAGTCTGACCTGTTGGTTAGCTGGCTGCTGCTTTTATAACCATTTCCAGATTGATTGACAGCTCCTATAAGACAACTGGTGATACAGTATCTTTCCCTTTTGGCGTTGTGTCTGCATGCAGATCAGAAAAGTGCCAAAACATTTACTTTTATCAGTTCATCAAGAGCTCATGATGTGCAGCACCTGGGAGCAACTAACCCTCATGAGTCCAGCGGTAGCAGGAAGTGTTGCTCACATGACTGCTGGCAGATAAAAGTTAAAACAGTTGATGAATATGAGCCAAAACAACTGCTGTCTTCTTTCATATCTGCCTCATGCTTCTGCTACCCCCTTTTTTCCCCCATCCCCCACCAGCCCAAACTCCCCGCTGCACTCCCCGCGACCCCCCAGGATCCGCGGGGCTCAACCAATGGGAGCGCCAAAGCGCCATTCCTTCCCAGAGACAAGTCGCTCCAGGTCTGGTGGAAAGCGCTCCTCTCTGCTCGTGATGTCACGTGTTCGGCGCAGAGATGTTCCAGTTAACAGAACTGGGACCAGTGGAGGTGGGGTCTGCCTGGTTGCTACCCCGCCTGGTGAACCCATACATGCAGAAAAAAATGTTTATTTCTCAGTCTGTGGATTTGAAAATGTATGACGGAGTATTAGGGCAACACTGAGAAAAAAAAATGTGGGCAATTTTGTTTTTTCTTTCCTCACTTACGAGAATAAAGTCCAAATGCAGTTTCCAGAATAAAGTTGTCTTAAAGATTTATTCAAACCAGCTTTACTCTACCAACATAATGTCTGTGTCCATGTGCTTTTATCACATAGACACAGTATTATAATAAGTATTCGTACTTTGAAGAGATTGTGTCAGAAATTGCGCCTATTCAGAAAAGAAACTACACCGATTCTGGAATTCTGGAAACTGTATTTCATCTTTATTCTCGACATTTTGACTTTATTCTCGACATTTCATCTTTATTCTCAACATTTCGACTTTATTCTCGACATTTCCACTTTATTCTCGACATTTTAACTTTATTCTCGACATTTCAACTTTATTTCGACATTTTGACTTTATTCTCAATATTTTGACTTTATTCTGGACATTTCAACGTTATTCTCAATATTTTGACTTTATTCTGGACATTTCGACTTTATTCTCAATATTTTGACTTTATTCTGGACATTTCAACGTAATTCTCAATATTTTGACTTTATTCTGGACATTTGGACTTTATTCTCGACATTTCAACTTTATTTCGACATTTCGACTTTATTCTCAATATTTCGACTTTATTCTCAACATTTCGATGTTATTCTCAATATTTCCACTTTATTCTGGACATTTTCACTTTATTCTCGACATTTGGACTTTAGTCTGGAAACTGCATTTCGACTTTATTCTCATCATTTCGACTTTATTCTCAATATTTCGACTTTGTTCTCGACATTTCAACTTTATTCTCAACATTTCAACTTTATTCTCGACATTTTGACTTTATTCTCAATATTTCGACTTTATTCTCGACATTTCGACTTTATTCTCAATATTTTGACTTTATTCTCGACATTTCGACGTTATTCTCAATATTTTGACTTTATTCTCAATATTTCGACTTTATTCTCGACATTTCGACTTTATTCTCAATATTTCGACTTTATTCTCGACATTTCGACGTTATTCTCAATATTTTGACTTTATTTTCGACATTTCGACTTTATTCTCGACATTTCAACTTTATTCTCGACATTTTGACTTTATTCTCAATATTTCAACTTTATTCTCGACATTTCGACTTTATTCTCAATATTTCGACTTTATTCTCGACATTTCAACTTTATTCTCAATATTTCAACTTTATTCTCAACATTTCGACGTTATTCTCAATATTTCCACTTTATTCTCGACATTTCGACTTTAGTCTGGAAACTGCATTTTGACTTTATTTTCGACATTTCGACTTTATTCTCAACATTTCGACTTTATTTTCGACATTTCGACTTTATTCTCAATATTTCCACTTTATTCTCGACATTTCGACTTTAGTCTGGAAACTGCATTTTGACTTTATTTTCGACATTTCGACTTTATTCTCAATATTTCGACTTTATTCTCGACATTTCGACTTTATTCTCAATATTTCGACTTTATTCTCGACATTTCGACGTTATTCTCAATATTTTGACTTTATTCTCGACATTTCGACTTTATTCTCGACATTTGGACTTTAGTCTGGAAACTGCATTTTGGACTTTATTTTCGACATTTTGACTTTATTCTCGACATTTCAACTTTATTCTCGACATTTTGACTTTATTCTCAATATTTCGACTTTATTCTCGACATTTCGACTTTATTCTCAAAATTTCGACTTTATTCTCGACATTTCGACTTTATTCTCGACATTTCGACTTTATTCTCAATATTTCGACTTTATTCTCGACATTTCGACGTTATTCTCAATATTTTGACTTTATTCTCGACATTTCGACTTTATTCTCGACATTTGGACTTTAGTCTGGAAACTGCATTTTGGACTTTATTTTCGACATTTCGACTTTATTCTCGACATTTCAACTTTATTCTCGACATTTTGACTTTATTCTCAATATTTCGACTTTATTCTAGACATTTCGACTTTATTCTCAAAATTTCGACTTTATTCTCGACATTTCAACTTTATTCTCAACATTTCAACTTTATTCTCGACATTTCGACTTTATTCTCAATATTTCGACGTTATTCTCAATATTTTGACTTTATTCTGGACATTTCCACTTTATTCTCGACATTTTGACTTTAGTCTGAAAACTGCATTTCGACTTTATTCTCATCATTTCAACTTTATTCTCGACATTTCGACTTTATTCTCAATATTTCGACTTTATTCTCGACATTTCGACGTTATTCTCAATATTTCCACTTTATTCTCGACATTTCGACTTTAGTCTGGAAACTGCATTTTGACTTTATTTTCGACATTTCAACTTTATTCTCAACATTTCGACTTTATTCTCGACATTTCGACTTTATTCTCAATATTTCGACTTTATTCTAGACATTTCGACTTCATTCTCAATATTTCGACTTTATTCTCGACATTTCGACTTTATTCTCAATATTTCGACTTTATTCTCGACATTTCAACTTTATTCTCAACATTTCAACTTTATTCTCGACATTTTGACTTTATTCTCAATATTTCAACTTTATTCTCGACATTTCGACTTTATTCTCAATATTTCGACGTTATTCTCAATATTTTGACTTTATTCTGGACATTTCGACTTTATTCTCGACATTTCGACTTTAGTCTGGAAACTGCATTTTGACTTTATTCTCATCATTTCCACTTTATTCTCGACATTTCGACGTTATTCTCAATATTTCCACTTTATTCTCGACATTTCGACTTTAGTCTGGAAACTGCATTTTGACTTTATTTTCGACATTTCAACTTTATTCTCAACATTTCGACTTTATTCTCGACATTTCGACTTTATTCTCAATATTTCGACTTTATTCTAGACATTTCAACTTCATTCTCGACATCCATCCATCCATCCATCCATTAACTCCCGCTTGGTCAGAAGTCGGGTCGCGGGGGCAGCAGCTTCAGCTGAGAGGCCCAGACCTCCCTCCCCTCGGTCGCCTCCACCAGCTCCTCTGGGAGAATCCCGAGGCACTCCCAGGCCAGCTGAGAGATATAATCTCTCCAGCAGGTCCTGGGTCTTCCCCGTGGTCTTCTCCCAGTTGGACATGCCCGAAAACACCTCTCCAGGGAGGCGTCCGGGGGGCATCCTAACCAGATGAACCACCTCAACTGGCTCCTCTCGATGTGAAGGAGCAGCACCATACCAACCCATAGGTGAGGGTTGGAACAAAGATCGACCGGTAAACAGAGAGCCTTGCCTTTAGGCTCAGCTCTCTCTTCACCACATCGGACCGGTACAGAGTCACCACCACAACGGACCGGTACAGAGTCACCACCACAACGGACCGGTACAGAGTCACCACCACAACGGACCGGTACAGAGTCACCACCACAGCAGACGCTGCACCAATCCGTCTGTCGATCTCCCGCTCCTTTCTCCCATCACTCGTGAACAAGACCCCGAGATACTTAAACTCCTCCACTTGAGGCAGAACCTCACTAGAAGGTCCTGGAGGAGGCATTCTACCCTTTTCCGACTGAGGACCATGGTCTCAGATCTGGAGGTGCTGATTCTCATCCCTGCTGCTTCACACTCGGCTGCGAACCGCTCCAGTGGAGTTGCAGATCCCCACTCGATGGCGCCAACAGGACCATGTCATCTGCAAACAGTAGAGACGAATCCCGACACCACCGAACTGGAACCCTTCCGCTCCTTGGCTGCGCCTAGAAATTCTGTCCATAAACGTTATGAACAGAATCGGTGACAAAGGTCAGCCCTGGCGGAGTCCAACTCCCACCGAAAACAAATCCGACTTACAATTGGCAATGCGGACCAAGCTCCCACTCCATCTGTACAGGGACTGGACAGCCCGTAACAACGGGCCCAGCACCCCATACTCCTGGAGTACCCCCCACAGGACCCCATACTCCTGGAGTACCCCCCAGAGGACCCCCATACTCCTGGAGTACCCCCCACAGGACCCCATACTCCTGGAGTACCCCCCACAGGACCCCATACTCCTGGAGTACCCCCCAGAGGACCCCATACTCCTGGAGTACCCCCCACAGGACCCCCGAGGGACACGGTCAAATGCCTTCTCCAAGTCCACAAAACACATGTGGACTGGTTGGGCAAATTCCCATGTTCCCTCCAGGACCCTAGTGAGGGTCTAGAGCTGGTCCAGTGTTCCACGACCAGGACGGAACCCACATTGTTCCTCCTGAATCTGGGATTCAACAATCGATCGAACTCTCTTCTCCAGCACCCCTGCATAGACCTGACCAGGGAGGCTGAGGAGTGTGATTCCCCTGTAATTGGTACACACCCTCCGGTCCCCCTTCTTAAAAAGGGGAACCACCACCCCGGTCTGAAAATCCAGAGGTACTGCCCCCGATTTCCATGCGATGTTGCAGAGACGTGTCAACCAAGACAGTCCTACAACATCCAGAGCCTTCAGGAAATCAGGGCGGATCTCATCCACCCCCGGAGCATGGCCACTGTGCAGCTTCTTAACTACTTCAGCGACCTCAGCTCCAGTAATGGACGAGTCCACCCCCAAGTCCACAGGCTCAGCATCCTCAACGGAAGACATGTTGGTGGGATTGAGAAGGTCCTCGAAGTATTCCTTCCACCGCCGAACGACATCTCCAGTCGAGGTCAGCAGCACCCCACCCCCACTATACACAGTGTTGGTGAAGCACTGTTTTCCCCGCCTGAGCCGTCCGACGGTTTGCCAGAATCTCCAAGGAGCCGATCGAAAGTCTTTTTCCATGGCCTCACCAAACTTACACCCAAGTTTTTGCTTCAGAGACCTCCAAGGCCGCCGCTCACTTGGCCTGCCGATACCTGTCTGCTGATTCCGGAGTCCCACAAGCTAACCAAGCTCGGTAGGACTCCTTCTTCAGTCTGACGGCCTCTCTCACCCGAGGTGTGACTTTATTCTGGAAACTGCATTTCGTCTTTATTCTCAATATTTTAACTTTATTCTCGACATTTTGACTTTAGTCTCGACATTTCAACTTTTTTCTGGAAACTGCATTTCGACTTTATTCTCAATATTTCAACTTTATACTGGAAACTGCATTTCGTCTTTATTCTCAATATTTCAACTTTAAACTCAACATTTCGACTTTAGTCTCGACATTTCAACTTTATTCTTGACATTTTGACTTTATTCTCGACATTTTGTCTTAATTCTCAACATTTCGACTTTATTCTCGACATTTCGACTTTAGTCAATATGCGTTAACGCGCGATAAAATAAATGTCGGCATTAATAAATGAATGCGTTCACTTGCCCAGCCCTATTTATTTTAGGACATAAAGTCCTAATCCCCTAAAGTCAGTATTTTATGACATAAATTTGTTGATAAACAATAAAAGTTACCATTTAAAAATAAAAGGTTGGGAATTAATGTCAAAAAGTTGCAGTTTGTGATGTCCAAAGGTGGTTATATTGTGAAATTTGAGATTTTATAATTAATATTTGCTTTTTAAATCAAATTGCAAATTTTGTGATTATACAACTAAAATTTATGGCAAAATTTTACGATTATGGGACATTAAGTTGAAGTCAGATAAAAATCAAATCAAAAAGTGACCCTGAAGACCCTAAAACAGTCCACAAGCCTGATGCAGGACCCAAAAGAAAAAGTCAGCGGAGTTGATTTTTGACATTTTTTAAATAAAAGTCAAATATGGATTACTGCTCCATTTCAATGACTGAGTACCAGTAATCTGGTAATCTGTGGATTCTGGAAAAGTCCAGAACAGCCGTCTGGTCTACAGCCGTCGGCCATGTTCAGTAACTAAAAATTTCAGTCTATCAACTAACAGCAGGGGGCGCGAAGATGATCCTTTACCAGACATAGGCCTAAAAACCAACAAAGCAGACTAACGTTGACCTCTGTCAACAGAAAGATAGCAAGCAGAAAAAGCAAGGAGGATGGGAAAAATTAAAACTAAAGAAATCCAAGTAAGGGGCAGAAGTGTTTCCCATTTAGTCACTATTTATCTTTGTCTTCTCTTTCGTGGTGTGTGGTGGTGCAATGTCTGTGGAATAGGCTACAAATGTTGTTTGAAGGCTGATTGGTTGAATGATACCCTAATCACAGCAGCATTGCATGGGGTAATTTAATTTTAAAGATCAATATGATGTTGGGGTCCTACAATAGTATTTGCTAAATAGTGTAGTGATTTAAGTGGGTGGACTCTCATGTATGGTGGTTTGAGGGTTACATTTCCAGTGTTGTAACATGTTGTTGTGTCCCTTTTTTGCGATTGCTTTCTCTCTATCCAATAAAGGCCACTAGAAAATCGTTTAAAAAGATGCTGATATGACGTATAAATCACAACCTGATAACTACTACTGACCAGATGGAGAATAATCTCCTCTGTTGGGTTCATAAATGTGTAAATCTGATTCTGATGGAGTCAGTGCTTCAGCAGCCATGAATCTCATCACATGTCACTGGTTATGAGGCATTATATATGTTTACAGATCAGAACATTTTCATTTCAAACAGAAAATAAACATTTTAAATAAATGTATGGTTTATATTGTCATCTCTGACTATCTTTGAGTATTTTTGCAGCATCAACAACAGGCCAGTAGGGTGTCCTCTTTTGGGGTTTTTGGGTCACCCTATGACAATGATACGACATCTCCGCTGCCGGGGCTGTTGCAGGTGCGCCCCTTCGCCCCCCTAAGCGCCCCCCTACTATAAATGAAACATCTACTTATCATCTAAAAATGAGAGTTCAATGGATTGAGTTCAAATCCTTTGTAAAAACTGAGCACTAAACTGGGAGATGGAGACCAGCTTTCAGGAGAAACCAGATTCTTCTGTTCTGCTCAGAAGTGTCCAGGCAACAAAAACTTTCAACTATAAGACAATAAGCCAGGTGTTAATATACTTCTAGAACTCCCTAAAGAATTGTGATGATATGGACAGACCACTTTAACTATAATATAACTAGATAACTACACAGCTATAATGAGAAGATTTACATTTGGGCTCATATTAGCTAGAGCATAAAATCTGTTTTCCCCTGATTTATTACCTCCACCAGAGAGGTTAATATTTTTGCTGGCATTTATCTGTCTGTCTGTGTACAGGATAACTCAAAAAGTTATGGATGGATTTTGATGAAATTTTCAGGAGTTATCAGAAATATGAAAAATACTGTTATATGCACAGTCACAATCACTCCTACAGGCGATTTAGAACCACCGATTAACCTGACATGCATGTCTTTGGACTGTGGGAGGAAGCTGGAGAACCCAAACAGTGTTTTCAAAAACAGCCGTCGGCCGTCGCATCCGACAGCAACTTTTCCATTTGCGACGCCTACTTTCCCTTGGATAAATAAATTATGAAATAAATAGTTTTCGTAAAAGAGCCAAGTGTCCACAAAGGTTTTTGAGTTAATAAACTTGAAAGTTTCGTTGAGAATTTCGCCACACCATCGCTTGAATCTGCTTGCATACGTCGATCAGGCTCAGATGTAGAGGCAGCAGTTTCCAACGGTCTCCGCTATTTTATTTTAAGCCACAACGCAAGAGGGACGATCAGTTTGAAAAAGTCCTGCCGTACTTTTGGGGGCTTAATTCATCATGCTTCTTAAAGGTTGTGTATACTCTCGCAGCAATGTGTCGCAGTTGTCGCCGGTATGCCGCAGTTATTTTGGATTTATGCCCAAACGCGGTCTCCGCTATGTTGCCACAACGCAAGAGCGACAATCAGGAACGAGTTAAACTTACTAAACTCATCTCTTGCGTTTTTCCACTTCCTCACCGTCTCGGCCGTATCCAGACCCACATTCATCTCTATCTCCCTCCATGAATTACTAGAATATGTGCTGTCTTTGTAGTGTGGAGAACCAGAATCGTACAGATGTGGGTACTTCCTCATTTCTTCAATGACGCGCTCTTTTCTATGCAGATGTAGAATTGACCAATCAGAGGCCTCCTTCCGCTCCTCTCTCCTCCCCCTCTCTGGGTGGGAGGAAGATGATGAGGATACTGGAGACTACTTTTATGACTGAAAACTAGCCTGTATGTGTTAAATAATTGACACAAATTAGGCACAGATTTCAGATAAATGTGTCATTTTTAACTGTACTTTTTCATTCCAAATTAAAGATGAATGTGTAAAAATGTTAGTAAATTAGAGACTAGCCAAACTTGTAATGAACTACATACACGTTTAGCCTCTTGTAACTTCAAGGCCCATTCTAATGTAGAATCAGATTAATATCAAGGACGTTAATGTTATCATAAACCAAGCAAACATGGAGTTATAAAATAACCAGTTTATTTTCATTTGATTTGTTATTAAATACATGTATCACACTTTGCTCTTTCAAACTAGCAATTACTTTCTTTACTCTTGTTTAACAAAAGACATGCAACGTTATGGCTAAGGTTATTTTAATAATAAAAAAAAAAAGGTATCTGAACATCCCATTTTGCGTCTCAAAATGCTGGAAAATACGTCTCAGAGAGTCTAGAAATTCAAAATTTCCTGGGGGAGCATGCCCCCAGACCCCCCTGGGGGGCCCCAGACCCCCCTGGGGGACAGGGCCCTTTGGGCCTTGCAACTCCTGCTTCACTCAACGCAACTTCTACTTTTAAAAGTTGTGAAAACACTGCCAAAGGAAACCCACGCAAGCACAGGGAGAACATGGAAACTTCACACAGAAAGACCCCTGCTGAGGTTTGAACCAGCAACCTTCTTGCCATGAGGCAACAGTGCTTCTGCTTAGACATCCAGTAATGTAGCCGAGATTGGCCAGTTAAATGTTATTAAATTTAGTGTTGAAAAAAAGTTAAAAAATGAAGTTTCATTTTGAAGTTTTACAACAAGCAAAAATCTGTCTGTGTCATGGTTTGCAGAGGGCTGAAGGAGGACCAGAGAGCAGGAGATCTCAAAAGGAAAAAGGTTTAATTCCAAAAACACAAAAAGTCCAACTGATCGAAAACACAAAAAGTCTAACATGCCAAAATTATCAAAACATAAACTTAACTCAATCCTGGAAGGTGACGAGAGGGAAAACAAACATGACTGCAAACACATAATCACAACAATGGACCCACAGAGAACAGGAGAAAATGACAGGACTTAAATACACAGAGGAACAAACGAGAGGCAGGTGCAGGGAATCAGTGGTGACCAGAAATCTATCTTTCTGTCTGTCTATCTATCTATCTATCTATCTATCTACCTATCTATATATCTGTCTATCTATCTATCTGTCTATTCTGTCTATCTATCTATCTATCTATCTATCTATCTATCTATCTATCTATCTATCTATCTATCTATCTATCTATCTATCTATCTATCTATCTATCTATCTATCTATCTATCTATCTATCTATCTATTCTGTCTATCTATCTATCTATCATCTATCTATCTATCTATCTATCTATCTACCTATCTATATATCTGTCTATCTATCTATCATCTATCTATCTATCTATCTATCTATCTACCTATCTATATATCTGTCTATCTATCTATCTATCTATCTATCTATCTATCTATCTATCTATCTATCTATCTATTCTGTCTATCTATCTATCTATCTATCTATCTATCTATCTATCTATCTATCTATCTATTCTGTCTATCTATCTATTCTGTCTATCTATCTATCATCTATCTATCTATCTATCTATCTAATCTATCTACCTATCTATATATCTGTCTATCTATCTATCTATCTATTCTGTCTATCTATCTATCTATCTATCTATCTATCTATATATCTGTCTATCTATCTATCTATCTATTCTGTCTATCTATCTATTCTGTCTATCTATCTATCTATCTATCTATCTATCTATCTATCTATATCTATCTATCTATCTATCTATCTATCTATCTATCTATCTATCTATCTATCTATCTATCTATCTATCTATCTATCTATCTATCTATCTATCTATCTATCTATCTATCTATCTATCTATCTATCTATCTATCTGATCTATCTATCTATCTATCTGATCTATCTTCTATCTATCTATCTATCTATCTATCTATCTGATCTATCTATCTCTATCTATCTATCTATCTATCTATCTATCTATCTATATCTATCTATCTATCTATAGCTATCTATCTATCTATCTATCTATCTATCTATCTATCTATCTATCTATCTATCTATCTATTCTATCTATCTATCTATCTATCTATCTATCTATCTATCTATCTATCTATTCTGTCTATCTATCTATCTATCTATCTATCTATCTATCTATCTATCTATCTATCTATCTACTATCTATCTATCTATCTATCTATCTATCTATCTATCTATCTATCTACCTATCTATATCTATCTATCTATCTATCTATCTATCTATCTATCTATCTATCTATCTATCTATCTATCTGATCTATCTATCTATATATCTATCTATCTATCTATCTATCTCTATCTATCTATATCTATCTGTCTATCTATCTATCTATCTATCTATCTATCTATCTATCTATCTATCTATCTATCTATCTATCTACCTATCTATATATCTGTCTATCTATCTATCTATCTATCTATCTATCTATCTATCTATCTATCTATCTATCTATCTATCTATCTATCTATCTTATCTATCTATCTATCTATTCTGTATCTATCTATCTATCTATCTATCTATCTATCTATCTATCTATCTATCTATCTATCTATCTATCTATCTATATCTATCTATCTATCTATCTGATACCGGAGTTTACCCAACACATTGACTGTCCCACCAGAGGAACACGGACATTAGACCATTGTTACTCTCCGTTCAAGGAGGGATACAAGGCCAAGCTCCTTCCCCCCTTTGGGAGGTCCGACCACGGCGCCATCCTGCTCATGCACAGGTACAGGCAGAGGCTCAGGCAGGAGCCCCCCGCGGTGAGAGAGGTGACGCGGTGGACGGACCAATCAGAGGCCGCTCTGCAGGGTGCGCTCGATTCTGCGGACTGGGACATGTTCCGTGACAGCGCCGGCCGAGACATCGAGGAGTTCACGGAAGCAGTCGTGGGATTCATCGGGAAAGTCGTGGATGACACTGTTCCCAGGAGGATCATCCGGACTTTTCCCAACCAGAAGCCGTGGATGGACTCATCCATCCGCGAGGCTCTGCGATCCCGGACTGCTGCCTTCAACTCCGGACTGGTCTGCGGGAACATGGACGGGTTCAAGGCCGCCTCCTACTCTGTCTGCAGAGTGGTGAGAGACGCCAAGCGCCGCTACGGACAGAGACTGGAGCAGCGGATGGGACAGTCCGACTCCAGGGGTCTGTGGCAGGGACTACGAGCCATCACGGACTACAAAGCATCCCGCTCACACCCGGCAGAGTGCCGACCCCCTCCTGGCTGACGAAGTTAACACCTTCTTCGCCAGGTTTGAGTCAGGAGACCGACTCCCTGCTGCGCTCCCAGCGGGAGGGGGGGGGACACTCTCTGTGAGTGAGCGGGATGTGAGGAGGGAGTTCAGACGTGTGAACACCAGGAGAGCAGCAGGACCAGACGGCATTAGTGGACGTGTCCTTAAAGCCTGTGCTGATCAGCTGGCCCCTCTGTTCACCGAAATATTCAACCTCTCCCTGAAACAGTGTGTGATCCCCACCTGTTTCAAAAAGTCCATTATAGTCCCTGTCCCCAAAACACCTCACCCCAGCAGCCCAAAGGACTACAGACCCATAGCCCTCACTTCAGTGGTGATGAAATGCTTTGAGAAACTGATCAAAGCATTCATCACCTCCACCCTGCCCCCCACCCTGGACCCTCTACAGTTCACATACCGGGCAAACAGATCTGTGGACGATGCCGTAGCCCTCCTCCTCCATAAGACCCTTTCCCACGTGGATGCTGGTAGGGGGAACTATGTGAGAATACTGTTTGTTGATTACAGCTCAGCATTCAACACCATAGTTCCCTCCAGACTGGTATCCAAGCTGTACGACCTGGGCCTGTACTCCTCCTTGTGCAGGTGGGTCTACAGCTTCCTGACCAGCAGAACACAAGTGGTTCGGCTGGGACACCACACCTCATCCCCCCTCACCCTCAACACCGGAACCCCTCAGGGCTGTGTGCTCAGCCCTCTGCTGTACTCCTTGTACACTCATGACTGCGTAGCCACTTCAGACTCCACCGTCCTCATAAAGTTTGCTGACGACACCGCTGTTGTGGGTCTGATCTCCCACTTCAACGAGTCAGCCTACAGGAGCGAGGTCTCACACCTGGAGGACTGGTGCAGGGAGAACCACCTCCTGCTGAACGTCAACAAGACGAAGGAGCTGATTGTGGACTACAGCAGGAAGCAGCAGAGGGACCCCCTCCCCCTTGTCATCTGTGGTTCTGAGGTGGAAAGAGTGGACACCTTCAAATACCTTGGGGTGACCATCTCGCAGGACCTGTGCTGGACTCAACACATCACCACAACGGTGAAGAAGGCCAGACAGCATCTGTTCCTCCTCAGGAGACTGAGGGACTTCAGGCTCCCCCTCAGGGTGCTCAAGAACTTTTACACCTGCACCATCGAGAGCATCCTGTGTGGGAGTATCACCACATGGATGGGGAGCTGCACCAAACAGGACTTCTTGGCCCTGAAGAGGGTGGTCCGTTCAGCAGAGCGGACCGTCAGAACCACCCTCCCAAACCTGCAGGACATTTATACTAAACGCTGCAGGACCAGGGCCCTGAAGATCCTCAACCAGCCCAGCCACCCCGGACACTATCTTTTTCCCCTCTGCCATCAGGCCGGCGTCTCCGCTGCCTGAGAACCAGGACTGAGCGGATGAGGAAGAGCTTCTTCCCTCAGGCCATCCGCCTGCTTAACTGTGACCACTACTCACATTAAGCATAATATTGAACAGTGACTCTGCTCTGTTTTATTTGAACTTCATAGTTTTCTCATCTCCTGCACTGTGTGTTTATTTATTATTTATTACTTATTTAAACTTAATTCTTTTTTTTTCCCTCCTGTTTCTTCTAAAAAGAAAGCGTTTGCCCTGTGGGTACAATAACACATTTTACTGCGCAATGTACAAAGTATAATTGTGTATGTAACAAATAAAGATCTTGAATCTTGAATCTTGAATCAGTCACTTACCTGGTAGCGCTTGGATAGGTTTGCCCAAACCTGTTTTTTAAGGTTTGACACAAAGACTGTCTCCATCTTTTACAGCCAGGTGTGCCTCAAGTTTTTTGAGGATAGGGACAATCTGTCCACATGTGGGACTCTTTTCAGAGGACACGCAGAGTGTTGAGGTTTAGAGCACCTTCATCAAGTTGATGAAGTCTTCAGCTCTCCTAAAATCCCCCTCAGTCAGCCGAGCATGTCTGTATGAAAAAAGGTTTATTAAGATTATTAAGATTAAGGTCACATATTGTAGACTGGAGCTAGAAATATTCTCCTTTTTTTTTCTTTTCTTAACAGAACACCTAACATATGCACTCCCTACATTTGCACATTCACTCAATTACTGTTCTTTGAATTTATATTTTGTGTGGACTGGTATTTTTTTGTCTAACCTTGTCTATCTCTACCTGTCCCTTTCCATTTTTTTTCTCAGCCGTTGGTCCAAGCTGGCTGCTTGAATTGTCCCAGACTGAATCGGGCATCACGGTGGCTTAGTGGTTAGCACTGTTGCCTCACAGCTAGAAGGTTCCTGGTTCAAACCTCAGCAGGGGGGGAACCTCGGGGCCTTTCTGTGTGGAGTTCTCCCCGTGCTAGCGTGGGCTTCCTCCCACAGTCCAAAGACATGCCATGCATGTTAGGTTAATTAGTAATTCTAAATTGCCCCGTAGGAGTGAATGTGAGTGTGAATGGTTGTGTGGCCCTGCGATGGACTGGCGACCTGTCCAGGGTGGACCCTTGCCTTTCCAGCAGATCCATTTAGCACAGTGGTTCTCAACTGGTGGGTCGCAGACCCGTTTTCAGTGGGTCATGGGCCTTTGCCCAGGGAAGGAAATGCTAAAAAAAAAATTTTGAAAAAATTTTTCATACTCTGTAACAATAGATGGCGATAATGGCCTGTAATGCGAGTTGACACCCACCAGTTCACACCATAGAAGAAGACCTGCAGCCTTTGTTTCCATATGTTGAGCAGGTGAAATGCAGATGCAACGAAGAATATATGAGATATGGATTTTCTTATCTAGAAGTCAAAGGTCCGTTTGTGGTTATTCAGATAAAACTATATATTTTGAGTTCTTTTTGAAACTACTGCTCAGTAGTTGCACTGTTTTATTTCATGTTTGTGCATAAAAGCACTGTTGAGTCTTAAAAATGGCTGTAACTGAAATGTTCTGATTGTTATGTCAGCTTTATGATTAATGCTTAAATAAGTGACTAGATAGTTTTAATAGGAAATTGTTTTATATTCAGGAAGTGGGTACTGAGCAAACGCTACATATTTGAGTTCTTTTAAAAACTACTGCTCAGTGGTTGCACTTTTTTATTTCATGTTTGTGCATGTTGAGTCTGATAAAAAAGGCTGAAGTTACTGAAGTGTTTTGGATTTAATTAAAATGCAGCTAATTGAGCATCAAAGGGAATATTTCCCACTTGAAGTCATTTTGGTTCACCAATCAAATTATTTTTTTGTGTTGGTATTCTGTGATATTCTATTCTACTATCTCTGATTCAAACTGCACGATCTTTTCATTCAATAAATTTAGGAAGTTGGAAATTTTCCTTGATTTGGGTCACGGCTTGTCATTAAGGGTGATGGTGGGTCCTGAAGCCAGACCAGTTGAGAACCACTGGTCTAGCAGATGCTTTTCATCCTAGGAGACAATACTTTAGTAAAATTGGACTCAAATACTATAATACTACTCTGCAAGGCTCATAAATAATAAGATCCTATAAAGTCGTCATTATGTGTCAATACAAAACAGTTATATAAAGTTAACTTTGTGGGTCTTACTTAGAAGTTGTTGCTTCTCTTGGAGAACCATCTTGGCCATCAAGCACCTCTTCATCCACACAACAATGGTTCGAACCTTGGCCGCCCACTGACTCACTGAATTTAGGGAGTATATGCTTTGTGCTGCTAAATTAAGTGTGTGGGCAAAACAGCACAGTTTAACAAATTGCAGGCACTTAATAGCCACATCCATGTTGGCAGCATTATCTACAGTGATTACTACAGTTTTATGAGATATGCCAAACTCTGACAGAACATCACTGATTTCCTCTGCAGCAACACGACCGGTCTGTGCTTCGTATACAGCCTTTGTTTTTAGCACTTTTGGCTGCATGTTGCCCTGCAGTGTGTAGTGTGCTGTGATGGTGAGATAGTGGTCCTGTGTGATGCTACTCCAGCCATCACAGGTGAGTGCAACAGAGTTGACTTCACTGAGCTCTGTAATAATGTTAGACTTCTCAACCTTCTACCTCGATGGGATTAATGTGTTTGACAGGTATTCCCCTGAAGGTGGTGTGTATTTGGGGTTTAGAGTTTTCACCATGTCCCTGCAAACATAAACATCATGTTTACTGTTAAGCTTAGTATCAATTAATTTAGCTCTATCGTTATTGCTTAACCCTCATTCTACCGACATATTTCGCATACATGGATTACCGACTGGGGTCCGTGTGGACCCCAAGAATAAATACTGTAATAAACAGCCATCAAAGAAAAATGACAACTTTTTTCTTCTCAGAATATTATTACTGATGTATTAAATGTCATCTGAGGAAAAAAACAACAACAGATTATTATTATTTTAAGAAAGTTATAGTTAATTTGCATATTTTATAAAAACGAAAATATACTTTTCTTTAACCCAAAAATGTCAACAGTGGAATTTTATGATCTCCTTTACAGCAATTAAGATCCTATCCCAGCTAAGCACAAATCCATTGAAATTTTTCAAATCAGTTAAAGAATGAGGCTACAGCGCAGCTTTTCCCTCTCTATTACCATCTCTATGGTAATCACGTTAGACTTGATTCTGATATAATTTAGTGTTCAGTAATTTCAAGTAAACATTATTTGTGTTGTATTTATATGGTGAAACCAACCAAGGTCATTTTGAACCCAATATACAGTCATGGAAAACATTATTAGCACTAGAAGACCCAAAGCCCAGCCATTTGGCTTTCCTACCTTCCATGCCCAAAGAGCAGCCAAGTGGCTGGATTAGTCTGGAGCTAACATCTTAACTCAGGTGTGAACGACACCATTGTTCTGTAAATGAGATGGCCAAGTTGTGCACAGCCAGTAGAAGTGTCAAGTACAGAGCACTTTTACTCAGTTTCACTCTACCCAGTTTCTCTCTACTCAGTTTCTCTCAGTAAAGTAAAGATACCTATAAAATCTAAGTATTTATCTTTGTGCTGAATATTTACTGTTACTCACTATTTTGAAACACAAGTATATATACTTTTTAAATTTTAAAAAAGGGGATACTTACTTTTTAAATCACACACGTTTTTGTTTTCAGTTTTTCCCCTAATTTGTTTACCCTAGTCTGCTCTAAAGTTAGGTTTTGTCCCCATAAATCAGCGCTCAAACCTTCGTATGCTCAAACAGCTGATAATGTCACTATCCAATTATCTCATTCAGTGATGCAGCTGCATTGTAATGCTACTATTTATGTTATATAATATGTATTTTAAAAGCCACAGCCGCCCCAAAGAGGCTATCTAACTGAATTACATTTTTAGGTTAAATAATATTATTGACTGTTTTCACTTTTTTCTTGGGTATATTCATGATGAAGTACTTTTATAATTTTTCTTTTACCAGAGTAGTTTTTATTGCAGTATCAGCACTGTTACCAAGTACTGAAATCAAGTACTTTTGCGATCTCTGACAGCCAGTTGAGTAGCCTATGGGTAATGATATTCACACTTTGTAATCACAACAGAAAGTAAGTTAGTAAGAGTCGACAGAGTTTATTTTTTTCATTTCTTGCTGAGGTTTATTGTTGATGCACAAGATTTAAACAAGACATGTTTTCTTAGAAATTCCTGAAAGTGTTACCTACATTACAACACTTCAGTCATCTACATTGTCTGCACATACTTGGCACTGCCACGCCACCTCCTTTCTGCATTTACCACATGTGTACTTGTAGCAATCTACACAGCGCAAAGTGGCATGATTGTTCCTGCACCGACAGTTCACCTGGCACATTGCCCTTTTTCCTTTGTCAGGTGTGGGAGGTTGTTGCGAAAGAAGAAGTTTTTCCTTTTTCGCATTTTTTGCTCCCAAATGAGACTGAGCAAGCTCACTGGCCAGCTCCACCAGGAAGTCCACCCGTCTCTCCTGCACCCCGGTACATGTCTGATAAAGGACATGTGCATTTAGCGCTGCAATGTCAAGCATATTATAAAATACTGCAACTGGCCATCGCCGTGTTCCAGAGCGCACAGTGTACTCTCGCACCATCTGGTCCATAACATCCACACCACATTTCATGCCATTATAATCAGTGACAGTGTTTGCTTCTTTTTTCGGGTATCCCCAGTCTCAACCACACCATGCATGCTGCTAAGAATGCAGACGGTCTTCCTGCGTTTGGGCGCATAAACAGTCAGTGAGGCACCAGAGGTTGAAAACACCTGGGTACTGTATTCACTGCGGTCCAAAGTTTGTTTGGCTGATGGTGGAAGCTCCCGTCGAATCTTATTCACTGTGCCAAGGAGGGTGGTCTTCCGGCTGAGCAGTCGCTGCGCAAGTGATAATGATGTGAAAAAGTTATCTGTGGTAACAGTTCTTCCTTTGTCCATGAATGGTTCCATGAGCTTCATCACCACATGTTTAGAGAGTCTCTCTCCGGTGTGACGATTGTGGTCCTTGCCAAGGTATGGAATAATATTGCAGACATACTTAGACTTCAAGTCACATGCCACCCAGAACTTGATGCCAAACTTGTCGGGTTTTGTAGCAATGTACTGCAGGAAACAGCAGCGAGTCTTTGTTGGGAAAAGTTGCTCATCAATGGTAATGCACCTGCCTGGATTGTAGGATGAGATGCAGTTGGCAACGAAAGACCCCCAAACATCGGAGACTGCAGCAAATCTGTCAGTCCCAACTCGCTCACTGCGCGTGTCCATGTTGTCAAAGCGTAGGTGTTGCATTATGTCTTGGAAGCGGTTACGGGCCATAATGCCACTGATCAGTGGGTGTCCAAGTTTTGCCGACCAAGCGTCACGCAGCGATGGAAGTTTTATCACCCCCCACAAGAGAAGAATTGCAATAAATGCCATGAATAAGGGCCATGAACCAACTGTCATGCTGTGTCTGCCGTCCATGCTGAACAGTCCACTCCTGAACAGTTCGAAGCATGTCAAGAGTGATAAAGCAGAGGAAGCTCTGTAAGCGACTGGTCACCGTTCTTCTGACCAACACTGTTGGCTCTCCATCTCCAGTGTATGATTCCATTACTGCGTGATAGAAAAGGCCTCCCGACCTGTTCTACATGCCACACTGTGCCATCTTTTGCCTTCTCTGTTGGTCCGGTGTGTGTCTCCAGTCGACCTTTCTTTTCTGGGGGCTGAGAAGTCTCCTCATCTGTAGGGTAAATGTTTTTTGGAGATGTGAGCCATGAGATATCCAAATGATGAGAGCAATGAAAACTCAAACAAGGTTACAAATTTAAGCAAAGATATAATTTGAATTATAATTCCAAAACATCTCAACTCTGCCTCCTCTGTATTGGATAATTCCATTGTAACTGACAACAAACAGTGCACATTAGAGGTAATTTCTAAAAGAGTAGCAAGATTGTTTGAGTTGAAAACTCTACTAATGAAAAACCCTTTAGATACTACACTTGTAAAATAAGTAAATGAAAATACGATGTTTGGGAACTCTTACCAGAAGAAGTTTCAGAGTCTGAACTCAGCTGAAGGTTTATGTCTTCTCCATCTGAATCACAAGGGTTGACTTGGCTCAGGATCATGTCCAAAGCTTGCTGGGTGTTGAGTGGTTTCGGCATCTTCGCTTCTTGGCTGACGCAGAGCATGAAATACTTTATGTGCCGTGAGTGAGCTATTTATCCACCTTGGTTCCCTAGTTTAGTAGTCATTGTTCACACTTCCGCCCACCCTGCTTTTACATTGAACTTTTACATTGTATGTCTTCTAAGTCAGGTCGTTAGGTTACCAGCTATGTGTATGTGCACACTTGTGATATGTGCATCAACAGTTATGAAAGCAGATATATTGATTGAAAAAAAAAAAAGCAGCCATGCAATCAGCAGGTCTGAGAACTTGTGACAGAGTCCTATATGTGATAGCTGAAACAAAACAGTGGATCTTGAGTGCTCAGACTCTCCCCAATCATACCCCTCCCCCTAAGGAGTAAGCTTGACACCCTCGTCTGGCAGGTAATGGCTGCATTGAATGGGGCCATTGACATGTTAATTTCAAGCCATGCAGCCTTTTGGCTGTCCTCTGGGCATGGTAGCAGGAGTAGAAAACTCTGGGTTTTCTAGTGTTAAAGCACCATTTTTTCTTCACTTTCTTGTTCATTTTAATACCTGGTACCACTAAACGTCATCATGTGACTAAAACAGACAGAAAAGAAAACACTGAATGCATAAAAGCAGTGTTTTTGGCAGTACAACACCATAGCTATTGATGTAAAAACTTAAGTGATTTAGGTTATAATCAAGAAAACCATGGAAAATGGTAAGATATCAGCTCTTAAATAAAACTCTTATGAGCAATCTTTGTGGTTATCGTTATGTTTGTCCAAACAAATGTACCTTTAGTTGTACCAGGCATTAAAATGAACAAGAAACTGAAGAAAACAAGGGTGGTCTAATCATTTTTTCTATGACTGTATATAAAAAACTTAAATAAACCCACAATCATTTACAGTTTTTCTCAATAACTTTGGTACATTTTTCCAATCATTCTTGCAATTTGCAGAAGATCAAGTGCATTTCTCAAAACAGTTTGAACAAATAGCAAAACACTGTGGATCACCTGCAAAAGCCAGTCTCTTGCTCAAAATCCGCAGTCCATCCCTCAAAAGCAAGTTTTTGTGTCAATATACTTGTCAGTGCCATCAGAATGTTTAATCATTGTGTCATTGTGTACAGATAAGACAGTCAAATTCATTAGTCATGTTGGCAATTGAATAGTGCACTTTGAAGGGACATGTTGATGTAAAATGTGGTTTAGGTGTGATGACAAGTGTTGTACATTTGACCTCATATAATGTATATGTGTAAGATTGATTGGAACAGACAAGATTCACATTTACAGAATGACTTCTTCATTGGCAAACATTGACATTGCAGTCCGTAAAGAAAAAAAAAAGACAGCACTGCACATAACAAAGGTGAAATACAATACGTAAGTGTAAACATAGGTCAAAAATATAAACATAGGTCATACAGTAGGTAAACAAAAAAATATGAACAACTCCCTAAATTCTAATCTCAATCCTGATCTTCAGCTTCTTCCCGTTCCTGTCTGTTAGGCCACAAATTCTCATCCACGTCACACCTGATGTCCTCCCGTGCAAGGCAGCGTGGATAGTATCTTCTTGCATGCCTAATCCATGCTCTGCAGGAATCTGCAGTAATGTCTTGGCATGCTGCATCCATTGCAGCCAGAAGGGTCACTTGTGTGTGTGGCTCTCGGTCATACACCTTCCACCTCCAGGCTGAGAAAAATTCCTCAATGGGGTTGAGGAATGGGGAGTATGGTGGTAAGAACTCCATCACCATTCTGTTATGGTTTGCGTACCACTGCCTTACTAGGTTTGACTTGTGGAAGCTTACATTGTCCCATATTATGGCATATTTGGGCTGGGCCATATTCTCGGCTGGGCCACCTAGGATATGATCCCTGTACAAAGTGTCTAGGAATGCTATTAGACGTTCAGAGTTGTATGGACCCATCAGTGGAATGTGTGTCAGCACACCGTTATCTGATATTGCGGCACACATAGTTATGTTGCCACCCCTTTGGCCTGGCACATCAATGGTGGCTCGATGTCCAATAAGGTTTCGACCCCGTCTTCTGCGCTTTGTCAGATTGAAGCCAGCCTCGTCCATGTAAATGAAGTGACAGGGTGGCTCACTAGCTTCCAGTTCCATCATGCGCTAAATACAGAAGACAAAATGTTATTTTTGGAATTACTGCATTACATGCATTTGCAAAAGAAGTTAGATCAAACGTATATGACATATTGCATCTTCTTTTCTACAGCCATAGCATATGTGCAAATGCCACACTTACAGTAGTGTAGTGTACATCTTTACATTACATTGCATTTGGCAGACACCTTTTACTGTAAACCCAAAGCGACTTACAAACGAGGACATATCTATATATGGTTTTGGAATAAAAGTTGTACCTGGACAAAGTGGTAGTGCAGCTCCTTCACCCTCTCACCATTTCTTTCAAATGGGACAGTGTATAGCTGTTTCATGCGCATGTGGTGTTTTTTTAGCACTCTGTCAATGGTAGAGATACTGACTGTTTGGATGTTTGCAAATGTGTCATTGTCCTGCAAAATAGTAGTCTGTATCTCTCTCAGTGTAATGGCGTTGTTTTCAACAACAATGTTGCAGATAGCCATCTCCTGGTGTGGTGTGAAAATCCGCCCTCTACCACCCCTGTGTACTTGTCTTGCAGTCCTATGTGGGAAATAGAAATGTAAACCAAAACAAATTTGAGGAAGACACAATGGCATTGTATAGAGCATCAGTGGAATAGGCTACTGTAATTTTGTATGGGGCATTACTGTATTGACATGTAAATACAGTAAACTCCATGTAATTCAGCACATACTGTTAGATTACACACCTGTTCTCTCTGCGGAAAGTTTGAATAATTGAGGACACAGTTGTTCTGCCAATATTTGGCTGCACCCTTCTCCCCACTTCAGCCATAGTCAGCCCATGATTCAAAACATGGTCTACAAGTGTTGCTCTGATTTCATCAGGAACACGCATGTGTCCGCCTCTTCTGCCTCTTCCTCTTCCTACTCCTCCACCACGCAGCCTCACCCCTCTTCCTCTCCTTCTTCTTGGCTGTTGTCCTTCCATTGTCAGACATTGTAACTTTCTATTGTGCTCTGGTTACCTATTTACTCCCCAGTAGATTGTTCATGAGATGCTCCCTTGAGCTCATTCAGAAAACTGTCGATCATTGGTTGATCAACTCTTTTCATTAGAGAAAGTCTAGATTCACCTGGGAGGAATTTACCAATTTTGATCATATTTACAGACAAATGTCTTATGGAAATGTATATATGCTTGACATGTTATGATGGCTTGGTAAATCATTTTGCATGTGAAGACTTATATGATGAACTATAGCCTAAATGTTTTGGGGAAAGAGACTATTTGATAGATTCCTATAACAAAGCATTTTGATTAGCATGACAAAAGCAATTGATAATGTACGAAAAAATTGAGAATTGTACACAATCATTTGCATGGATGGACAAAAGCATTTGCAATTTGTTCAATGCAATGAGAAACTGCCTTTTTTATCTGCACAAATGGCATGATGATGTGACAACTGAACAAGAACTTTTGAGAATTTCAATTCTGATGTGAGAAATGTACCAAACCAATTGAGAAAAACTGTAAATGTCATTACATTTTAATTTTATTTGAATTTTAATACAAAAGTCAATATTCAAAACAAAGGTTGAATAAATGCAATTCAAATTGAGATTTTTCAATTTGTTTATAATGTAAAAGGAATGCACATTATGTCAAATGCAGTTGCTGTCTCCAAGAACTATGAAGTGGACATTACGTCAAATGCAGGAAAAAGTGCTGATTGTTATCCCCAAGAACTTAAAACTGGTGGCAGCACTGTTGTTTGAACTCTGGACTATAGACAGTTATGGCACACAATTTGTCTCCTGCTATGGTCAGGACATACTGGCATGTGGCAGAAGGAGCAAGTACTTGCTACTTTTCTATCTGTGCTTCGGGAGCAAAGGCAACACCTTTTTTTGCAAGTAGGTTTTTCAGCCAAGTGTTGGACATCAGCAGGTGGAGTTTTACCTACTCCCATGATGGTCATTGCTGCACGGATTGGGGCTTGCAGTGTGGCAATCAAATGCACTACAAACTATTTTACAGTCTTATCTTGTAAAATAGAACTTAAACATTCCATTTCATAGTCATATACATTTTTAGGATGGAATTATGTATTTTATTCCTGACTTTGAAAGTCGTCTTACCTTAGGAGGAGCAGTATTTTGTGTTGTTGACAGAGCACATGATTGAATCTGTCTCTGCTGCATTTGTGTCTATCTCCCTCAAAATGACTGACAGAGTGCCCCCACCCCCCCTGAGAGTGTGTGATACTTTAAATTAGGACCCATGGCAAACATTGACTCAATAAATGGTTCCATCTATTAAAAATACATAGGCGAAATTAGAGATTTTGACTGGGGTCCTCTTGGACCACAATGCATTGGAAATTTTAAAAAGCACAGATAAAGACAGAAACAGAAAAAAATCATATGACATCATTAGGAACAAATTGATTGACAAAGTCATGAAAAATTGGAATTATAGAATAAAGCACCTCTGAGATACGACAAAAAGTACACCTCTGGGGTCCGAGAGGACCCCAGTCGGCGGTATGAGGGTTAACTAACCTAAATGTTGGTGATTCCACCTCTGAAAAGGGATGCAGCCGTTTCACGATGTGTGCAGTGACCTTTCAGTGGGACTCTTCCTCCTGTTGAACCGACATCTTCTGCTTTGCCGCGATGGTGAACGGAGAAGGCTCACCACATCGTGCAATCTCAGATCGTGAATTGTCTATGAAAAAAATATGTCGGCTAATTTTTTAGCTGCCTCAATGTTGGCGCAAGACATTATTTATTGTATATGTATTGTTTTACTTACCGGGTTCGGACTGTAGTGATGTCAATGCGGTGCCAGGCTGGGGGTCAGAGCGGGAGCCGGCGGATGAGGCGGCGGAGGACGGTCGGCGCAGCGCGTCAGAACCGGGGCATGCATTTATTTCAATTCCGTGAACGCGAAGAAGGTGCTTATTCATGTTAGTTGTGCACCCTCTGATGCACAAAACATACTTTTCGCAAATGTTGCATTTTGCCGCAGTCTCACTTTTTTCAAAAAAGTGAAGCCAAACCTTTGACCGCTGATGCATGGTATCCATGTTCGACTGAATGTTAAGCTAACACTTCCGGTTGGCGCTTTTTCGTTGGTGTTCAGAGGTTTCTTCTTCCGGTTGGTGGACTGGGTGTCAAAACAAGGAATCGAAAATTAAACTGTTAAACGATTACGGGACAATCGAGAAGGCAGTCACAGTCCCAATCGATTCTCGATTCTTGATACCCAACTCCAGGTACGCGTACCACCGGTGGTACGTGAGCGCTCTCTGGTGGTACGCAGGGGAACGTCATGACTTTCCACATTTTTTCCACATTTTCACTAAAAAAAAAATAGAAACATTATATCTTTGACACACGCATGCACATGCAGAATCCCTGACCAGCAGATGGTCCTCAACTCATCAACATTTGAGTTGGAAACTTTCACACATACAGACAAGTGGGAGATCTTAGCGGCTGTGAGCTAAATTTCACAACACAAACCCTCCTGAAGAGCTTTCTAGGGTTGGGGTGTAAAAAAAATCGATTTGACAATATATCGCGATTTTTGGCTGCCAATATAATATCGATTTTTCAGCTCCTAATATCAATTTTATTACAATGCTGTCATTTTGTTGTAATGGTTACTTAAACGTGCAAAAACACTAATAATAAACAATAAATAGGTTGCTTTGAAGCAAATAGTTTTGACTCAGTTTGTCCTCTGAATGATCAATATCATCTGATGAACATATACAGCAACTTGATTTTTCATCTCTACTTTGAATTTTGATATTAACTGGGTAGAATATCGCAATATGTCGTGATATCTCGATAATATCGTATTGTGACCCAAGTATCATGATACATATCGTATTGCGAGGTCCTTGAGCTTCAAAACAACCTATTTATTGTTTATTATTAGTGTTTTTGAAAAAATTGAAATCGATATTAGGAGCTGAAAAATCAATATTATATTGGCCGGCCGAAAATCGTGATATATTGCCAGATCGATTTTTTTCACACCCCTACTGACATCGACAAGGCATGTTTGTCCACATGGCTGGAGGTGCTGTGGATCAGGTACCGCCACATGACCCCTGACATGATCTCCAGCGTGTAGTTACAGAGACAGACTGGATCTAGAACAAGAAGCTCCGTCCTGAGGGATTGTGGGATTAAAGTGAAACCACAAGCTGGCTTTGTTGTGTGGGAGTCATCTGTTTGGTATTCTGGGGTTATGAAAATGTTTACTTCCCTTTACTGTTAATTCTGAGCATTCTTATGGGTGAGAGGAGAAAGAGACTGAGTGGTTAAATGACAGCTTCCTGTCCCTCAGACACCTGTGTCCAGCTGTTTTCCATCAGGTTTAGCCTTTATTTATCTGACACAGCTGTTCTTCAACAGCTGTTCTGCTGGTTGATTTGAATATGTCTTTGATACTTGGTGAGTTTCCTTCTTCTGTGGCACCTCGTTGTGGGAGCTCCAAGGATCCATCTTGGGCCCATCACTCTTCGTTTTGTTCGTGGGCTCCGTTGGGAACGAACATAGTCTGCTCCATCTATTCTGGTTCACTGGTCAGCAAGACTCAGAAACCTTCCAACATGTTAACAAGACGTGGATGAGAGTGACAGTAAAGTACTGGTGCTCGATAAATATCGGGCCCATAAATATCAGCCCAATATATATAGCGACCTTATAATTATCAGACCGATAGTTATCAGCCCAATAATAGTTATCTGGGATAGTTATCGGCCCGATGATTATCAGGCCGATAGTTATCGGCCCGATAATAGCTATCGGCCTGATAATTATCAGGCCGATAACTATCTGAGCGATTACGATAAGTCGATTTGTCCAATATCATGACGAACATTAAATATTGATAAATATCGGCCCGATACATATCAACCTTATAATTATCAGCCCGATGATAGTTATCTGGGAAAGTTATCGGCCCAATAATTATCAGGCCGATAACTATCGGGCCGATTACGATAAGTCGATATGTCCAATATCATGACAAACATAAATATCGATAAATATCGGCCCGATACATATCAACCTTATTATTATCGGCCTGATAGTTATCGGCCCGATAATAGTTATCTGGGATAGTTATCGGCTCGATAATTATCAGGCCAATTACAATCGGGCCGATTACGATAAGTCGATATGTCCAATATCATGAAAAACAATAAATATCGGACGATACATATCAACCTTATAAATATTGGCCTGATAATAGTTATTCAGAATAGTTATCAGTGAAGGACAGTTATCGGCCCAATAACTATCGGCCCAATTACGATAAGTTGATATGTCCAATATCGTGACGAACAATAAATATCGATGAATATCGGCCAGATACATATCAACCTTATAATTATTGGCCCGATAATAGTTATCGGCCCGATAATAGTTATCTGGGATAGTTATCGGTCCGATAATTATCAGGCTGATTATGATAAGTCCAATATCATAATGAACAGCCCCAATAACATTTTCTGTCAACACAGCAGTGCCTCGCTCCCTCTGAGACCCGAATGACCGGCAGTGAATGTTATGTTCAAGTGACGTTGGCATAATCAGAAAAAACGATTTCTCAAGAAGGAAAATCAAGAATACCCCCTCATGCCAGAAATCAACTTAACTTTATTTTTATTTGATTTATTTTTTGTAAACTTCTGGAATGCCCTTTTTTCAGTTTGTAATTCTGATGCCAGTAACAGCGACCAGACGGTCAGTGAAGGTATCTGGCAGCTCTTAGCCACATTCACACACTGGTGACTGTAGCTACATAGTTCAATCTATAATTTTTCAATCAAATCAAATTTTTATTTTTTATTACCATAAGTGAGATTTTAGAGTGGTGTCTACCACATACACAAATGAACAGTGACAAAAATACTTTGAACTTTGATCCTGGACTCAGAACCATTCAGGTCCAGTTCCAGGACTCTCATGTTCTGATGAAAACAGAGACTGAACTGTCTGTTCAGCAGTGAAACCTTCCTCCCACTAAACCAGGGGTCGGCAACATTTACTATAAAAAGAGCCATTTTTTGCCCCTCCCCCCTTAATAAAATTCATCTGGAGCCGCAAAACCTATTTGACCCTTAAAATGAAGATAACACACTGTATGACACTTTATGTATAGATATTTTGTTTTCAGAGGGATTTTAATCTACCCAAAAGCTTATTCCCAGTATGTTTGGCAGTTTTTAAAGTTTTTAATGCAAAAGGAGGTCATACAAGATGTGAATTAAATTTTCATTTCCATAATTTTTTGTCATCCACTGTAAAAGTTATAGCTATAGTTTGTTTGAACAACGAACAGAAAACTGTTAACATTTTATTGCTGTTTTTACCTGTTATAACAAAGGAAAACCTTAAACTCTTATAAAGACTGAATATTGGCTGCTGCTGTACTGTAAGTTTGGGAGCAGAAACCAAGACAGATTCTGATCAACTTGTTGACATGGAAGAAAATATATTTAATCTTGAATCTTTTGAAAGAGAAAAAAAAAAAAAAAAAAAAACTTCTCTGAAGTAAAACAAAGAACCTGCAGGTTCATTTGAGTCATTACCTTATTTGTAAAACATTGATCAAATAAAAAGTAGCCCACTTTAAAATAAATAAAATGTAGAGCTGCAGCCTAAAAACTTAAAAAAAAAAATAGTAAACATAAAATGGGGCCAGTTTGTATTTAATTCTGACTTAAGTCCATTTCAGTGTGTTGTCATCCTCTTGTTTTCTCCTCAGCCACGTACAACAATCAACCATCCTGAACATAAAAAACAGCTACATCAGCTCAGCCTCAGGTTCTAAAACAAACATTTATTTGAAAAAAAAAAACTATTAAATGACGGTGTTCTCACCTGTTAATGTGATTTCTGTTTCTGAACATCACTGCAGAACTTCCCTGTATCAGGGCTGTAAACTGGAGTCGGAGACGCCAGTGATATTTGGATCTGATGTAGTTCATGTAGGAGAAAACCTGCTCGCATCAGTATGTGGATTCAAAGATTGACAGGAATCCAAATGCACATGTCTTCATGTTCATATCAGTGTTGGGAATGACATTCATGTTTCAAAGACAGGTTTGGGAAGGTTTCCAATATCACTTCATTTGTGTGATATCACACCACTACAGCACAACGGCGTGGTGTGGTAAATGTTTCTTTTATATTTTACGGCGGTACACGAGGAACATATAAAGATATCTGGCGCTAGTTACAGAACGCGCGCTCACCTTTTTTTTTTTCTTTTTTTACTTTCCCAGAATGCAACACACAGATACAACTTCCTTGTTGCAGTAACCTGGCAGTATTTTGCGCTAAACACACTCATTCTGCCCCCTGCTGGCGAGCAAACTACAGTGCACTACATGTGCTCCAGAGCGAGAATCACCTTCTGACAAGTTTTTCCGCCAAAGTGACAGGTAGCCACTGCAGAGGGACTGAAGAGCTGCAGGGTTGCACTAAACTCAACCCAGAGACACAGAGGAACCGGGCGTGGACCAGACTCCAAATCCAGCGTACAGAGGTTCAGTGAAGGTGTGGTTGACGGTGTGGAGGTGGACCAGTCTGCCGGAGAGGACTGCGTAGAAGGACAGCGTTCCTGCAGGATGATCCAGGTACACGGCGACTCTGTCGGAGACCAGGGGAGTGGAGGGAGTCGCTCTGTTGTTGTGGAAGATGGAGTAGCGGCCGCGGTCGTCACACAGCAGACTCCAGGACTTGTCGTTCCTCCCAAACATACAGTCCTTATCTTCTCCCCTCCGTCCGATGCCCCAGTAGCTCACCGAAACGTAAAAGTAGCCGGACGTCTGGACCTCCCAGTAACAGCGACCGGTCAGAGCGTCTCTGCACAGCAGCTGGGGATAGTCGTCGAACCTGTCCGGGTGATCAGGATACGACACGCTTGCCTCCACGTGCGTCATCTTCCTGTTGTGGTCGGACAGCTTGATGCATTTATTTACCGTGTTGGTGTCGACGGTGAGTTCACAGGAGTCTGATGGAGAGAACAGACAAAAACCCAGCAGCAGTTGTTAGATGCTGGAGCAACCAACAGTAATTTGTTGCACGGCTCGTTATAGTACGACTAGAGGTGCACGATAACTATCGGGCCGATCGGCAGTGTCTCGCTCCCTCTGAGCCTTGAATGACCAGCAGTGAATGTTATGTTCAAGTAACGTCAGCATAATCAGAAAAACGATTACTCAATCAGGAAAATCAAGAATACCCCCTCATGCCAGAAAACAACTCGTTAACTCGGTCATAATTTTAGTAGTTGCTGACTTTAATTGATATTTTCGCAGTATTTCCCCTCATGTTACACATAAAAAAAGAAAAAAAAATAGAAAAGGCTGAAAGAACGACTAGCAAACGAGGGAACGTCGGAATTTACGTTACACCTTGAATGCAGCCTGCAGCACAGCGCTGATCACAACAAACATGGCGGCGTTTCAGAAGAAGAGAGTTTGGTGGTTATTTGTGACGAATCCTCCGAGTGAATTCTACGAGGAGGGAAGCACAAGCTTTAATACGTAAAACCTGATCAGCCACCTACAACATAACAATCACTTCCATGGAGTCTTGAAATCATGCTAACGGAAGCTAATGCTAACGTGCGCAAGCCAGCAGCAGTCTCCCCTCCCCCTCATTCCTCTCATCTAAAGCTTCCATAAAAAGAAAAATCACTGAACCTCATTTACTTTAATCAAAGGTATTTAATTTAAATTTAAATGGAACCACAAGTCTAATTATAGACTTTCCATTATATTATAATGGAAACATTATACATTATACTATCCATTATATTCTAGAATGCGCCGCAAGGTGGCTGCAAATAGTAGTTGCTCTCACATAGTTTTAATAATTTTTTCGATTTTCTTTTTGTCTTTGAAATACAGCCGTCATTTTTATCAATTTCTTTTAAAGAGGTTTTTACGTCGGTTCGGAGGCTGTGCTGCACGAGAGAGTTTTCAGCATACTTTTGTCTCTTTTTGGCTGGCTCCGATACTTGTTATGATGTGTCTCCATGGCAACGCTGGACTTGTTTACAGTCGTGATCAACTGCTAAAACTCTCTAAAATGAGGATTGGCAGTGAAATAACAGGACAAATCCCGATGGAGATGAGAAGAAAGAGAAGAGGATGCAGGGCAGGAGTGAAGCAGAGAGAAAAGCGGTGGAGATTTAAACCGTTTCTTCCAACTGTTGTGATGGGTAACGTCAGATCGCTAGCTAACAAAACGGACGAGCTTGAGATGCTAACCAGGTCCCAGAGAGAATACAGAGAATGTAGTCTCATGTGTTTCACCGAGACGTGGCTGCATGAACACATCCCGGACTGTAACGTGTCTGTTCACGGCTTTAAGACGGTCCGTTCAGACCGTTAGCAGTTAGCAACTCAGCGGGAAGCTGAGGGGAGGGGGGATTGCGGTGCTGGTTAACCAGCGTTGGTGTCATCCTGGACACGTCACCGTCAAGGAGAAGATCTGCACGAGGGACCTTGAACTGTTAGCTGTGAGTTTCCGTCCTTATTATTTACCCAGAGAGTTTACCTGTGTTATTCTGGTAGCGGTTTATATTGTACCTGGTATTGCTCCAGACGCAGCCTGTGATGTCATCAGCTCCGTTATTGCAAGGCTGCAAACACAGTATCCAAACTCAGTTATGGCGATCTCTGGAGACTTCAACAATGTCTCCCTCTCTACAGCTTTACCATCATTCCAACAGTTTGTCAGCTGCTCCACCAGAGAAAATAAGACATTGGACTTATTTTATGCAAATATTAAAAATGCATACAGCTGCTCTGCCCTGCCACCTTTAGGAAGATCTGACCATAATCTGGTTCTTCTCACCTCCACCTACAAGCCCATCGTTCAGCAGCAACCAGTGATCACAAAAACTATCAAAACCTGGTCTAATGAAGCTGAAGATGCTCTGAAAGGTTGCTTTGAGGCTACGGACTGGAATGCCCTCTGTGAACCTCATGGAGACAACATCAACGCCATGACTGAGTGTGTGACAGATTACATAAACTTCTGTGTGGACAGCATCGTTCCAACAAGAACTGTGAGGTGCTTCCCCAATAACAAACCCTGGATCACCAGAGACCTGAAAAAGCTGTTGAACATCAAAAAGGAAGCCTTCAGGGATGGAGACAGGGAGTTATTGAAGACAACACAAAAACTAATTAAAGAACAAACCAGGAAGTGCAAGGAGGACTACAGGAAGAAGCTAGAAAGGCAGCTCCAGCAGAACAACGTGAGGGATGTGTGGTCTGGAATGAAGAAGATCACCGGCTTCAAGGCAAAGGGGGACCAGACTGATGGAGGTCTGGACCAGACTGATGGAGGCCTGGACCAGACTGATGGAGGTCTGGACCAGACTGATGGAGGAGCAGACCAGACTGATGGAGGTCTGGACCCTGATGGATGGACCAACTGATGGAGGACCAGACTGACTGGACAGAGGTCTGGACCAGACTGATGGAGGTCTGGACCAGACTGATGGAGGACCATGGACCAGACTGATGGAGGTCTGGACCAGACTGATGGAGGTCTGGACCAGACTGATGGAGGTCTGGACCAGACTGATGGAGGTCTGGACCAGACTGATGGAGGACCAGACCAGACTGATGGAGGTCCGGACCAGACTGATGGAGGTCTGGACCAGACTGATGGAGGTCTGGACCAGACTGATGGAGGCCTGGACCAGACTGATGGAGGTCTGGACCAGACTGATGGAGGCCTGGACCAGACTGCTGGAGGGACCAGACTGATGGAGGTCTGGACCACTGATGGAGGAGACTGGAGGACCACCAGACTGATGGAGGCCTGGACCAGACTGATGGAGGTCTGGACCAGACTGATGGATGGACCTGGACCAGACTGATGGAGGCCTGGACCAGACTGATGGAGGTCTGGACCTGATGGAGGCCTGGACCAGACTGATGGAGGCCTGGACCAGACTGGAGGGACCAGACTGATGGAGGCCTGGACCAGACTGATGGAGGATGGACCAGACTGGGACTGGACCAGACTGATGGAGGTCTGGACCCAGACTGATGGAGGCCTGGACCAGACTGATGGAGGACCTGGACCAGACTGATGGAGGCCTGGACCAGACTGATGGAGGTCTGGACCAGACTGATGGAGGTCTGGACCAGACGGTGGACCTGATGGACCAGACTGATGGAGGTCCTGGACCAGACTGATGGAGGTCTGGACCAGACTGATGGAGGTCTGGACCAGACTGATGGAGGCCTGGACCAGAGACTGATGGAGGGGACCAGATGGACTGGACCAGACTGATGGAGGACCTGGACCAGACTGATGGAGGCCTGGACCAGACTGATGGAGGTCTGGACCAGACTGATGGAGGAGAGGCCTGGACCAGACTGATGGAGGTCTGGACCAGACTGATGGAGGACCTGGACCAGACTGATGGACCCATGGACCAGACTGATGGAGGTCTGGACCAGACTGATGGAGGACCTGATGGAGGACCAGACTGCTGACTGATGGAGGACCAGACTGATGGAGGTCTGGACCAGACTGACCAGGATGGAGGTCTGGACCAGACTGATGGAGGCCTGGACCAGACTGATGGAGGTCTGGACCAGACCTGATGGAGGACCTGGACCAGGACTGAGGAGGTCTGGACCAGACTGATGGAGGGTCTGGACCAGACTGATGGAGGTCTGGACCAGACTGATGGAGGTCTGGACCCCTGGACTGATGGAGGTCTGGATGGACCAGACTGATGGAGGTCTGGACCAGACTGATGGAGGTTGGACCAGACTGATGGAGGCTGGACTGATGGAGGCCTGGACAGACTGATGGAGGTCTGGACCAGACTGGAGGGTCTGGACCAGACTGATGGAGGCCTGGACCAGACTGATGGAGGACCAGACCAGACTGCTGGAGGACCGGACCAGACTGATGGAGGTCTGGGCCAGACTGATGGAGGCCTGGACCAGACTGATGGAGGTCCGGACCAGACTGATGGAGGTCTGGGCCAGACTGATGGAGGTCCGGACCAGACTGATGGAGGTCTGGACCAGACTGATGGAGGCCTGGACCAGACTGATGGAGGCCTGGACCAGACTGATGGAGGTCTGGACAGAGCTAATGAACTGAACACGTTCTTCAATAGGTTCAGTTCCCCCCCTGCCTCCAGCCCAACAGACCACAACCCCCCTCGGTGAGACCACACCCCCTCCGTGAGCCCACAGCTTTCCTGTCACACCTCCACTCTGTCACCCTGCAGCTCAGTCATGGACCAGAAACCAGCATCACCTTTCTCCACCTCAGAGACCTCCTCTGCCTCCACCTCCACTCTGTCTGTCTCCTGCAATCAGGTCAAAAAACAACTTGAGAAACTGAACCAGAACAAGGCTGCAGGTCCAGACGGTGTCTGTCCCAGAGTTCTCAAGACCTGCTCATTGCAACTATGTCCGATCTCCCAGCACCTCTTCAACACCAGTCTGAGACAGAAACCAGTTCCTGTGCTGTGGGAAAACATCCTGCCTTGTTCCAGTGCCTAAAAAACCACAACCAGCTGAACCTAACGACTACAGACCAGTTGCCCTGACATCTCACATCATGAAAGTCCTGGAGAGACTCTTACTGGTCCACCTCAACAAGCAGGTCAGCACCTTTCAGGACCCATTACAGTTTGCATATCGTAATGGGCTTGGGGTTGAAGACGCCATCATCTACCTGCTTCACAGAGCCCACTCTCATCTGGACCAATCAGGCAGCACTTTGAGGGTCATGTTCTTTGATTTCTCAAGTGCTTTTAATACAATTCAGCCTGCGTTGTTATGTGAGAAGCTCCATCAGTTCCAGGTGGATTCCTCCACAACCTCCTGGATTTATGACTACCTCACAAACAGACCACAGTTTGTGAGACTGAAAGGTTGTGTGTCTGAGATGGAGGTCAGCAGCATTGGAGCACCACAAGGAACTGTTCTCTCACCATTTCTCTTCACGCTCTACACCTCTGACTTCCAGTCCAACTCTGAGTCCTGTCATCTGCAGAAATACTCTGATGACTCTGCAGTTGTTGGGTGTATCAGCAACGGACAAGAAGCAGAGTACAAAGAACTGATCTGTCAGTTTGTGAAATGGTGTAGTAACAATCCACGACACAGTGATCCAACAACAGAGTGTGTTCAGTGAGAGGCTTCTTCAGGTCCGTTGCAAGACGGAAAGATACAGAAGATCATTCCTGCCAGCAGCCATCAGCCTCCACAACAAGACTTAACACCTGTTATTATATTATTATTATTATTTCTGTCTGTTGTTTATAAAAAAAAAAAAAAAAAAAAAAAAAAAGGAGAGAGAGCCCTTACTACATTGAATTTCCCTTTATGGGATAAATAAAGTATTTTTCATTTCATTTCATTCATTTCATTTCATTTCATTTCAAGTCAAAATCCTTTAAATGTTAATCTTTTTCAGTTAGTAATTCTGAAGCATGTATTTCCATCAGTTCAAGGAGCCTTTATTTTTTATATCAGTCAGTAATGAACCTTATTTAAGTTAATGTGAGATATCAAATAGGTTTGTTTGATAGCTTTATGAAAAGGAAATGAGGCTTAACAATAGTTTTTCTTTGGAAAAAATAAATATCTGTTTATTTAAAGAGTCAAAACTGTTTTTGGTTTTGTTCATAGTATTGATGTAATGATCTTAGGTATATGTGTGTGTGTTATCGGTTATCGGTATCGGCCTTTAGGAGGTGAAGGTTATCGGTTATTGATATCGGTTTTAAAAAACAGTTATCGTGAATCCCTAAGTAGACGTCACGTTACATAAAGTCTGGAGTACAAACATAATCCTAGACAGAGTCTTGGAGTCTACCTACAATGTGGATTTGAAAATGACACGCTAGATCTCTTTGTTCCTGACAAAATCAAAGCGTCCGCCCCTCCTTCCAAGCTGACTTACTTCTGCTGTTCAGAGTCTGCACCTGTGAAACCTTCCTAAATCCTTTCCAAAAACCTGCTCCGGGTTCACCAACACCGCGTACGTTAGCGGTTTTCCAATCGATCGCAGGTTGGGAGCGTGCTGACGGAGCCCATTAATTACCACGGACCACGCACCATACGAGGAGGCGTGATTTCGGGTAAACTCATAATCTCGTGAATTGCAAATGCTTTCTTGATGATAAAAAGCTTGAGTTTTGGTGTCTAAACTGCAAGTCTGAACAAGCCCATTTATCAGGCATGCGTAGAGTAACTCACCGTCCTCCACAGAACCGGAGCCTAGAGATGAGAGCTAGCTAGGATCTCCTGTAACAGGTCACTCCCGTTGGTAGAACCAGTCATATCATTACTGGAATCCTGTGAATTATCAGTTGAACTCATCCTCATCAGAAACTGTGACGACTGATCCATCATCTGGTCCGTGACTTGCTCATCGACGGACTCGTGAACTACTGATGTGACAGTGGATAGATGCCTGAAGGCCACTTACATTTCCTCAGACCTCCTGGTCTCACCCATCGTTTTCCAGCAGGCTCCACCCTGGAAGGAGACCGGCACAGCTTCGTTATTACATGAGTCTCTAACACAGATGACTCTCTATGCTGAAGAAAGATCAGTCTAAAACTTGAGTGCAGCATCTCGGATCTTTGCGTTGGGGAGAGGCTACAGTTAGTGTCTAAATACACATCTCAGAGTTCTGACTGCTTCTAAGGTTTCTTTTGAAGCCCAGCAGGCAAAGGTCAGGTACCTGAGAGTGTCCAGGTGACAGTGCAGCGACAGCAGCTGCACCGCAGACTCTCCTGGATGATTGTAGCTCAGGTCCAACTTCCTCAGATGAGAAAGATGAGAAGGTTTGGAGCTCAGAGCCGAGGCCAGAAAAGCACAGCCTTCCTCCGTGATCATGCAGCCCGACAGCCTGCAGACACACAACACAACACACATGGCAAACTGGAATCGTCCCAGTTCACTGGATTTCAACTTGATCCAGGTTTGAGAACCTAACTCAGAAGAACTGCTCCAGGATCGGGCTGTTAAGTTCCCGTTGTGCTACATGTTAGTAACCTGGTATGTCAGCAGTCAGCAGAAGACACATGTTTCTCAGTGAATCCTGACCTGAAGGTCTCCAGTTTGCAGTGTGGACTCCCCAGCGCAGAAGACAGCTCCTTCACTCCTGAATCCTGCAGGTCATTGTCACTCAGGTCCAGCTCTGTCAGACTGGAGGACTGACAGCTGAGGATTGAGGACAGATGTGCACAGCTTCTGTCCGAGAGGCTACAAACACTCAGTCTGCAGAGACAGCAGGGAACAGGATGAATAAGCCTCCCCTTCTCTTCCAGATGTCCAGATAGAACTCTGCTTTCACATCACAAGTCCAAACACATGCTATTGATTGTCTCAGTCAAGGAGCTGAGATGTCAATCAAATGTGTTTGTCTGAGATGCCTCCCGTATCTCATGATCCAGGAGGGTCAGAACGGTCCAGCTGTAACAAGAAACTGCACCCAAGAAAGCAAGGATCCAAATACAAAATCTGAGGTTGTCCATCCTGGAGACAAACCAGCCAAATGTTCACTAAATCTTTAAGCTATTTCTCAAATCCTAACAAAGCTTATTAGTGATGGAGTAATGGTGCCACTTCAAGGAACATTTTGGAGTCAGACCAACCCGAGGTCTGTTATTAGGTGCTGAGGAGTGGCTTTGGTTAGCAACTACATATGTGCCCCATAGAAGCATGAATCAGGTTTCACCTCAAACAGTCAGCATGTCTTTAGTTTAGTTAGTTGGGTAAGTTTCCTCCTGAGATTACGAGTTTACCCTAAGGTTTCGACATGCTGTGAGAAACTCAAACTCTGAACCTGAACAGATAGATCATCTGTCTCAGGGGTGTCAAACTCTGTTTCATCCCGGTCCACATCATCACCATGGTTTTCCCGCTCGTTCCTGGACTCGGTCCACACACAGCGGCTCTGCTACGTTATGCTATCAACACCGCAAAGTTTTGTCCTTAGATCACAAACTTTAGTTGTAAAATGGTGAATTTTGCAATATGATGATTGTTTGTCATTTAAAAAGGGATTTTTTTTGTCATAAAATCTCATTTCACAAAAGTCTTGGCTTTTTATGTTAAAACTGGCACATTTTTTCTTAAATCCAACTTTTTCTCATAAAACTGCAAATTTGAAATAAATTTGTCATTTTTGGTGACGTGACTTTTTAACTTAAAATGACATTTTTATGTCATAAACTATCAACTTCTGCAACTTTTGACACAAAATAATGACTTTGTGTCTTATAATTACGAAATGTATATGATTTAAAATTGTATGCCCTGAAATTTTTGTTGGGAAAGTGAATTTTACAAAAATAAACGACTGACAAAAATGAGCAGCTTGTTGTTGTAAAATGTTAATGTTTCAACATTTCATTCTGGTGTCGGACTTCTAGCTTGGCCTGCTGTGCGTAAATTGACGTGGTTTGCCAGGGACAAGCGCCAAAATCAATGCAACGCACATTTAAAAGGTCGCTTCTAAAACCAATGCAGCAGCGCTTCTGGTGGGTCGCCCTACCCCCCGACCGCCCCATTGACTGGGACGGTCCACCGCGGCGCTTCCATGCACAGTTGGACTCAGCGGTAGGACAATGAATACTCACAGAAGCCCACTTCAAAACCTCCAGTCCTCCCTTTAAAGGATCCATCCATGATTACTGAGATTGTTATGTCCACTCTCATTTTTATGGATAAGTGAAAAAAATATCCTAAAATCCAAATAGTCTAGTGTAGCTGAATCCATATAGACATCTGAAATATATTATTAGTATTTCATGTAAATTATCAAGCAGGGCTGATGTTTTATTAAGACTGAAACAAAATACTGTATTAACTTTGTGGCAACTGCTAAAGATTAGCATTAGTGTCATCAGATTTCCTCTTGCCACTTGTGTCTGTTGTTCTGGTGTCACCTCAACAAGCTTCCCCCAGTATCGAACCAGTCTGACCTGAAGGTCTCCAGTTTGCAGTGTGGACTCATCAGTGCAGCAGACAGCTCCGTCACCCCTGAATCCTGCAGGTCGTTGTCTCTCAGGTCCAGTTCTTTCAGGCTGGAGGACTGACAGCTGAGGACTGAGGACAGATGTGCACAGCTGGACTCTGACAGGTTACAGCTGCTCAGTCTGCAGAGATGGACATAAACCACAAGTTCACAACTGCTGCCTGACCTTTATCCCAACAAGTGCACCCAAATACCTGGGGAGAAAGACCTGGAGATAATTCAAGACAAGACACAACTGACTGAAGGTAGAAATCTAGGTTGCGTTATCATTTCAACAAGGAAAAGATCAACACCGACGGCTGCAGAGGAGGCCGTCGATGCCTGGAACAATTCAAAGCCCCACGTCGTGCTCCACAGCCAAGCATCTGCTTGCTGAAGGTCCTGCTGATGCTCCACCTCCAGCACCACCAGGCCTCATTTAACTGTTGATTCAGTAGCAGAGTCAGACATGAGGACGGATGGACAGACATACTAAAGAGTTCAGCCGATACAGACAAACGCAAAACAGATAGAAGGAATGGAAACGTGACTTTTAGTGACCTCCAAAAAACGGAACAGAAAGTGAAATTTTGCTTTATTTTTTTGCTGAATTCCCTCTTAATTTATTCTGGTCTAGAAAGAATATTTAAACTGAATTAACTTCAGCTGTAACCTCACATTTGTTATATTTATTTTGAAACCAAATTTAATCAAATCAACATTGTTAAGATATACTCATTTTACATTATCAATGCTATTTTAGAGTAGGACTCTCAAAAACAGCTACCGTACTTTCTGGACTCTAAATTGCATTGGAGTCAAAAAAATGTTGGGAAGAAGAAAAATGATGAGTCTCATGGGTCAATAAGAGTAGGTGATAATTGGACCGTTGATGAGCCCCTTCCAGCGACAGGTGTTCAAGGATCTATCTGTGGACTCGTTCCTCCAGCTGTGGCCTCATTCCTCAATCTGGGGACTCGTTCCTCTAACTGTGGACTCGTTCCTCCATCTGTGGACTCATTCGTTCCTCCATCTGGGGACTCACTCCTCCAGCTGTTGCGTCGTTCCTCCAGCTGTGGCCTCATTCATCCATCTGTGGACTCGTTCCTCGAGCTGTGGCCTCGTTCCTCCATCTGGGGACTCACTCCTCCAGCTGTTGCGTCGTTCCTCCAGCTGTGGCCTCATACATCCATCTGTGGACTCGTTCCTCGAGCTGTGGCCTCGTTCCTCCATCTGCGGCCTCGTTCCTCCAGCTGTGGCCTCGTTCCTCCAGCTGTGGCCTCGTTCCTCCAGCTGTTGCGTCGTTCCTCCAGCTGTGGAATCCTTCCTCCAGCTGTGGACTTGTTCCTCCATCTGCGGCCTCGTTCCTCCATCTGTGGCCTCGTTCCTCCATCTGTGGACTCGTTCCTACATCTGTGACCTCGTTCCTCCAGCTGTGGCCTCGTTCCTCCAGCTGTGGCCTCGTTCCTCCATCTGGGGACCCGTTCCTCCAGCTGTGGCCTCGTTCCTCCAGCGCCTCGTTCCTGGGGGTTCCTCCATCATCTGGTCGTTCCTCCAGCTGTGGCCTCGTTCCTCCATCTGAGGACTCGTTCCTCCATCTGAGGACTCGTTCCTCCATCTGTGGACTCGTTCCTCCATCTGTGGACTCGTTCCTCCATCTGTGGCCCGTTCCTCCAGCTGTGGCCTCGTTCCTCCAGCTGTGGCCTCGTTCCTCATCTGGGGACCGTTCCTCCAGCTGTGGCCTCGTTCCTCCATCTGGGGACTCGTTCCTCCAGCTGTGGCCTCGTTCCTCCATCTGGGGACTCGTTCCTCCAGCTGTTGTGTCGTTCCTCCAGCTGTGGCCTCGTTCCTCCATCTGAGGACTCGTTCCTCCATCTGAGGACTCGTTCCTCCATCTGTGGACTCGTTCCTCCATCTGTGGACTCGTTCCTCCATCTGAGGACTCGTTCCTCCATCTGTGGACTCGTTCCTCCATCTGTGGACTCATTCCTCCATCTGTGGACTCGTTCCTCCATCTGTGGTCTCTTTCCTCCATCTGGGGACTCATTCGTTCCTCCATCTGAGGACTCGTTCCTCCATCTGAGGACTCGTTCCTCCATCTGTGGACTCGTTCCTCCATCTGTGGACTCGTTCCTCCATCTGTGGAGTCGTTCCTCCATCTGTGGACTCGTTCCTGCATCTGAGGACTCGTTTCTCATCACTTCAAAGTTTCTGCTGCTCCATTACTCTTTTCAGCTGCTGATTTGAACGTCTTCACTTTAAATTCTGCAGTAGAGATTTTTCTGTCTGGTCTCATATCTGTGTTCTCTCAGTCTTGATGGTTTACTCTTGTCATTTTTTCAGTATCAGTGGTTAGTTGTCGTGAGTGTAGACAATGTTCTGTTTTTGTCATGGAGACATGGAGGACATTTTTGATATATGAGTCGCAGGACCAGATAAACTACTACAACAGAGGTAATTTATAGTCCAGAAAATACGGTTATCTTAGTAGAGCTGATACGACTGTTACAATCAAGCCGGATTATACAAATGTTTCAGGTGACACTGAAGAAGATTTTTATTCTGGAAAATACATCAAAAGACTTTTGATATATTTTCCTTTTTTCAGGCACAACATATTAAAGTAGGTTTTGTTCGTTGCGATCTGTTGACCGGAGGGATGCATACTGACCTGAGAGCTTCCAGTTTACAGTGTGGACTCTTGAGACCAGCAGACAGCTCATTCAGTCCTGAATCCTGCAGGTTGTTGTTATTCAGGTCCAGTTCTGTCAGGCTGGAGGACTGACAGCTGAGGACTGAGGACAGGGCTTCACCACTTTTCTCCGACAGCTTACAGCCACTCAGTCTGCAGACATGACAGAAGATCTGCAACTCTGGGGCATCAAGTGTACAAGAACACATTTGATCACATTTTTACTGCATTTTCTTTTATTTCATTTTTAAAGTATGTGTCCATCCATTAACTTCCATTAATCCAAGTTTGAGACGTGACCAGACCTCTCTGTCCAGTGTTTCCTCCAGGAGATGCAAAAAGCCCAATTTACCTGTAAAATGTCAAACTTTTTTTCTTTTTTTTGGTAGCAGGGGCAGAAAATGATTTGACCTGGGAAATGTAAGTGTACTTGAAGTATGCCTAAACAGGAAATAAAGACACCTGTTTACGTAAAAGATTTTGGAGCATCTAATATTTTCAGTCTGATCTGGGCGACTACGTTTAAGATAGGGTTAAAGCTTCAGTGCCAAAAGTTGCATCCTTTGTCTTGCAGGTTTTTTAAATGTTCTTTTCTCCCCGTTTTTGTTTTTGGAAAGCTGTAGAGTAAAAGTTTCCACTATCTCCTCAGATGAATCTGTTACACAGTCTGATGAACGAACCAGTAGAGGCCTCCTGGACGCCTCCCTGAGGAGGTGTTCTCAGGTACAAACAGGCGGAGACACCAGGACCAACGTAGGACACACTGGAGACACAATGTCTCTTGGCTGGTTTGAGAACAAGGAGGAGGTTGTTGGTCTGAGCTTCTCTGCTTAGACTGCTGCCCCCACGACAAACTCAGATAGGCAGAAGATAACCGATGGATGGGTGGATGGGAACAGAAGGGTGGGTGGATGGATGGATGGATGGATGGATGGATGAATGGGTGAATGGACAGATGGATGGATGGTGCATGGATGGATAAATGGATGGATGGATGGATGGATAGATAGGTGGGATGGATGGATGGGTGGATGGATAGATGGATGATAGATGGATGGATAGGTGGATGGATGGTTGAATGAATGGGTGGGTGGACAAGTGGATGGACAGGTGGATTGGATGGATGGATGGATGGATGGATGGATGAGTAGGGGATGTTTAGCTACAATGTTGAGCTGTTAATAAAAAAAGCTTTGTAGCATGTTTTTTCTTTTCAAAATAAAATGTCCTAATAAAGATCCACCAGGTGATTCCAGATCTTCTGAGGCCCATATTAGGGTTGGGGTTAGGGATAGGAGTTAGGGTTAGGGATAGGATTAGGGTTAGGAGTTAGGGTTAGGGTTAGGGTTAGAGTTAGGAGTTAGGGTTAGGGTTAGGGTTAGGAGTTAGGGTTAGGGTTAGGGTTAGGGTTTTAGGGTTAGGGTTAGGGTTAGGTTAGGTTAGGTTAGGGTTAGGGGTTAGGGTTAGTTAGAGTTAGGAGTTAGGGTTAGGGTTAGGTTAGGGTTAGGGTTAGGGTTAGGGTTTTTAGGGTTAGGGTTAGTTAGGGTTAGGGTTAGGAGTTAGGGTTAGGGTTAGGGAGTAGGGTTAGGGTTAGGAGTTAGGGTTAGGGTTAGGGTTAGAGTTAGGAGTTAGGGTTAGGGTTAGAGTTAGGGTTAGGGGGTTAGGGTTAGGTTAGGGTTAGGGTTAGGAGTTAGGGTTAGGGTTAGGAGTTAGGGTTAGGGTTAGGAGTTAGGGTTAGGGTTAGGGTTAGAGTTAGGAGTTAGGGTTAGGGTTAGGTTAGCCTAACCCTAACCCTATTAAACTCTTTCCGTGTTGGTACTCACAGAGCTTTCTTGGAGGCCTTGACCACTGGCAGCAGCCTCAGCAGAGCCTTCTCTGAAGCAGAGTAGTCCTTCAGGTCAAACACGTCTATGTCTTTTTCTGGTGACAGTAAGAAGAAGACCAGAGCTGACCACTGGGCAGGAGACGGCATGAGTTTGGGGAAATTCCCTGAACTCAAATCCTTTTGGATCTTCTCCACCAGAGAACGATCATTGAGCTCGTTCAGACAGTACAATAGATTGATGCTTTTCTCTGCAGACAGGTCCTCATCCATCTTCTTCCTGATGTACTGAATAGTTTTCTGGTTATTACACGAACTTCTTCCTTTCGGTGTCAGACGTTGAAGGACAGTCTGATTGTCCTTCAGTGAAAGACCCAGGAGGAAGCGGAGGAACAAGTCCAGATGTCCATTTTTACTCTGTAAGGCCCTGTCCACTGCAGCCCGGTAGAAACGCGTCTCTGCAGTCTCGGCTCGTGCCTGAGAGGCGGTTTGGTCCTCCAGCAGGTTTTCTCCAGAGTTGATGAAGGTCAGATGGACATGTAGAGCAGCCAGAAACTCCTGGACGCTCAGGTGGACGAAGCAGAACACCTTGTCCTCGTACAGTCCATACTCCTCTTTAAAGACCTGAGTGAACAGTCCTGAGTACAAGGACGCTGCTTTGATGTCGATGCCGCTATCTTCCACGTCTGACTCGTAGAAGATCAGGTTTCCTTTCTGCAGCTGCTCAAACGCCAGTTTTCCCAGAGACTCGATCATTTTTCTGCTGTCTAATCTAGTCTGTGGATCTTCTTTATACTTGGCAGTCAGTTCGGTCTGGACCACCAGGAAGTGGATGTACATCTCAGTCAGGGTCTTTGGCAGATTCCCTCCCGCGGTGGTTTTCAGAACCGAAGCGGTGATCCAGCAGAAGACTGGGATGTGGCACATGATGTAGAGGCTCCGTGACGACTTGATGTGGGAGATGATCCTGCTGGCCTGCTCCTTGTCTTTGAACCTCTTCCTGAAGTACTCGTCCTTCTGCGGGTCGGTGAACCCTCTGACCTCCGTCACCCTGTCGACATAGTGGCCGGGGATCTGATCGGCCGCGGCGGGTCGACTGGTGATCCAGAGATGGGCAAAGGGAAGCAGGTTTCCCCTGATGAGGTTGGTCAGCAGAACATCCACCGAGGTGGACTCTGTCACGTCGGTCAAGGTCTCGTTGTTGAAGTCCAGAGGAAGTCGACACTCGTCCAGACCGTCAAAGATGAACACCACCGGGAACCCTTCAAAGTCACGGATTCCTGCCACTTTGGCATCGTTGAAGAATTTATGAACGAGTCCCACCAAGCTGAGCTGGCTCTCCTTCAGCCTGTTGAGTTCCCTGAAGGTGAACGGAAACATCAGCTGGACGTCCTGGTTGGCGCTGCCTTCGGCCCAGTCCAGCGTGAACTTCTGCGTCAGGACTGTTTTACCGATGCCAGCCACCCCCTTGGTCATCACGGTTCTGATCGCGTCATCACATTCGGGCCGGGGCTTAAAGATGTCTTCTTGTCTGACTGCTGTTTCTGCTCTGTCTGTTCTCCTGTTGGCCGCTTCGATCAGCGCGACTTCGTGCTCGTCGTTGACGTCTCCGGTCCCGCCCTCAGTGATGTAGAGCTCTGTGTAGATCTGCTTCAGGGACGCTGGGTTTCCTGCTCTGGCAAGCCCCTCAAACACGCGCTGGTACTTGTTCTTCAGCGTGGATTTCAGTTTGGGCTGGCACACTTGAAGGGCCACTGAAAGATGAAATAGTAAATAAGCTACATTTACGCATTTTTTTGTTTGTTTTATCTCAGTAACAGTTACGGATGACCGTGATTCATTCACATTAAAAAGGCACAATGAAATGTTCCTGTTCAGACTAGGGATGTAACGATATGGAAAATTTGATATCTCGATTATTGTGACCAAATTATTATGATTTTACGATATTATCGCGGTATTCTTCATTGCTGTACAAATATCCAAAAAACACATACATTTAAATAATTTCACAAAATCTTATGATTTTCTTGTCATACTAAATCATTGAAGCCAAAATTTTATCAAAATGAAACTTTCACATTAAAAGGTCAAACAACTGGCACAGAAAGAGATTTAATTTTAAATGAACAGAATAAATAACAGGAACAAAGCTTATTTCTTTGGTGCAAATTTAAATAAACACTTTAACAACCATAGTAGGTCAAAATAGCTGCCTGTTATTGGTTAGCTGTTTGACTCGGAAGGGCAAAAGGTTTTTGACCGCTGTGGCGCTAACTGCCGGCGTTATGGCTGTCGGATCAGTTAATGGAATAAATTAATATTTTAACTGCATCAGAAGAATATTGTTCCGGTCATTTTTCGAACAACACGCAACGGTACCGTTTACGAAATGTGAGTTAGCGAAGCGCGTCGAATGATCAATATCATCTGATGAACATATACAGCAACTTGATTTTTCATCTCTACTTTTAATTTTGATATTAACTTGGTAGAATATCATGATATCGTGATAATATCGTATCATGACCCAAGTATTACAATGCATGTCGTATTGTGAGGTCCTTGCCTATACTCACCCCTAGCCATGAATCAGCTTCGTTGCACATATTTATGTCTTCCAGTGTTTGTGGAAAACAAAATTACCTGTCCATTTATTCTGACTGAGTCTGCCATAACTTTTCAAGGACGCTCCCAAAATATATTACAAATTGTGTAATTAACCCAGAAACCATGTTAACTATGGAAACATTAGCAGTACCCATTTGACAGGACAGCGTTTGACTGGCCAGGCTTTATACTGTCTCTGGGAAATGAAGGCTCAGATCATTTTGCTAATTACTTATTTGTTACATACATTTAGATTTGTTCAACCTTCTGAAAAGAGAGTGTGTGTCGTCTTACCTTCTGCCTGAGACGCTTTTTGGTCAGTGCTTTGGAGATGTCTGATCATCTTCTCGCAGGCCTTTTCTCCGTTTTTCCTGACACCGTCTATGCAACGCCGTGCCTTATCTGCTCTGATTGAGTTCACCCCACGTATGTGCTCTACCTCCAAATCATTGAAGACGCCTTCTGCCTGAAGGAAGTCCAGAAGCTGGTCAAGAGCTGCTTCAGTCACCCCGTTGATAAACTCTGTTCGCATCGCGAGAAGCCGACTCACTGCAAGAGGACAAATGTTGATGAAACATTTTTCGTTGTGACAGACTGAATGTTCCTCTTGAAGTCCTCCTGAAGCTGAGAAGACTGCTGCTCACGGAGCACCACCTGCTCCTTGATGCTCTGAAACCAGTTAAACCACTCCCAGTAGCTGGATCTGATGGAGCATCACCACTGATGGTGTCCTAAAGAACTGCGCTGAACAGCTGCTGGGCCCACTGACATATTTAACACGTCACATACATGACGGTTGACTTCAGGCCTGTGATGCTCTGATTCTCCCTACGCTGGACCAGTGGATGCAGTGGGACGATGTGAGGAGGAGATCATCATGAGGATCATCAGAACAACATCTGCTGTGCTTCCATCAGTGCACCTAAACACACCTTCACTGCCTGTAAAACCAGCTTTACATACGGGAGACACATCTGACATAAAGACCTGACATAAAGACCTGACATCACAACCTGACGTCACCACCTGACATCACAACCCGACGTCACCACCTAACGTCACAACCTGACGTCACCACCTGACATCACAACCTGACGTCACCATCTGACGTCACAACCTGACGTCACCACCTGACATTACAACCTGACATCACAACCTGATGTCACCACCTGACATCACAACAAGACATAAAAACCTGACATCACAACCTGACATCACAACAAGACATCACAACCTGACATCACAACCTGACATCACAACAAGACATCACAACCTGACATCTCAACCTGACATCACAACCTGACGTCACCACCTGACATCACAACCTGACATCACAACCTGACATCACAACCTGACATCACAACCTGACATCTCAACCTGACATCACAACCTGACATCTCAACCTGACATCACAACCTGACGTCACCACCTGACATCACAACCTGGCGTCACCACCTGACGTCACAACCTGACGTCACCACCTGACATCACAACCTGACGTCACAACGAGACATAAAAACATGACATCACAACCAAGGTTATTATAGTTTTGAAATTTTCTTTAGTTTTTATTTTTATTTAGTTTTCCAGTTTGCTTTTTTATTTCAGTTTAGTTTTAGTTAGTTCAACAAGTAATTTAGTAGTTTTAGTTTAGTTTTTATTTTGAGGAATTGACTAGTTTCAGTTTAGTTTTTATTTAGTTTTAGTCTTAGTTTTAGTTTTTCTTCTTCTTGCAGTATGCAGCAGATTATACACCTTTTCGACTTAAAAAATTGTGGACATGCGCCCCCTAGTGGCCCCGCCATAACTGGACTGTGCGGTGCTCCACCAACTAACCCAAACACAGCAGCGTGGAGCATCTGTTACGGATAACACAGACATGTCTTGGATTGATGATGTTAGGCAGTGGCCTCCAGTTACAGATGAAGGTAGTTTATCGCTGTTTTTAATGATTGGTTATGGAAATAGCATGATCTATTCCCATAATCAAACACTAAAAACTGTGGAACGCTGGCTATAACTAACGTCAACAAGCCATAAAGATTATGCTACTGTAACATTAACGCTAGCGGTAAATTCGGCTATGTGTTAATGTTATATTTAATTTATTTTATCATCCACCTAAGTCATTCATTCATTAATTTATTCATTCATTTATAGGCTTGTGCTAGTGCCGAGGGCTACAGTAGCCTCATCCTGCTGTTCTTTCGGCCAGAATCGTCCGGGACTCTCAGTGAGACTATGAGTAGTACGAGATTGAATGTTAACGAAAACTCACCCGGCTGTATTCATTTGGAACAAAGTCCTTTCTGTTGATATTTTTCACCCACGTCTTCCTAACTTCTTGTTCTGCAAACAAGGCAGTCTTCGTGCATACTTTCTTCTTCCATTGTTGGCACAGTTTATGACGGAACATGTATTCCCACTCGACCGACTCGACATTATAAAAATATATATTTGTAGAAAGAGAAAAACACTGGTTAATCTGCGAGCCGGTGAAAGAATCGCTCTGTAGCACCCTCCAGCAATGGCGGTCGGGGTACTTCCGGGGGGCTGGCCCGAAAAGGTCTATATCCGCTATGCTGCCCCCCCTCTGGAGGGAGGGTATCATAGCGGCTGCTGCAGGACAGGCAGTAATCTCTATGGCAGTAATCGAGGGAGAAAACGAAAACGACAACGAAAACGAAGCTGAATTTATCTACAATTCAGTTTAGTTTTAGTTAGTTTTACATCCTTCATTGTAGTTTTTATTTAGTTTTTTCGTTTTTTTTTAATTGTAGTTTTTATTTTTATTTCAGTTAACTGAAATATTTTTTCATTGCTAGTTTTTAGTTTTATCTTAGTTTTCGTAACATAAACCCTGATCACAACCTGACATCACACAACCTGACATCTCAACATGACAACCTGACATCACAACCTGACATCTCAACCTGACATCAAACACACACTGACATCACAACCTGACATCATCAACCTGACATCACAACCTGACACATCACAACCTGACATCACCTGACATCACACATGACATCACAACCTGACATCTCAACCTGACATCACAACAAGAACATCACGACATCACACACCTGACATCACAACTACATCTCACCTGATCACACAACCATGACAGACATGACATCAACCTGACATCACAACCTGACACACGACATGACATACACGACATCTAACCTGAAACATACACCTGACATCACAACATCACACACCTGACATCTCACCTGACATCACAACCTGACATCACAACCTGACATCAACACTGACATCACACTGACATCACAACCTGACATCACAACCTGACAACCTGACATCACAACCTGACATCACAACCTGTCACACCTCTCAACCTGACCATCACAACCTGACGTCACCACCTGTCACCACTGATCACACCTGACGTCACCACTGACATCACCCTGACTGACATCACAACCTGACGTCACAACGAGACATAAAAACATGACATCACAACCTGACATCACAACCTGACATCTCAACATGACATATCAACCTGACATCACAACAAGACATCACAACCTGACATCTCAACCTGAAATCTCAACCTGACATCACAACCTGACATCACAACAAGACATCACAACATGACATAAAAACCTGACATCACAACCTGACATCACGACATGACATCACAACCTGACATCACAACCTGACATAAAAACCTGACACCACACCAAGACATCAAAACCTGACATCACGACATGACATCACAACCTGACATCTCAACCTCACGACATGACATCACAACCTGACATCTCAACCTGACATCACAACAAGACATCACGACATGACATCAAAACCTGACATCTCAACCTGACATCTCAATCTGACATCACAACCTGACGTCACCACCTGACATCACAACCTGACGTCAACACCTGACATCACAACCTGACGTCACCAACCTGACATCACAACCTGACATCACCAACGAGACATAAAAACATGAACATCACAACCTGACATCACAACCTGACATCTCAACCTGACATATCAACCTGACATCACAACAAGACATCACAACCTGACATCTCAACCTGACATCACAACCTGACATCACAACAAGACATCACAACATGACATAAACACAACCTGACATCACAACCTGACATCACGACATGACATCACAACCTGACATCTCAACCTGACATCACAACCTGACATAAAAACCTGACATCACATCAAGACATCACAACCTGACATCACAACCTGACGTCACGACATGACATCACAACCTGACATCACGACATGACATCACAACCTGACATCTCAACCTGACATCACAACCTGACATCACAACAAGACATCACAACATGACATAAAAACCTGACATCACGACATGACATATCAACCTGACATCACAACATGACATAAAAACCTGACATCACAACCTGACATCAACTGACATCACAACCTGACATCTCAACCTGACATCTCAACCTGACATCACAACACAGACATCACAACCTGACACCTGACATCTCAACCTGACATCACAACCTGACATCACAACAAGACATCACACACACACATGACATAAAAACCTGACATCACAACCTGACTGACATCACGACTGACATCACAAAACCTGACATCTCAACCTGACATCACAACCTGACAATGACACAACAACCTGACATCACATGACATCACACACACCTGACATCACAACCTGACATCAACGACACAATGACACACAACCTGACATCACGACATGACATCACATGACATCACAACCTGACATCTCAACAACCATGACATCACAACCTGACATCACACAACAACCTGACATCACAACATGACATAAAAACCTGACATCACGACATGAATATCAACCTGACATCACACACATGACAACATAAAAACCTGCTGACATCACAACCTGACATCACAACATGACATCACACACACCTGACATCTCAACCTGACATCACAACAAGACATCACAACATGACATCACAAACCTGACATCACAACCTGACATCTCAACCTGACATCACAACAAGACATCACGACATGACATCACAACCTGATCTCATGACTCAACCTGACATCACAACCTGACAATCACGACATGACATCACAACCTGACATCTCAACCTACATGACCCACAACCTGACATCACACATGACATCACAACCTGACATCTCAACCTGCATCAAACAACTGACATCACAACCTGACATCACAACCTGACATCACTGACACCTGACACACAAACCTCTCAACCTGAATCACATGACACACAACCTGACATCACAACCTGACATCACAACCTGACATCTCAACCTGACATCACAACAAGACATCACAACATGACATAAAAACCTGACATCACAACCTGACATCACAACAAGACATCACAACATGACATAAAAACCTGACATCACAACAAGACATCACAACCTGATATCATGACATGACATCTCAACCTGACATCTCAATCTGACATCACAACCTGACATCTCAACCTGACATCTCAACCTGACATCTCAACCTGACATCACAACCTGACATCACAACAAGACATCACAACATGACATCAAAACCTGACATCACAACCTGACATCACACTGACATCACAACCTGACATCTCAACCTGAACACACCTGAACATCACATCACAACCTGACATAATCAAACCTGACATCACAACAATGACATCAAACCTGACATCACGACATGACATCACAACCTGACATCTCAACCTGACATCACAACCTGAACATCACGACATGACATCACAACTGACATCTCAACCTGACATCACAACCTGACAACATGACATCAACACATCACCTGACATCACAATGACATCACGACATGACATCACAACCTGACATCTCAACCTGACATCACAACCTGACATCACAACATGACATCACAACCTGACATGACATCACCTGACATCACAAACCTCACTCACAACCTGACATCAAACCTGACATCATCAACAACCTGAAACATCACAACTGATCACGACTGAATCACAACACAACCTGACATCTCAACCTGACATCACAATCTGACATCACGACATGACATCACAACCTGACATCACGACATGACATCACAACCTGACATCACGACATGACATCACAACCTGACATCACAACCTGACATCACAACAAGACATCACAACATGACATAAAAACCTGACATCACGACATGACATATCAACCTGACATCACAACATGACATAAAAACCTGACATCACAACCTGACATCACAACATGACATCACAACCTGACATCTCAACCTGACATCACAACAAGACATCACAACATGACATAAAAACCTGACATCAAAACCTGACATCACAACAAGACATCACAACATGACATAAAAACCTGACATCACAACAAGACATCACAACCTGACATCATGACATGACATCACAACCTGACATCTCAACCTGACAATCTCAATCTGACATCACAACCTGACGTCACCACCTGACGTCACAACCTGACGTCACCACCTGACATCACAACCTGACGTCACCACCTGACATCACAACCTGACGTCACAACGAGACATAAAAACATGACATCACAACCTGACATCACAACCTGACATCTCAACATGACATATCAACCTGACATCTCAACCTGACATCTCAACCTGACATCACAACCTGACATCACAACAAGACATCACAACATGACATCAAAACCTGACATCACAACCTGACATCACGACATGACATCACAACCTGACATCTCAACCTGACATCACAACCTGACATCACAACCTGACATAAAAACCTGACATCACAACAAGACATCAAAACCTGACATCACGACATGACATCACAACCTGACATCTCAACCTGACATCACAACATGACATCACAACTTGACATCTCAACCTGACATCACAACCTGACATCACAACAAGACATCACGACATGACATCACAACCTGACATCTCAACCTGACATCACAACCTGACATCACGACATGACATCACAACCTGACATCTCAACCTGACATCACAACCTGACATCACGACATGACATCACAACCTGACATCTCAACCTGACATCACAACCTGACATCACAACCTGACTTCACGACATGACATCACAACCTGACATCTCAACCTGACATCACAACCTGACATCACGACATGACATCACAACCTGACATCACGACATGACATCACAACCTGACATCACGACATGACATCACAACCTGACATCACGACATGACATCACAACCTGACATCTCAACCTGACATCACAACCTGACATCACAACAAGACATCACAACATGACATAAAAACCTGGCATCACAACAAGACATCACAACATGACATAAAAACCTGACATCACAACCTGACATCACAACAAGACATCACAACCTGACATAAAAACCTGACATCACAACAAGACATCACAACCTGACATCACGACATGACATCACAACCTGACGTCACTACCTGACATCACAACCTGACGTTAGTGCTGGGCGATATGGAAAAAATCATATATCACGATATGGACTATCTTATATCACGATAACGATATATATCACGATATACCATAACAAAGTATGTTTTCAGTTATTCTCTGAAAAGTTTGTCAAAAAATTTCATTGCTTACTTTTCAACTTTATTTTGAAAGGACATTTAGCTGAACTGTCACAAACATACATTTTAGTGCAGCAAAAACAGGTAGGTACAGAGGTACAGTAGCTTTCACATTTTTTTTAAAGTGCACAACAGTTTCTGAGAGGAAAAACACATTTTTGCACTGAAGTTCAGCTATAAAAAATAAACACAAATTATTTTTCATCTTTCTGAAATCTGTAACCTTGTAGTGCAAAGTTTGCAAACCAATATAAAGTGTCTAAAGTAAACATCAGGGTTGAAGAGAACTCTGTTTAAGGCATTAACCATGAATAAAAGTGCAAACATAAAAGGCTACTTTGTAGAAGTAGATATGATTCTATCAAATTTATCGTTGCAGGTTATTTAATTACATATTTGCTGTAATAATTGATGAAATTAGGTTAGAAACGATAGAAACAATAGAGACGATAGAAGAGAAATGGCACGATATACACTTTTATATTGTCCCCACGATATGTATCATCATATTGCCCAGCACTACCTGACGTCACAACAAGACATCACAACCTGATGTCACCACCTGACATCACAACAAGACATAAAAACCTGACATCACAACCTGACATCACGACATGACATCACAACCTGACATCTCAATCTGACATCACAACAAGACATCACAACCTGACATAAAAACCTGACATCACAACCTGACATAAAAACATGACAATCACAACCAAGACATCACAACCTGACATCACAACCATGACATCACAACACAACCATGACATCACAACCTGACAATCACGACCTGACATCACACAACCTGACATAACACAACAAGACATCACAACCTGACATAAACAACCTGACATCACAACCTGACATCACACAACATCACACTGACATCACAACCTGACACACGGACATGACACAACCTGACATCACATCTCAACCTGACATCACAACCTGACATCACGACATGACATCACAACCTGACATCTCAACCTGACATCACAACCTGACATCACGACATGACATCACAACCTGACATCTCAACCTGACATCACAACTGACATCACGACATGACATCACAACCTGACATCACGACATGACATCACAACCTGACATCACGACATGACATCACAACCTGACATCTCAACCTGACATCACAACAAGACATCACAACATGACATAAAAACCTGACATCACGACATGACATAAAAACCTGACATCACAACCTGACATCACGACATGACATCACAACCTGACATCTCAACCTGACATCACAACCTGACATCACAACAAGACATCACAACATGACATAAAAACCTGACATCTCAACCTGACATCACAACAAGACATCACAACATGACATAAAAACCTGACATCACAACAAGACATCACAACCTGACATCACGACATGACATCACAACCTGACGTCACCACCTGACATCACAACCTGACATCACAACAAGACATAAAAACCTGACATCACAACCTGACATCACGACATGACATCACAACCTGACATCTCAATCTGACATCACAACAAGACATCACAACCAGACATAAAAACCTGACATCACAACCTGACATAAAAACATGACATCACAACAAGACATCACAACATGACATAAAAACCTGACATCACAACAAGACATCACAACCTGACATCACGACATGACATCACAACCTGACGTCACAACCTGACATCACAACCTGACATCACAACAAGACATAAAAACCTGACATCACAACCTGACATCACGACATGACATCACAACCTGACATCTCAATCTGACATCACAACAAGACATCACAACCAGACATCACAACATGACATAAAAACCTGACATCACAACCTGACATCACGACATGACATCACAACCTGACATCACAACCTGACATCACAACAAGACATCACAACCTGACATCACGACATGACATCACAACCTGACATCAAAATCTGACATCACAACCTGACATCAAAATCTGACATCACAACCTGACATCACCCTGCATCAGTGCTGAGACAGAGAGGAAACCTGTCGAGTCTCTTCCTGCTGGAGGAACAAACCTTTCAGAGAAAAAGAACAGACACATCTGTCAGAGAAGGACTGAGCACACAGTCCTCACATGTGGGACACCTGGACTGAGTCCAGGACTGAAGAGGCCAGATTTGGTCCTCTGGTCCAGACTCCAGGTGGCGCTCTAGCTCCACCCCCTTTACTCTCTGGTGCTCTTCCTGCAGAGCGACAGTTAAGCAGCTGTTTCACCATCAAAAGTAACCCTTTTACGTCAAAAAGGAGCAATTTTTAGAGCGCCAGGAAATCACAAAAATATTTTTTTTTACAAAAAATGTGGGATTTTTACAAAAATATACACTACTAGAAAACGTTTCAAAGTTGTTAAATTGTTAAAAAAAAAAAAGTCACAACTTTGTTCATTTCATTATTTTTACAACAAGAAGTTATTTGATGTCAGAAATTAGTTTTTTTTTTATTTGAGACTAAAAATAATCACCTTTTACAAAAAAAGTTTACAGAAAATTTTGATTTTAGGACTTAAAGTTTCAATTAATAGTAATTTTGTGAAAGTCTATTTTTTACAACAGAAAGCTAAAATATTCATTTGAAAACTTTTCAAAATTCATTATATTAGATCTAAAGGTGGTGATTATAGGACACAAGGGCGCCCTTGGACCAACACTGGCGGCTTAACATTGGACATTTATCCAAAAAAAATTTAAAGAAAATTTTGTGAAATTCTTAATTTTGTGACAAAAACTTCCTTTTTAACAACAAAAAAAATGGGCAAAATTCACAATTTTACAGCAAAAATTCTTGTTTTTAGGATAGAAAGTTGCAATTATATGAAATTCACAATTTTACAACATAAAGTTGTAATTTTGCTAAAGTCAGTATTAAGTTATAATATTAAGTTGCGATTTTGTGAAATTCCTGTTTTTACTGCAAAATGTCACGATTGTACAACAAAAAACCTCTGTTTCAGAAGAAATGTCGCAAAATTCGCAAGTTTATGACAAAATGTTCACTTAAAAAGAAAAAAAAAACAAGTCATGGTCCTAAGAAGCAAAGAAAGTCCACGTTCTGGAAGTGAGAGTTCACGGAGGAACTCAGGTGGATCAGGCTCAGGTGGATTGGCCCCATGCTGGGCCCCCACCAAGTCAGAGCAGCTGAAACCCACCTCGTGGGTTTCTGGTCCAGCTTGGGTGCACGCTGAGGTCGGATCATCTCGCCCATGTGGGTGTAGAGTATTAAAGACTGAAACCGTGTCTCCAGGTGTCCCGACTAACTTCTGCAGCCACGTCCACCACTAAAGTCCAACCTCCGTACTTTCAGAGGCGACACAGCAGCTCTTTACTCGACTCTGGGGGACATGTGCTCTTTCTGGACTGTAGTTTTACCTTCAGCTAGCGGTGCACGATAACTATCGGGCCATAACAGGAAATGATGACGTCATCCCGATAACTCCGATATCATGACGAATAGTCCCGATAACATTTATATTTTTGTCAACACGGCAGTGCCTCGCTCCCTCTGAGCCTTGAATGACCAGCAGCGAATGTTATGTTCAAGTGACGTCGGCATAATCAGAAAAACGATTACTCAATCAGGAAAATCAAGAATACCCCCTCATGCCAGAAAACAACTTGTTAACTCGGTCATAATTTTAGTAGTTGCTGACTTTAATTGATATTTGCAGTATTCTCCCACATGTTACACATAAAAATAGAAAAAAATAGAAAAGACTGAAAGCAAACGACTAGCAAACGAGGGAATGTGGCAGGAACGAGCACAGCGTACTAATCACAACAGACATGGCGGCGTGGAACTTCGTTAAAGTTTCAGAAGAAGATAGTTTGGTGGTTATTTGTGACGAATCCTCCGAGTGAATTCTACGAGGAGGGAAGCACAAGCTTTAATACGTAAAACCTGATCAGCCACCTACAACATAACAATCGCTTCCATGGAGTTTTGAAATCGCGCTAACGCGAGCTAACGGAAGCTAACATAGGCAGTGCCAAGGAGGGGCTTGCCGGTGCTTTAGCTCCCCCTCGTGGTGGCATAGCACCCCCGTCGCACCCCCATGAAATCCAATAAAAAAATCAGTAAATAAAAATATTTTTATGACATTTTATCTCATGCGCTTTGTATTTCATTCCTGTCTTAAAATTTCCTAAATTAAATAAATTTTAAAAAATGTAGGCTTATTTCTTGATATTAACGCGAGGTCAAAGTTGAGGTGTCAGGTCGTGTCACGTATTTTACGTAACGTGCTGCGCCTGTGTCTGCTATTTTAACGGTCATGCAGCCTGTTATGAGGGATGATGGAAAAAATAAATATCTGTTCATGTAAAGAGTCAAAACTGTTTTTGGTTTTGTTCCTAGTATTGATGTAATGATCTTAGGTATATGTTTGTGTTATCGGTTATCGGTGTCGCTACCTTCAGCACCATCTGACCTCCCAGGATGGTCATAAATGGGGGTTAGGATCAGGGTCGGGTCTCAGCAGGGTCCACAGTCAGCACAGGGACCCTGCAGGCCCCTGACCAGCGGTGAAAACACACTTGTCTCCAGAACAAAGACGTCCTCTGTCCCTGCTGTCCCTGCTGCTGTGGAAACAGAAACTAAAACTGTCCTGGACTGATCAGGGGCCTCGCCGTCTCTGGCTCTTACCTGCTGTTGGAGCCGCTGGAGCCTCCTGGTCCAGAGGGACCTGCTGCTCTGCAGGTGTCTCCATCTCTGACCTACAAAATATATTTAAAAAAAGATCAAACAAAATCAGCATTTTCTGACTGGACTCTATAGTTTTGTAAATGTGTGCAGGAACGGGCCTGTTTCTGGCCTTTAAGGCGTGGAGCGATTTTAAAAACGTGCACGTGTGTGCGTGTTCGTATTTGTCCCAAATACTTTCAGGAGTTTATTCCAGGAAACTGCGCGCGCGCGGCCGCAAACACAGAAGCGCGCCGCTGAACGCACCATGAAGAGATACCTGAGTTTCCTGAGGGTGTCTGGTCCCGGACGGGGTCCAGAACCTCCTACAGGAGCTGAGTCTGGTGGCGGTTTTTAGGAAGCGAGCCGAGCCCAGGCCTGGGCGGGTCTGAGCGGGTCTGGGCGGGTCTGGGTCTCACAGCTCGATGCTCTCCAGATCTCCCTGGTTCCTGGTCTCCTCTGGGTTTCTGGACTCTGGGGGCCGCCTGCAGGTTCGCCGGGTTCTGAGCTGGAAGTCCTCACGTGGACCTCAGAGACCAGGAGCCCAGCTGTGCAGCGGCTGGTTCGGGTGAACCGGGGGGGGCTGTGTTGCGCGGCCTGGAGGACACCTCACCGAGTCTCTTCAGACCTCCTGAACCTCCACCGTGAGGCTGCACAACCTCCAGATGTTCCAGATGTTCCAGATGCCGCTGGTCCGGGAGTCTGGACACAGCTGGTCTCAGAACTTCATCCGGGTTTATTCCTTTGCGCGGACCAGACTGGGGGCGCGCATCCGCGCCGGACCGCTCTAACCGTCTTGTGCGTGCGCGTTCACGGCTTCCTTCAGCATAAGGTGGGTGGATCAAAGGTTTAGGATGCGGAAATGTTATTTTCATCCGGTGAGCAGCGGTTTATAACAGAAATGAATTTAAACAACCAGAGACGTTAAAACGGGAACCGAGTCTCTGAATAAACCGGAGAGTCTGAAGAATCACATCTATAAACCACAACTAAACAGATCAGGAACAAAATAACTTGTCTGTGACATTAGTCGAGGTCCTTTGACAACACTGGATTGGTGGAGTTTATACAAGTGACAGTAATAGTTGCAATAACAGTAATAAATGCTGCATATTGTTAAATAAAATATCATCTCCACAAACACCAAACCTCAGTTCAATTCAGTTCTATTTGAACATCGTCTGTTTCAATGCAACCACTTTACAGAGACCCAGATACCGACCCCCGAGTAAAGATC
>JAGFBZ010000218.1:600000-815627 GCA_018398805.1 Hirundichthys speculiger | reverse complement strand
AACGAAAGTTCAAAAAACTAGTTCCATATTTTGTGCGAACGTGAACTGAACACGCTCTCTTTCCCCTTGATGAGCGTCGGCAGCAGTTTTTTCCTCATATTTTTAACATAATGTAGAGCAGTGATTCCCAAAGTGTGGGCCGCGGCCCCCTGCTGGGCCATCCAGGTACTGCAGGTGGGCCATGAGAGGTCATTAAAATTGAACAAATATGTTTTAAAGTCTTGATCTTTTTAAAATATGTTTTCAATTACTTTAAAATGTTATGACATTATTTAAAAAAAACTTTAAGAAGTAATAAAACAAACCAGTTAAGGTATTCTACTGTCATTTTAACTTAATATGACAAGTGTCACCTATTTGTTGACCCCTCACATTAATATCAGAACGTAGCTTCTAGTCCTGTCTGGTGATCATAGTTGTGATTAAAGGTTTGGGTGGACCGCTTATATTTTACACATTTCAGATTGGGCCTTGGCATTCTGAAGTTTGGCTGCTGTAGAGAGAAACTGAAATGGAAATTACAGTTTTACATGGGCTGTCCCTTCAATGCTAATGTGAACCCTGGTTGGTTCAGGATTCTGAATTGGACCAATAGTTTTCAACAGTTAAAATTGAATAAAATACCGTATTGGCCCGAATAGAGGACGACTCTGATTATAAGACGACCTCTATTTTTCAAATATCATTTTGGGAAAATAAAAATATGATGAAGACAATAAGGTTATTCATAAAGCAACTTTTTATTGAACCATTGTTATAGAAAAAAATCACCCAGAGATAACATTCTGCTGTATTGTTAAACATTTTAATGATTTCATCTTTATTTTAGGAAGTATGGTACCATATTTAAGGTAACGTACTTGTCAGGTTTTCATGTTATTTAAGATCAAGTTATAGTACTATTTAATAAACTTTATTCTCTTAAATTCTGAGACTATGACAACAACCATATAGTTCAATAACTGCATTAATGATGTCAATATCTGCGCAACCATCAAAGTCGAGCTATATTCAATTTCAAAAACAATATTAACATTTAAGTCTGTTAGAAAACAAATTCTGGACAGCAATAAAACTTTGAAGCCCCTTTGTTCAGCAAGGTCACATGGTTTCTCCATTTACCATCAGATCTGCTCCATGCGTTCACTGTGGTGGTCCATTCTTACTGGTTACTTCGGTGCGGCTCCATCTAGTGGCACAGATGTGTAACTACAATAGAAAAGTCTAGACCTCGTTTATAAGACGACCCCCATTTTTAAGAATATGATTTCTAGAACAAAATATCGTCCTATATTCGGGCCAATAAGGTAATTGCCGTTTGTGGTGGGGTAGTATATGGGCAGTGGAGATCATTTTGACCAATAATTGCTCGCAGCAACATTAAAAAATAATTTAAAAAAGAACTAAAAATGAACTATTTAGTTCATTTTTTGAAATGGTGAACTGAACTAGTTCATTTTAATTTCTGTGAACTATGAACTGAACTAGTTCGTGTAGAAAGTGAACTTGCCCAACACTGCTGGCTGCAACTGTCTAATTTGTTTAGGAAGGCAATCGATGACGACAAAGTGAGCGGGGAGCAGGGGGAAAGGAAGACCACCGGCTCACCGGAGCACACAGAAAACTGAAGATTTAGGCAGCGCGATCTGTCAGACCCAGAGTTGTGTTGTGCTCGATCGATATGGAAAGTGATCAAAATTGCATAATATGAGACCTTTTTAAGAGGCATTTTCTCTCACATTTGCAGTCCACGCAGGGTGCGTCCCCAACTCCCTGTCCACTGATTATCCAGAGGACGCCAGCGCTGGTCTTCTGAGATTTGAACCGAGTAGTGGGTGACCTTCTCTGGCTGTGGGCTGCCGTCCAGCTCCACAGCTCAGTGTGCAGGGCGACCTGGCAGCGCTACAGCCTTAGCATGACAAATGAGACTGATCCAGACAGAGAGGGACATGGAGGATAATACGTCTCCTAGAGCCAAATCTATGTGTTTGAGAGCTGTGTGGTTTCCCTTTTTGTGTCCGATTGTTTCCGATCGCTCGTTTGTGTATTCCCCTATGCTTAGGCTCCAAAGGAGGGCAAAAATGCAGATGAAAATGAGAGGAAAATTGGATAATAGGAATAAAAATAAGGGCTTATTTTTTAAACAAAAAACACAAGGTGGATGAATGCCAGAGGGAGAATCTTCTTCAATAACAGAGAGCAAGAAGACTTTCTTGTGTTGTTGTTGCCCTTCTCTCTGGATGACTCTACCACTCTCACTCAGAGCATAATGGCGTTATTAATATTTATCAATGTTGATCACTGCTGGCCAGGATAATAGTCTATTTCTGTTGGCAACTGGTGACTGAGTGTATTTATGCCCCTCACTGCTGCATCCTCTATCTCCCCATTGTGTTTCGGTCTAATTACCGGTGGGTCTCGGTAGATGGATCGTCCCCGTTGCATCATGCTTTTGTGTTGCTGATTGGGGAATAATAATGCTCTGAAGGCTGCACTTGCACCGTGCACGCTAATGTTTGCCTAATGATGTAAATAATCTGTCAGTCATGTATTGATAACAGTGGAGTGAATCCATGTAAACACACTTCACCCCTTTAAAAAAAAAAAAAAGAAGCCATAAGATGATGATGATTTGAGGCAAAGCGATGCTCTTAAGGTGAAGCATAATAAACAACAAGGTGGTTGAATCTGCTTTGGAAAAATCCGACTACCAAATTCTAGATGGCAGTGCGGTTTTTCTGCTGCGCTGCAGCTTGCTGTGCTGAGCTTCCTTTTGTTTACTTGATTTTTGTAGTTCAGATAAGGTGATGGAGCAAATGAAGCGTGTCTTATGTGACTTGCCGCTATTAAATGTTGAGCAGTTGTGACCAAACCGACATTGCAGAACTCTAGATTTCTGTTCGGCTTTAAAATGAGGAAACACTGGTGACGGGTTCTGTGTCCCAGAAATTATTGTAGTTTAGCGTGAAATGTGCGTATCAACCCCAAAACAAATACGCTGCTGAAACTGGTAAGAGTGTAATCATCCACAGAGAAACCAGTCCTGGACCAACATGGGCTGAAAGACCCCTTCAGCCAAAAAAAAAGACTTTACTCAAAAAGTAACAAAAAAAAAAGTTAAATTACAGTTTGCAAGTGTGCACAGGGAAAAAGACCTTAATTTTTGGAGACAAAGTCAAATTGAACTGTTGGGCCATGATGACGATCATCATCATTTTAGCTGCTTAGCACTTAGCATTATTCTGAGCTGTGAACATAAACTGAACAGAGAATTGTCAAATTTTAAAGAGAATACGTTGTTGTTAGAGCTGAGCAATTTTATCAATTCTGCGATATATATCGATATTTTATCAAATATTGCCGCGGGTATCGATATTCTAAATTTTCTGTCAAAACCTCCGTGTCCCACTTTTAAAAGCTTGCAAGCAACAAAATTCACTGTTTAAATAAATGAAACTATTTTTCTTAACAAATCTTTTATTCATTTTGTCCAGCATTTGCAAGCTGCCTGTCAGCCATATAATGTGTAATTGATGCTTTCAGTTCAATTAATTCAAACAGTCATTGGAACACTCACAAGATGTCACCAAAATCACTTTGTCCCTTTAAAATCTTTCGGAAAATGATGTTAATGTATTGTAAGATGAATATTGATATATATCGTATCGTGAGCTGAGTATCGTGTATTGTATCGCGAGATTCGCTACAGCCCTAGTTGTTGAGCTTGCGTGTTGCATTCACTGTCCTAAGAGACTGCTCTGGCCGGCTGTAGTTGACCCCAAGGGTCTAAGGACGAAGCTTAGCTAAGCAGCCATGCTAATCGAGCACCAGCTGCAGGCAGCGGCCATTTCTGATGTCTTCACCAGAACAGCATTTGAAACAGGAAGTCCAACTGCGCAGCTGTCTGCCGGCGACTCCTCCAGTGCAACTGAAAGGTGTATATGAATAGAAGGACGGCGGGTCTGCTGGTCCTCATTTCAGCTCTGGCAGCATAATGCATGATAATATGGTCTCTGGGTCAGCTTGGACGACGTTCTGGTATCAACACTTGAATTGATGACGACTGGAGACATTTGATCAGAATAAATATAAATTAGTATTTATCATCATCCTGGGTTAACACAAGCTAAGCTGGCTGAGCTAACTAGCAGGCTAACTGATGGGGGTGTTCCACCTTTATTTTGCAGCGTACGGCCATAAATGTGGGGAAACAGTGTCTTCAGGACCAGTCGGGAGTAAACCTATGGGTGTCTTCACTAGAGGTGTCCAGGTTTCTATATACAGCCGATGGTGCTACATTAAGAGCCAACATCTTTCTGCAGCTGCAACCGAGTGCTCGTTTATTACGAGTGAATGTAACCTGCATAAGTGGAACCTCAAACGTATAGAGTCACTCAGCCTGTTCTGCCAATTAGTGAGCTTCATCTTGTCATTTTTTTCTTGTTTGCAGAAGCTTAGAAGGAAACATGATTGTAAGCAGATGGTGCTATTTCAGGTTACAAGCAGAATTTCTTTATCTATTTTTTTTTTCACAACCCAAGTTTGTCTTACTCAGTGTGAGGCCAATTAACTTGTTAAAATTTTTTCCCACAGTCCACTGAAAAACAGTGCATGCGTTACACGGAGGTAAATTGCTATCAAATGCTGTTAAAAAATGCAGCCCACCAGGGAATCCAGTTTTTGATGAGGAGGTGGCCTTTTTCCTCTTCTTCCTTATTGAATTTTTTTTCTTTTGGTGTTTTGATGCATGACACAGCAGAATATTACACAAGTAGAGATTTCAGCTGCAGCGCTCTCCCATATGTTTTTGCTTTGTAATTCCTTTTTTTTTTTTTTTTACTGCCTTCCGGCTGTGTTATGTGGTGGCCACCATGCTGAGAAATCTTCCTAATTAAAAGTAAACTCTTAATGAGAGATTGCTCAAATCCAGCTTGAGAATGAATCCAGCCTGTGAAGTAAGTCTAAGGAACAGTGGTTCTCATTGTGAACCGCACCGCATGACAGGATAGATTAATGGCTGGTAACGGGCCCACGAGAGTGTCGGCTCGTTGTGGATTTGGAGCGTTTCGGAGCTTGTGGCTGCTGAGCCTTTAAGCTGTATGGGTTGAATTCGAAGTGACCTTTTTCTTTTTTCTTTTTTTTTTCTTCAGAAAGCCACCAGTACCCTGAAATATATTTCTGACCTGACAAAGAACAGACACATGAACAGTAGAGCTGAGCGATTTTATCGATTCTGCGATATACAGTGATCCCTTATTTTTCACGGTTAATGGGGACCAGACCCCCCTCGCGTAAATCAAAATCCACGAACTGGAGCCGGAGCCCCCCGAGCCTAAATAATGTGTTTAAAATATGTTTAAAAACCCCAAAAAAGTAGTGAGACACTGCAGCAAAACAAGACAAAGGCTCAACTGTGGTCTTTCTGTTACCTTCACAGCCTCTGGTCTCTGAGCCGTAGTAAACAAACCGCTGGTATTGTGCTATTTTTGGCTCGTAATTAGCGGCTAACACGCTAACAACAACAAAACAAAACATCCAATTTTCTCTGCATGGAACGAGCACTTTATTCTGGCACTGCAGGAACTTGTAACATCACACAGGTTGTATTGTTGGGCTCCTGTCGGTTAACAGAGAATGTAAATCTATACACGCTGGACTGCTGTTGATGCTTGCTACACTTTACATCTAACCCCGTTTATGTTCTGCCGTCCCACGACACACACACTACATTACCCAGAAGGCCACATCATTACCCATAAGGCCACCTTCTGGGCCAGGCTGGCTCACAGCATTTCTTCACTGTGCGAGAACGCGCATAAAATCCTGTGATGTTTCCGCAATTTTTTAATTTTTCAAAAATATATATTTCTGAAAAATCTGCGAATAACTAAAACCGCGGAACTTAAACCGCAAATTGGCAAGGGATCACTGTATATCAATATTTTTTTCGCAGAGTATAGATTCTTCAGCGGGTATTGATATTCTAAGCTTCTTTCAAAACCCTCGTGTCCCACCTTTAAAAGCTTGCAAGCAACAATTTGCACTATTTAAATAAATGAAACTATTTTTCTCAACAAATCTTTTATTCATTTTGTCCAGCCTTTGCAAGCTGCCTGTCAGCCATATAATGTGTAATTGATGCTTTCATTTCAATCAATTCAAACAAAGTCATTGGAACACTCACAAGATGTCATCAAAATCACTTTGTCCCTTTAAAATCTTTCAGAAAATGATATAAATGTATTGTAAAGAAGCATATCGATATATCGTATATCGTGGGCCGAATATCGTGAATATCGTATCGTGAGATTAATATATCGCTACAGCCCTAATGAACAGCGATTCTGCAGTTGAAACTCTGACTGCCACTTCTCCTGAATGAATCAATGAGAAAATGAGTCTCGAATTAAACTTTACGCTGCTTATCACTTAACCCCACCCCTTCCTCGTCCTTGTTTAACACCATTGATTGCATAAGCAGCGTTCTCATAACGCTAAACTTCTATCTCCCGTCTGCTCTTTAACTGGGTCAAAAAGCCAACAGCTTCCTCTGCAGACGTGCGCGCCGTCGTGCAGGAGACTAATCTCTGCAGCACGCTCTCAAACTGCTGACCTGCAGCATCTAATGAAGAGTGTAATTATTTATTGATGGGCGTTTATGCCGTGTTGTGCCGGTGAGGGTTTACGACATCTGTGCACGCATGTGTTTGCGCAAACACATGCGTTCATTAACTGGCGTTTGTTTATTCAATTATTCATGTCTGTGTACAGTACGTTTGATTGCGAGCATCCGCTTGCGTGTGCGTAGGTGTTAGCGTGGGCCCGCACATGTGGGTCCGCATCAGTCTGGCCCTGCTTTGTTCGGGCTTTTTTATTCTTTTTTTTTTTTTTTTTTTTGACTTGTTCAGCTCTGTGAGACAGGATGGAGCTTTGGGACAAATCTTGGCTTCAGTTTTATTGTTAGTGTTTTTAGTGTTTGGGGATGGAGGAAAAGTCGGCTGATATTGTTCTTTTTTTCTTTTCCTTCTGGTCAATGCCAATTTCTTTAAAGATCAGAGCAGCCGATGGCTGATTTATACCAGTTTTCTGCATTTAAAAAAACCCCAAAAGAAACAAACAAATCATGCACAAATTAATTTAATTAAATTTCAAAATCAAATTTAATTAAAAAAAGAACAAAAAAAGAACAACTGTCCCACAACTAAGGGGCAATTTAACTCTTTGAAACCAATGCAGAAGTACAGTTCCTCTAATGACCACTAGGGGCTGGCTTCGAAGGTGAGCCATTTTCCCTTGACCCCCTTGTTAAAATGTATAAATTTAGAGCAGAAACTTGCCTCGAGCCTGTTAAGGAAAACAGATTAGGTCTTCATGTAGATCTGACAGCTGTACGGGCGAGGGTGAATTATTATTTTCCTCAGGTTCCTCAGCCTTCAACTTCTTGGCACTTTAGGTTAAAGATTTTCATGGATCATTATAAACATGGCGAGCGATGATCAGCCAGATGTAAATGCATCTAGAATACGCTTGAATTCACAAAATGAGACCAGATCTTTGAGGTTCAGTCGGATTTAAACCAGACTCCAGCTGTGAGGAGCAGCATAATTAAATTCACATTTTTTTTCCCATCTCGGCTCGAAATTTAGGTCCAGTCATAACAATGAATTCTTGGGAATGAAAGCTGTAACCGCCAGAGGTTTTTTGAAGAATGTCAGTGTTTCTGTATGTGTCTCTGAGAGGACAAAGCACACCATCCTACCCATTCAATGATATGTAAAAGATCTAAAATTTATGAACCTCAGTGCTCCATAGTAACGGTATCCGGAGTCTGCAGAGATTGTGAGGAAGCATGCATATAAATCATTTATACGTGTTATATTTGTCGTCCTGTGATTCTGCCACCAACCGCTAGCGTTGGTTCTTTCTCTGCAGCGCTGTAGCCCGCAGTACAGAGCTTCCTTTTCTTTAGACATGTAGCTCAGAAATAGCAATGGAATTATAGTAAAGTATATTATACGTGAGTTGGCGCTGATGCACGTTGTGTGTCAGTCGTTTTTTTAAAGACATGGCAGTAAACTGTTGAACGCGATGAAGGCGAAGTAGCAGCGGGAAACGTGAATGCGAAGTAGAACAAACAAGCGGATCAGTCACATTTCTTGCAGTCTGTGTTGACGTGACGTCATTTGGAAAGATTCCCCCATTTGGGTCATTAACTTACGGTTCAAACATGCGGCGTAGCTACGTCGTCGCTTTGACGCAGAAGTTTATTAATGGAGCGTAATCGTTGTTTTGAAGATAGTATGGTCTCTGGGTCAGCTTGGAAGGGCTGTAGGGGTGAGTATTGGCAAGGACCTCGCAATACAATATGCATCGTGATACTTGGGTCACGATACGATATTATTGTAATATCGCGATATCACAATATATTGCGATATTCTACCCAGTTAATATCAAAATTAAAAGTAGAGATGAAAAATCAAGTTGCTGTATATGTTCATCAGATGATATTGATCATTCAGAGGACAAATTGAGTCAAAATTATTTGCTTCAAAACAACCTATTTATTATTTATTATTAGTGTTTTTGCACATTTAAGTGAATGTATGAATTTTCCTAAAAAAAATTGATGTTAGGAGCTGAAAAATTGATACATATCAGGTGGCCGAATATCACGATATATCGCCAAATCGATTATTTTTCACACCCCTACTCTGCTGGAGCATTTATGGGGCTCTTCATGTTCACTACCAGCTCATAATCTCCAACATAATCCCAAGACTTTGATTCTGGCTACTTCGGTCTGAAAATATGTTTGGATATCCGTTCAGCTCTTCAGATTTGCTTTGTGCTTTGACACCAGAAACCCAGATCAGAGTAGAACCATCCAGCATCTCCACCTTCATCCCTGGGAAAGAGGGGTTTGAGATGGAGTTGAGTGGCTGACTCCACCTCCTTCAGAACCACCTGTGGCACCACGTGCCTCACAAGCATTTCTTTCAGACCTCAGGAACATCTCCCTTTAATCATTTGTCGTACCAGATATAGAAACGCATAGCCACGTGAGAATTTATTTGAATAAGTCTTCAAAAACAAACACTGGAGTCATAATCCCGTGTCCGTTTTACCATCTAAATCCCATTACTAATGCAGGAAAATGCACAGCGTGGAGAATGTGCATCACTGCCGTCAGCAGAGGCCCGCTGTGTCAGAAAAATATGACACGCCAGACTGAAGCTTTCCATGTGGAATCAGCTCAGCTGATGGCTGAGTGTATCCGGGGTGAAGGGAGCTGCTGCCCCTCTGTGGCACATTGACCTATATGGCCAACTGACACTCGAATGCTGCAGCTGAAGCCTCCCTTTCCTCAGATATCTCCATCTCTGAAGGATGGAGTCACTTTGTCTTGTCTCGTCATACACGGTTTCTGGTATTAAAGTCCAGGCTTTCGTTCAAGGTTCAAGGTTGCTGGTTATTGAAGTTGTTAGAACCTCAGACTCATGCATTTGTTGTAAGAGTTGGAGCTGAAGGGAATATTGTAAGAAGATTTAAGTAAAAGTCCAGAATAAGTTACAGAGCGACGAAACTGTGCAGAATAGATCTCGCTGCAGTGTCCAGTGGACGTTGATCTCTTGGCATCGCCGCTCGTTCCTCCGACTCTGACCCGTGGAGCTCCTCGCTTCCCCTCTCGCCTGCAGCTTTTCCTTCCGCCAGAGCAGATCTCCTCGCCGCCAGGCTCTCCCTTAATGCTCTTCGTTCCGTCCGAGCCAAAAAAAACAGAAGCTGAAATGTCAAAGTGTCTTCCCTTCACTCATAAACTCACAGAAAATTACCGAGCAAACCAAACCAGCAGCCCGACGATGCTCAGATCTTAGATGAAGAAAATCAGAGCTGCCATGTAAGTGATAAAGATGAGAGCTGTTTTTTTTGATCTTTAAACTAATTTGATTTATAAATGTGCTTTAAATTGATAATATAATTTCCTGTGTAATTGTTACCAGGAGTGATGTAGTACAGTTACAGAGAAAAAAAAACCGGTACCCTGTGGAGTGTTTGTGTCTCTGCCTGTCGGTAACAGGATACCTGCACCGTTTCAGCCTCGTCTTTTATTACTTTCAGCTGCAGCGCTCCCTTAGAAACTCTGAATCGTCCGACTTGATTGACTTGACTCGATTGTTTTACAGGCATCCAGAAATGTTGGGCAGATAATTACCTTCAGCTGAACTCGGATACGGCAGATTGCCAGATGTTCGCTCCAGATGTTGTGATTCCAGGTTGGTTTGACCAGAGAGCTGTTGCAGGCTACGAGATGAATTTAAAAACTGCTTTATTGAACAAAATCTATATGATATTTAAATATAACTCCTCCATCAGCTTGTTTTCTGTATTTTTTGAATACAGAAAGTATTTGAATACCCGGATGTTCTGTTTGCTCGGTGGACATTCAGTTGTCAGTTCGGCTATCTGGATTTGGACTTAATTGATTTTTCAAACAGGTCCGAGTCCGGGTCCAGCGCTCTCCCTCACCGGCGGCCTTGAACGTCCCCTACAGTAACGCTTCAGTTCATGTCGATGTGCCGTGTGTAAATTGATGTGGTTTAGCAGTGGCCTTGAGCCAAAATGGTCCCAGAATGAGCCTTGTTTCTGGGACACTTCTAAACCTCTGCAGGGCCCCTCTGGTGCCACGACTAGGGGTGCACGATAACTATCAGGCCGATAACAGGAAATAATGACGTCATTCCGATAAGTCTGATATCATGGTGAATAGCCCCAATAACATATATTTTTGTGAACATGGCAGTACCTCACTCCCTCTGAGGCTTGAATGACCGGCAGTGAATGTTATGTTCAAGTGACGTTGGCATAATTAGAAAAATGATTACTCAATAAGGAGAATCAAGAATACCCCCTCATGCCAGAAAACAACTTAACTCGGTCATAATTTTAGTAGTTGCTGACTTGAATTGATATCGCAGTATTTTCCCTCATGTTCCACATAAAAAAAGAAAATAATAGGAAAGGCTGAAAGAACGACTAGCAAACGAGAGACCGTAGGAATTTACGTTACACCTTGAATGCAGCCTGCAGCACAGCGCTGATCACAACTAACATGGCGGCGCGGAACTTCGTTAAAGTTTCAGAAGGGAATGTGGGAATTTACGTTACACCTTGAATGCAGCCTGCAGCACAGCGTGCTGATGAAAACAAACATGGCGGCGATTGTATGGAACTTTGTTAAAGTTAGCAAGATAGTTCCCTGGTTATTTGTGACAAATGCTTCAAGCGAATTCCACGAGGAGGGAAAAATAACACAAGTTTTAATACGTCAAACCTGATCAGCCACCTGAAACATAACCATCGCTTCCATGGAGTTTTGAAATCGCGCTAACGTGAGCTAATGCTAATGTGAGCTAGCCAGCAGCAAGTCTCCACTCCCCCTCCCCTTGACGTGAGATATCAAATAGGTTTGTTCGATAGCTTTGTGAAAATGTTTGAGAGGCTTGTCAATAGTTTTTCATTGGAAAAAATAAATATCTGTTCATTTAAAGAGTCAAAACTGTTTTTGGTTTTGTTCATAGTATCGATGTAATGATCTTAGGTTTATGTGTGTGTTATCGGTTATCGGCCTTTAGGAGCTGAAAGTTATCGGTTATCGGTTTATAAAAAAAGTTATCGTGCATCCCTAGCCATGACCCCGTTAGCTCGAATGCCTGCAGTTCACTGACGCTTCACGACCTTTCGTTGCCTCGTGCTCGTGTCACGTGCGCTTGGACCTCCCCCACTTGGTGTGCTAACATGCGTCTGGGCCACATTTGATCAGCCGCATGTGTGTTAGTTGGCTGCTGTCCACGCTGCGTACTAAAATATGCGTGTTGGCTGCAAACCTCTCGTACGAACCACAGGAAGAACATTTTTGTCCCACGTTCCTCCGTTGTTTTGCATTCTTTCTCCACGTCATACTATTTTCTCGGAAAACAAATCTTTGGATATCTGTTGTTGTTGTCTGATGAAACTCCGGAGCCCATAAAATGATAATTGAGACGGCTCTGCATCTGAGAAAGTACACTTCATTGTATTACAAGATGCAGAAAGATCAAGACGAGTATTGATGACCAAAATCATTCCTGAAGATCACATACGGCGCTGCTGGCTTTTCTCTTTACATTCTTGTGTCGCCATCATCATCATGAGACGTAATCGGGGTGAAATTGCATCTGTGGTATTCTGTAAGTGTCAAAAAGTATGTGACTTTACCTGTATGTGTGATTGTGAGATGCAGATGCTCATAATTAGGGCTGTAGCGATACACTAATCTCACAATACGATGCACGATATGCGGCTCACGATACAATATGTATCGATATTTATCTTACAATACATTTACATAATTTTCTGAAAGATTTTAAAGGAACAAAGTGATTTTGGTGACATCTTGTGAGTGTTCCAATGACTTTGTTTGAATTAATTGAACTGAAAGCATCAATTACACATTATATGGCTGACAGGCAGCTTGCAAATGCTGGACAAAATGAATAAAAGACAACAGGATAGCGGGGCTCCATCGCGTAAAGCCGGCGTTTTCCACCGCTAAATACGGTCTCAAATCCTGACAAATAAAGTACCAATGGACTCCATAATTTTCTGCGACCTAGGTGAAGTAGATGAAAACTGGTGGCAACAACCGCCGTTACTGTCCAGCGTGGTTTGTTTCGATCGCGCCGCAACTTCTTGGCGCTAGCCTCTCAGTTAGCATTACCTTGTCCAGGTGGTGTCGTTTCAGGTGGGCTCGCAGGTTGGTGGTATTTCCAGAGTACTTCACGTTTGTGTAACACAGCTTGCAAGCCACCAAACTTTTGTCTAAATCTTCAGCTTTCCTTTTTCTTTTTAAAACCGAACTTTTAAGTACGCAGGCGCTGGATTTATACTCGCCGCCATCCTCCTGACTGGCTCAGCTCTAGCTGGAAGAGAAAGAAGCTTCTGGATAACTTGTTAGAAATGCTCTATAGCGACACTAGTGGCTGACTTAATGGGTGCAGGAAGAGCACCTGTGCGGGACACAGGGGTTTTGAAGGGAGCTTAGAATATTGATACCCGCGGCTGAAAAATCAATACTCTCTGGGGAAATAAAATATCAATATATATCGCAGAATCGATAAAATTGCCCAGCCCTAATAGTGATACACTAATCTCATGATACAATACGATATTCGGCTCACGATATGATATATCGATATTATATATATCGATATCAATCTTGCATTACATTTACGTCATTTTCTGAAAGATTTTAAAGGGACAAAGTGATTTTGGTGACATCTTGTGAGTGTTCCAATGACTTTGTTTGAATTAATTGAACTGAAAGCATCAATTACACATTATATGGCTGACAGGCAGCTTGCAAATGCTGGACAAAATGAATAAAAGATTTGTTGAGAAAAATAGTTTCATTTATTTAAACAGTGCAAACTGTTGCTTGCAAGCTTTTAAAGGTGGGACACGGGGGTTTTGAAAGGAGCTTATAATATCGATACCGTGGCTGAAAAATCGATACTCTCTGGGGTAATAAAATATCGATACATATCGCAGAATCGATAAAATCGCTCAGCTCTACTCATAGCCCTGCTGCCCCTGTGCAGATAGCTAGCAGATGACACACTCTCCTCCACCGGCGTGAACTCCAGGCGGGGTGTGTGTTGCTTATTTTCCGCGCAGGTCATGGCTTCAAATGTTCCAGTCTGTTGGACAGATGCTCGAGATTCCCCGCTGCACCCTCTCCACGGTCCTCCAAACACACACCGTGTCTCTGTTGTTTGGTTGTCATATGCACAGATAAACACACACACACACACACTCTCACCCTCATTAACAACCAATTAGAAAAGAGATATTGGCTCAGTGGGAGAACCTAAAGGCCAACCACTGCCGCCCTCCGCTTCCGATGCCAAGTCACAGCAAATACCTGGAAGGAGGCCAGAGGCTGGTGTGTGTTTGTCTGTGCATGTGTGTTATTGACTTCTTATTCCCACGTCTGGCAGCCTAATCTCATCCCCTGCTTTTATTAAAAAAGACTCGCACACTAAACTTACATAATTAAATGCCTTTTTCCACTCTGCAAGTCTTGTTGTTGATTGCATCAGCCGGCGCGTCTCAGCGCAACTCTCACTTTATCGTCCTCACACGGGAAAGAGGCTGCAGTCGTGTCGACGCGCACACACCCATGCACACACGTGCACGCGCTCGCTCGCTCTCAGCGGGATCGGGGCGACGTGTTTGTACCAGTGTTGGATGAGAGACGCTCGAGGCGTTCGTCTCTCTGGAGAGCACGTTGATGACATCGGTCTGTTTACTTCAATCACAGTCTGTAACTACTCGCTCATCCCCCCCCCCCCCCCCCTCCTCCCTCCTCGTCATTTTCGCCGTTGTCTCGCATCTCTGCAGACGTAGCGAGATTTGAAAGAGAGCTGCGACAATCTAAGTTGATTAGATTGCTTCTTTTTTTTTCCCCCCGCCAGTTTATTTATTCTCAATTTATACTGCAACAATATAATCTCCCTTTAGGGATTAAATTAAACAACTTGGATAAAATGATTTGTCAGGTTATTTCTTTAAGTCAAATGATCCAACACACGGGCAGGAAAAAGTACGTGAATCCTTTGGAATTATCTGGTCATAAAACATGTTCTTACCGTGTCTTTGTCAAACATAAGGAAAAAAGTAAATGAACCGACAGATTAATTAGTTGAAGGAAAGCTAAGTGGAGTCGGTAGTTTGGAGATGTGATCTACAGCTACACTGGTGGATTTCTCATAAATAGGAGATCTGAGAAGACACATGTAATTTAGAAATTTGGGTGTATCTTATTTATAAGTTTATACTAGGGCTGGGCAACGATTAAAATTCTAATCGCGATAAATCACATTATTTCCCTGATTAATCGCGATTAATCGCATTGTATACAAAAAATCAAATAATGAATTCAAAAGTAGTGTAAAGGTCACTTTTATTTAAATGTTCTGCTGCCATATGAACTAAAGTGCCATAACATTTGTTGTTCAAACACTTTTAACATCAGCACTTGTCAGTAACACATATTTAGTGTAAATGTAAATCTCATCTTAAAAAATGTAAAATAAAATAAAGCTTATTGCCACTGCCAGGGCATTAATGTCATCCTGTTTTGATGAAAAATAAAAAAAAAACTCTACAAACAAAATCCAACAAAATGATTGTGTCTCAGCACAATCAGAACATTAAAACAGGTAATTTCTGAGGTCTGAGGTAACAGCAGAAACTTTTAACGGGGAGTTCAACTTGTCAGTTGTTACAAATAACCTTGTTTCTGTTGAATCCTCCGTCTGGGAGAACTTTAAAATGAAAATGTCCATGTTAAAGTTCAGTAACTTTATCAATCCGTGTATCATTCATTCTTTCCATTTTCAATTGTCAATCAAAAATTTAAAAAAAATTAAAAAGTGACATTTTATTATGTTTTTGGTATTTTTATTCAAACACAAAAAAAATGAAAAAATGCCAGATTTTTTTATATTTCAATTTTAGACTTGGATCAAAAATACGAAATGAAAAAACGGGCCACAGAACTGAATTTGTTTTATAATCAAGGACTGGACTTTCTGTTGTCATTACACATCTGTGCCACTAGATGGAGCCGCACTGCAGTAACCAGTTAGAGAACAGCAGGACAGTGAACACATGGAGCAGATCTGATGGAACATGGAGAAATGACGCCAAAGTTTTGTTGCATCCAGAATTTTTGTTTTCAGACAGAATTGTTAATATTACTAACCGAGTTTCTACCTGAACTGTAAAGTTCACTGATTTTTACTGTTCTCCATGTCTGTTTTAGCTTTTCCATGTTTTTCCGCCAATTCTCTTGCAGTTCCGCAGCAGCCAGTAACAGACTTTTCAAAACAAAAGCATATAAGCAACATGCGTTAACGCGCGATAAAATAAATGTTGGCGTTAATGAATGAGTTAACGCGATAATAACGCATTAACTTGCCCAGTCCCAGTATATACACTATAACGTGTTCTAGTGAGGCAGTTAAACTACGACAGAGGTGCAGATTGGGTTTATTCTCCAGTTTGTATACAAAATCGAGAGGCCATAAACTCACATCACAGAATGCAGGATGATTGAAAATAAATTGCCAGTAGGAAACAGCCCTCTTTAAACATCACATGAAAACATCAGGACCTTGGGATAAGTTCTCCAGACGCCTACGTGTCAAAACTTAGCAGACTTGGTGGAGCCGAAATGATAAACTGAACCGATGGCCCTCAACAGACCAGGATCTAGAGCATAAGTCATGGACTTATGAACCAACATTATACAATAAGGCCCCAAAATGCAGTTTTAATACTACAACACATGATGAAGAGAGATGTGAATGAGGCTGGAAAAAGGATGGAAAGTTGTCTCAAATCATCTTCCATCTATAGACTGTCGGACTGAGACGTCCGACAGTCCCGAGATGTTTGAGGCGAAACGTTTCCAGCCAGGATGACTCCAAAGACCCAACGCAGAGCCCTCCGTGAGCTGAGGAAGACCCGATGACTAAGTGCCTGGTAGTGGCGAGCATCTCCGTTGACGAGTCTACCCTCTGTGAGTCATTGAACAGGCGGGATGTCCGCGGACCGGCGCCGGGGAGGAAGACGCGGGTCTCCGAGGTAAACATTCCTGTGTGCTGGAAGTCTGCCAAAGATCACCTTGGCGATCTGCAACGCTACTTGGGAGCCGTCCTGCGCGCTAATGGAACTTAAGTTTAATGGTTCGGAGAGAAAACCCAGCACGCCGTGAAGCACGGTGGGGGGGGTAGCATCACCATCTGGGTCTGCTTTGGCCCCTCAGGGCCTGAACCATAGTCACTGAAATCAGCTCAACCCAAAACTCACCTGTCGTGACTGAAAAACAACTGGGTGCTGGACAGGTGCTGGTCCCACTGAGCTCAGATCCTCAGCTTTCAGCGTCCAGAATCCCTTATCCCACCTTTCAATGCTGATGACATCATTATCCATTGATACGTTTACCACGTGCACGTCATACGGAGTGATTTTACGGACTGCAGCCTGGAGCTGCTAGATTTACGGTGGATGTTTGCATGTGCGTGTGGTAGGGATGTAACGATATGGAAAATTTGATATCTCAATTATAGTGACCAAATTATCACGGTTTATGATATTATCGCGATATTCTGCATTGCTGTACAAATATCTAAAAAACATACATTTTAATCATTCCACATAATCTTGTGAATTTCTTGTCATACTAAAACATCAGAAGCCAAAATTTTATCAAAATGAAACTTTCACATTAAAAGGGCAAACAACTGTCACAGAAATAGGTTTTATTTTAAATGAACAAAATAAGTAACAGGAACAAAACTTATTTGTCTTGTGCAAATTTAAAAAAACACTTTAACAACATAGTAGGTCAAAATATGCAAACAATTATCAGGAACAAAAATTATAGTGCAAGTTCAAAAATAAACACTTTAAACATGCAAACAAAATGTTCTGAAGTAGTCATTACCACAATCTGACCCGGAACAAAAGGTTTTTGACCGCTGTGCTACTGCTAACTAACGTTATGGTTGTCACGTCCTTTTTCGAGCATTTTTCATTGTTCTGCGTGCTATACATGCTTACGTACGCTCGATGTTACAGCTACAATTCACGCGAGACACAGTCACGAGTCGCTCTCAGGCTTGAATGAGGCTAATATTACATATCCCGGTAATCGACCACAATGATGAGATGAAGTCAAACAAAGTCAAACGTTATCGCGTAAAGCTTTACCGCGCTTTACCGTAATACCGGTAACCGTTCCGTCCCTAGCATGTGGTTTGGTGGTGGATGGGTGTACGGCGAGCTGTGGTCAGGCTGGTGATGTGGCACGTAGTCTGAAACCTCAGCGTGGCCACTGCTGCTCCTCTGCCTCTTTTGTTAATGGGCAGTTCATGGCGCTGGGTCCAGACTCCCGTTTTTTTTTTTCTCCCTCTCTTCCTTGAAGCTCATTAGTGGCTACAAGAGCGCTGTTGACCCGAAAGCCCTCATCCATGCCCCCCATCTCCTTTCCCCTCCCCTCATCTGCGTTGCCCCAGTCTTTCCCTCGCCACCCCATCATCATTCACCCAGCAAGAGTTTGGCAGCGGTCCGTGTTCGTCCCCGTGTGCATGTGCGCGTGCACGTTTGAGCGTGTTCGCGCGTTGCCAGGGGCCAACCGGCGTCCATGTACAGCAGAGGTCTTTGGTAAGGACAACACAGGGGACTCTGTCCTTGTCTAACCCCCTGGACATGGAGCAAAGATGTGTGTGTGTGTGTGTGTGTGTGTGTGTGTGTGTGTGTGTGTGTGTATTAATGCCATGTACGTTGTTCGGAGTCTGAGCTATAGAAAGTAATAAAAATAATAGCATGGTCAGAGGTCCAGCGGGCCGACAGGGACAAACTCCACTGAGTCATTAAAAGCCCTAATAAAAGGCTACAGTAGGTCTCCGTCTGTAAGGCTGCAATTATTGTTCTGATTTACATCAAGCAGACTTTAATCATCCAGGTCAAGGTGCTACATTAGAATTTTAACACGGAAATTTATTGCAAATGTGGAAGGCAGAATCGTTCTCCAAGGCACAAGTGCGAGTGAAACGTCGGCGAGTGGCCTTGGACCGATGTTACGCAGCTGTCGGTTTCTGTGACGGAAGTGTTACGCAACTGTTTTTCCATGGTGGAAGATACCACAGAGTAGGGGTGTGAAAGAAAATCGATTTGGCAATATCGCGATTTTCGGCTGCCCAATATAATGTCGATTTTTCAGCTCCTAATATCGGTTTTTTAGTATGTTGTAGAGGTTACTTAAATGTGCAAAAACACTAATAATAAACAATAAGTGGGTTGTTTTGACTCAATTTGTCCCCTGAATGATCAATATCTTCTGATGAACATATACAGCAACTTGATTTTTCATCTCTACTTTTAATTTTGATATTAACTGGGTAGAATATCGCAATATATCGTGATAATATCGCATAGTGACCTAGGTATCATGATACATATCATATTGCTAGGTCCTTGCCTATACTCACCCCTACCACAGGGCTTCCTCTTCAGCCGCGTCTGTTCAGTTCTGTCGGTAGCAGGTGGTTTGAGGGGGTGGAGCCACTTCTCTCACTGTGGGCTGTGCCTCTTTAGATGTCGGCGCTGCAGCTTTGTGTGAACTGCCTCGGATGTAAAGGAGATGCAACAAGATCAGAATCAGAATCAGAATCAGAATCGTTTTTAATCGCCAAGTACGTTCACACATACAAGGAATTTTGTTCCGGCAGGTGGTAACACTCTCAGAATAAGAAAGGAATATGTAATAAGAAAAACAGGATATGTACATCATATACAAAAGTAAAAAAAAAAAAAAAAGTAAGTTAAAAAAATAGAATAAAATAAAATAAATAGTTAAGTAAGTAAAATAGTATGTACAAGGGTGGTGCAAAGTACACAAGATAGTGCAAATGGTAGTGTTTTTTTTGGATAGTGCAAATGATTGGTTGAAACCATTTATAAACTGTTCATTAAAGTGATGGCAGTGCAGTAGAAACTGTTTTTAAGTCTTGTGGTTTTGGTGCGCAGGGCTCTGTAGCGCCTGCCGGAGGGGAGGAGGGAGAACAGGTTGTTCCTGGTGGGCGGGGTCTTTGATGATGTTGGCCGCCCTCTTCCTGGTTCTGGAGCAGTACAGTTCCTGGATGGAGGGCAGGGGGGCCCCAGTGATCTTTTCAGCACTGGATATCAATATTGATATCAAGATATCAATTTGGCTGCTTTTTTTTGTTTTTTGATGTATCATCTATAAGTAGTTGTTTCATGTGATTGACGGTTTATATTTGGTCGTCTACAAATACATGACTTTTTTCAAATATTGGGCGGGGCTACAAATCACCGCATTGTGGTAGCTGACAAACTTGTTCTCTGATCCTTTTTTTTTTTCTTCCAACTCGTTCATTAGCCAGCATTTATTTCTGCCCCACCGTGAAAAGACAGCTGAGCGTTTCGGCTCACAAGAGCGACTTCCCCGCTAGCGCACAAACCTGGAACGAACAGGCGTTAAGATGGCTGACGTAGCCAAATGCTGCAATGAATGCTGCGGCAAGACTGCTGTTGTCGTGCGTTCGCACGCAGTCGTCACGACGCAGTCGACTCTATACTGCCCCCTATGTGCCCCGTAGAGGATAGCAGCAACAGCAACAGATGAACATTTGCCCCTCAGCCGGAAATCCTTTTAATACAAAACACATAGAAGAAGAAGACTGCACGCTAAGCTAACGTAATTGCACGCACTGATTTTCGTCAAAGCGGTTGGCAAAAAACATAATTGTCCAGTTTACATTCAGTGCGTTTACAAGGGAAGTTTAATCCCTCTTTAATTCAGAATAACAATTAAATACGATTTAAAATGATAAAAAATTACCGTAAACACCTAATTCCGAATGAAAATGTCTAGTCCATTTAAACTTAATTCTGAAGTAAGTTGCTGGTTTATTCTGATTTTAAATAGAATAGAATAATTCCGCGGTCATGTATACACTCATTCCGCTTTAAATTAATTCCGGTCTTTCTGCGCATGCTCGTTCCCTTGTCCGTCTGCCGTGATGACGCTTATATTCCGCGCTAGGCTTGTTTTCGAAACAATGTTTCAAGATGGCATCACACAGTAAACGGTGGTCAAGAGCAGAGACGATTTATTTAATAAATAGCTTGGAGGAACTGGAAATAATTAAATGAACAGATGGCAGGAAACATAAAAATTGTGAGCTTTCTTTCTTCCGGTAGACGTAAATACGTAAAGACGTCCGCCCCCCCTATCCAATCAGAACCCTTCCCAACCCCCAGACCTTAAGCAGAATTTGGATAAACTTCAATTCGGAATTACTATTTCCATGTAAACTCAAAGGAAAATAGTTTAATTCTGAATTATTTAATTCAGAATAATTAATTCTGAATTAAAAAAAAACATCATGTAAGCGTGGTCATTGGCTGCTATGCTCAGAATCGGCACTGAAGTCGTCTCCGACCGAAGATCCGTGCGTTTGACCCAAAGTGGTGTGAGTGTCATCGATAAAGAGTTAGTTTGTTTCAATTTTTTTAAGTATTTTTTTTAACTAAAACAAGACACTTAAATAAATGGAACTTGTGGGGAAATAAGGCAGTAAATTCAAACCCTGACGTGACGAACATCTGATCTCTTGACAGGAAACCTGACTTTGACAAATGGAAGACGAATGGCAACAGCTTATTAGAGATCCCCTTTAATAATGTTTCACCGGGTATCGACTGTCAGTGATGCATCGGTATTTGCAATTGAAAACTCCGTTCCTGGTTATTGCGAGCTCGTGCTCGGACGGCGTTATCAGGTGCTTAATTCCAGCCGGCGTTCTGGTGGCGGAGAGCGCTCCGGCGCCTCCTCCAACGAGGAGCTGAGTGATGAAAGAGGCGTGCTGGTGGAATTGCATGTCTACAAGGCGCGCAGCAGCTAGCAGATGTCGCGCCTGCGTGAGGCCACATTTGTTCTGCGGCGGAAACGCGCAGACTGAACGCTCCGCCGTGCCTCAATCCGAGCTGTTGACTCTGCGGTAATGATGCAAGTCAGGCTAAACATAACAAACCATTAGCGTCCGCAGCGTGCCGACAACGGCGCTGGGAAGATGGTGATCAAACCTCTCAGCGTGACATGCGCCGGGGATCCAGACTGGTTTACGAGCAGGAGGATAAACAAACGCTCGCCTGGTTTCTGCTCCGGCTTCAGGAAGCCCTTCGGGTTTGATTTCCATGCAGTAAGAAAGCAGAAGTGAGGGTTCGGGTTAGGGTGAAGAGGCGTTGATGAAGTCAGCTGTGATTTTTTTTTTTGATGCTGCAGCTTTCCCGGCTGACCTCCGGAGCGGCGTTCAGTCGTGTGTTTTAGCCACCGTCTGCGGTTTCTGCAGCCCCGGATCATTCCTGATGATGCCTTTTTAAAAGAGCTAACGGAGAGCTGCGGGCATGTGAAAGCAGGAAAAAGGGCTAAACCCCCGGGACGGTTGAGGGTTTCCCACCGGCCAGACCCTGTGAACCTTAAAAGACAGATGTTATAGGAGGAATATTCCCGGGGGGGTGGATGGAGGATGAAGGATGGATGGGAAAAAAAAGACAGAGAGCTGGCTCTGCTTTTTTTTTTTTTTTTTTTTAAATTGGAGGCAAAACTGTCCAACCGAGACCCGAAAGACTCGAGCTCTGAGTTCGGGTCTGTGCCGTCTTTCCCTCCCTCCTTGCCTGTCTCTTTGCCTCCTCTCTTGACTTCTCCTTCTAATTTACTTCTCCTCGGCTCGTCATATCTGCCTCCATCTTCTCTGCATCACCCCCCCCCCCCCGTCCCGTCCTCGTTTCCTCCTCTCAAATTACTCGCGAAACGGCTCCCAAATTGAGAACATGTTTATGTAAATCACACAAAAGCCAAAGCCTCAGTTTGTGTCCCCCCCCCCCCCCCCCCCCCCCCCCCCCCCCCAGTCTCCTGTCTTTCACTCACTTTGTCACTTCTAGTCATTGTTCACGCAAGTTTAAACTTCGCTGGCTGCCTTTTGAAAGTCTGGTAGGAGGTAGACAATGTCCGCCACAGGCGTTTTTTTCTCTAATACCCCCCCCCCCCCCCCTTACTCACACACACAAACGTGCACGTTCCCTGACAGCCTTGCTTGTTTTGACGGGGTGTGGTGATTGATTAGTCTCTATGGAGACGATGCGTCTTGTAATGAACAAGAGAAAGCTGGCATGTTAATTTGTTTAGTGTGGGTGGCTTAATCATGCTTGTGTGTGTGTGTGGTATTGTTCCTGGAGCATATGTTGTTGTTGTTGTGTGTGTGTTTGAGTGTGTGTGTGTACTTCCCTATAAAAAGATTTCACAGTTTTGTTTTGTTTTGTTTTTCTGTTCACGTTGAGCCGTGCTCTCCGGTTCTCCGTCTGCAGGTGAGGGTCGGCGTCGACGCACCTGCATGTGTTTGTAGCTGCAACTGTTACAAAATGTTTGGATGGTTTTGTTGTCCAACAAGTTAAAAGGCTCAGATACCGTTTTTCTCTAGGCTCTGGATCTTTTTTTGAGTGTGTCTGCATTTACATTCATGGTTAGTTAATGTCTAGCAAAACCATCTAGTATATATATGAAATTTAAACTTTATTGAAGACTTTTTTTATTTTGTGGTAGTGTGAAGGGTGAATGTGTCCTTCAGTCCTCTCTGGCAGTAAATTCTAACGTCTTCATTAACATTTTAAATCCTGATTTCATCAGAGAGGACTAAAAAACACCAGCAGAGAAACATTTAAAAACAAGACAGTTAAAGAGACGCGTTAGTGAGGGTGTGGTGTGTGCTGGGTTCTGGCTCTGGATCTTTGTTGGAGGGTTTCAACAAATATTCTGAGCTTCGGTCGTAACAAGGTCACAATATTCCAGATTTATTACTGGAACATGATCGCTGTTGACAGCAGAGCCTGTCAGACGTGGACTGCTGTGAAACTGAACGTTGGTAGCAGGTATTTCTCTGCACATGTTCAGTCTCAGGAGTCAAGTGTGTCATCTGCAACGCTGCTGACTGTATTGAACTGATTCTGTCAGTAGCACTCGTGATGCTACTGACAGAATCTGCTACACCACCTAATACTTTCATGGATGTAAATACATACTGAAGTGTGTGTTATATGGAAATCGAATTTTCAACATCTAGTCGTGCTGCCGTGGTAGAGCAGACTGCATATTTGATTATTATTGCTGTCATTTATTGTTGAGAAAGAAAAAAAAAAAAAACCTACTACAATGTTAATTTTCCCATCTGGGATTAATAAAGTATTTTTTTTTATTTCATTTCATATTTGGCAGACTATCTTTGTCTTTTTGTCGCTTTTTGTTGCTTTTCGTCCTTTTTCGGCGCTTTTCGGCGCTTTTCATCACTTTTCATCACTTTTCGTCACTTTTTGTCACTTTTCGTCCATCAATGAGTCCATACTGCTGTATTCTTCCCTCACAAGACCCTCAAAAAAGCCCACTTGAAGGCAGGACCTCTGCCCCGACCCTAAGAGGGCATTCAACTCTTTCCCGCCATAAAACCACGGTTTCTGATTTGTAGATGCTGATTGTTATCCCTGCCCTCTCGATGGCGCCAGCAGAGACCGCATCATCTGCGAAAAGCAGAAAGTAAATCCTCGCACCTCTGAACCAGAACCCCTCTGGCCCTTGGCTGTTCTGAGAAATCCTCCCCATGAAAGTTACAAACAGAATCGTAGTGCTGGGTGGTATGACCAAAAATTTATATCATGGTATTTTTCAAAATTATATCGGTTTTCCGGTTTTTTTGATTAAGTGAAGGAATCAGAATGATGATAGTTGCAGTTAAAATACAGAACCCTTTTATTTTTCAAATTTTGCAAACAACTTGAAAAAACATATTTTGTAAAAAATCAACATTAACTACACAATGTAAACAACGTTGCAGCTTAGGTGGTGTAGCAGATTGCTAGTGTTGCCTCCCGCGGCTACAACTTTAGCTCGGCAACATTTGCAGATTATTGTAGTTTGTTGAACGTCGTCTTTTTTAAATCCAAAGAACTTCCACACGACAGACACGGCTCCTGGTTTAGGAAGAAGTTCCTCAGTCTCATGTTGCCATTATGGAGCTTCCACTTCGGGACTTTCGCTGTCCCGAACTAGTAGCGTGTTTTGCCTCCAGCGCAACCGCAAAACAGTCCCCTGTCAAACAATGTTCTGCGGCACTTACGTTCCGCCGCGCGGCGTTCCCAAGTTGTGTACGCTACAGTACAAACTCACCGGTATTACGGTATATGAAAAATTCATATCATAAGAAAAATAAACACCGGTATTCGGTATGACGGGGTCCAACTGCCGCCTGGGACACGTCCGAGTTCCTGCTGGCGATGCGGACCAAGCGCTCAACTCCGTTGGTTTCGGGACTGAACGGGCCAACAGCAAACGGACCCGATGTCTTGTACGCCTGGAGAGACCGTCACGTTTTACTGTCCCGAAACATACATGTGGAGTGTGGACCAGCTGGGAAAACTCCCATGCTCGGACAGACGAGTGAATGCTGTCGACTCCTAAAACGAGCGTTTGCATGGATCACAGACCGACGGTTGCCTGGACCGATTCCTCGTACGTCTGTGCAACATTTGGACAGAATTTAAGTGTGACTTTTGTGGGCGTCGCTCTAATTGCATAAATATTGTCTGCTTTCCTTTTCAAACCGTGAGACCTTGAGGTCGTTTCTATGAGTGTGTGAGGTCACTGGGGTCATGCAGATGTGGTCCATGAGTCGGGGGGGGGGGGGGGGGCTCCTGATATCTTCATAGCTGTCGCTTATGTTCAAAGGCCTTCTCATTCCAGTCACGTACCCACGGGTGCAGCATTTGCATAAATCAGGTGTGACATATCAACACATCAGCATGGCAATGAGCACATACAAGACACTTTGATTATGATATGCTAATCTAACCTATAATTTACTTCCTGCCGCCGGTCTCTTTCCTGCGTCCTGCTCCTGCGTCCTTCCCCCTCCTCCTTCCTTCCCCCGCTCCAGCTCGGGCCCGCCGACACGCCGTATCGGCTTGTTTCTTGTTAGAAACCACGTTGCCAGAGCAGAACAAAAATCAATGCTTCATACATTAGTAAACAACTGCTCGTTCGCCGCGACCACGCTGAGATACTTAATTGCTTTCTTTGACAAGATGATGCACTGTGTAATAATCGAAGGCTGCATTGTGGAAACGCACCAATCGGGGGAGCGCTTAAAATTCCACTTTGTTGGAGTTTGGGAACGTATTGGCAGGAATTATATTGGACTCGCCGCTGTTTTAATTAGTTTAGAATTGCGCGCAAATTGGAATTATTGTTTTTCTTTATATAGTTATTTTTTTATTTTCAAATGAATTATCCCCAGACGGCAGGGGTCCAGTTTTTTTTTAGCATCCTGCTGCTGCTATGCACCAGTGAAAGGTGCTTTTTTTTAGTTTTTTTTTTTTTTTTTTTTTTTTTGTGGCTTGCTTCTTCTAGATAACTGAGCAAATTTTCATACCGGACAAAGACAACCTGAGTGAATGCAAAATGCAGTTTTCAAATAATTTCATTCATCAAGGGAGAGAAGGATGTTCAAACCAACCTGACTCAATGAGAAGTTCACATCCATCAGTCTGGAAAGGCTTTAAATCCATTTCTAAGGCTTTGGGTGAGAACAATGATCCACAAATGGAGAAAACATGGAACTGAGTTACATCCTGACCTGCAGTTCCCTCCTCTGTCCATCCCAGCGTTTACCTCCACCTGTGTGTGTGTAGATGTGTTCAGGGGTGATCTAGTCCTCTGACCATCTCAACTCAGTGCTGCTACCTGCATCCGCGAATGGGAGCCGGAGCCCCCTGAGCCTAAATAATGTGTTTAAAATATATAAACGCAGCAAAAAAAGTAGCGAGGCACAAAGACAAAGGCTCAACTGTGGTCTTTCTGTTACCTTCACAGCCTCTGGTCTCTGAACCGTAGTAAACAAACCGCTGGTATTGTGCTATTTTTGGCTTATAATTAGCGGCTAACACGCTAACAGCAACAAAAGAAACAGTCCGGTTTTCTCTGCATGGAACGAGCACTTTATTCTGGCACTGCAGGAACTTGTAACATCACACAGGTTGTATTGTTGGGCTCCTGTCGGTTAACAGAGAATGTAAATCTATACACGCTGGGCTGCTGTTGATGCTCACTACACTTTACATCTAACCCTGTTGAGTTCTGCCGTCCCACGACACACACAGTACATTACCCATAAGGCCACACCATTACCCATAAGGCTACCTTCTTAAAGGGACCAGGCTGGCTTACAGCATTTCTTCGCTGTGAGAGAACGCGCACAACATCCTGTGATGTTTCTGCAATTTTTTCTTCAGTTTCTATTATAATATATATTTCTGAAAAATCTGTGAATAACTAAAACCGCAGAACTTAAAGCCATATTGGCGAGGGATCACTGTACAAATAAAATTGAAGTGAACTGAACTGTGGGGAACCTTCTCAGGAGCAGTCAGCCTACCAAAATTACTCCAAGATCACATCAACGACTCATCCAGTAGGTCACAGAAGAACCGAGAGAAAAATCTAGAGCTCTGCAGGCCTCACTGGGACTCAGTTACGGTCGGAGTTCGTGAATCTGCGATCAGAAAGAGTTAAAAATGGCATCCACAAAGGCCCGTCTCGCATTTACCAAAAACATCTTGGTGATCCTCAAGACTTTCAGGAAAGCACTCTGTGGGCTGACGAGACAGAAGTGGAAGTCCTGCCACATCTGGCGTGAAACGAGCAGCATTTCAGGGAAAGAACATGATACCGACACACAAACACGGTGGTGGCAGCGTGATGATCTGGGGCTGCTTTGTTGCTTCAGCACCTGGACGGCTCGATGTGACCGATGGAGCCCTATCAGAAAATCCTGCAGTTCGGTTCTGCAGCAGGACAGTGACCCTCAGCGCTCCAGGTCCAAGTCTTTAGTATTAAAAAAAAAAAAAGGCAGGATGAAGGTTTTTCAGTGGCCGAGCTGCTGCAGCATGATCCCAGTCGGCCCGTTCATGCTCTAAAACCCTCCAGTGTGGCTGAACTGAAACATCACTGCAAACAAAAGTGTGCCAACATTCCTCCACAGCCATGTGGCAGTTCTCACAAACGCTTGATTGCAGTCGTCGCTGCCAAGGATGGCACAACCAGTTATTAGGTCTAGGGGGCAATTACTTTTTCCACAAAGGGCCAGGATGGTTTAGATATGTCTTTTTTTTCCTTCCTGTTGACAAATGAAATAATTTCAAAACTATACTTTCTATTTACTCAGGTTATATCTGTCTGGTATTAAAATTTGAGAGCGTTGTTAATGCCCAGAAAGATCCGAGCACCAACTTTCTATCCGGCTTTGCACATTTTTAGTGGCCGACAAAATATTTCCACGTGCTCGGATGTGAAGGTTGAGGCAGCTTTTTGTTGTGAGATGAATCTTCTCGCGTCTCTCAGAGAGTGTTTTAAAGGGGAAATTGTCGAAACAATGCATGCTTGAAATCCTGTTCGGGTGTCTGAAGGGACTACTAACTAAAAACCTTTTTCAGATATCACTTTTTGTGGAGGCGTATCATTTGCTAAGCTGTTCCACGGTGCTGTTACATCACAGATCAGGGTAGATCTTGCTGCTTTTTGCTGTAGCGTGCAGTGCAAAGCTGTAGCACTGATTTGTAAACAGGGTTGTTGCCCTCTGAGGCCCTTTAAACCGGCTGATGTGAACAGAGCTGAAAAGGCGTGGCTAAAAAGCGAGCTTTAGTACTGCGTCTGATAGCGGATGGCGCCGTTCCGGTTTCAGACGCTGGTGTTACGATCAGATATAAGTTCAAGTTTTTACAGTTGAAAAAGCTCTTCTTGATTTATCCTGGTGGGTCACATTTGAAATTAAGGCAGAATAAATGTATTGTTATAAACAACAAGTGTACAGCGTTCAAACGCATAAATATTAACTATAGCCTGGACACCGTTAAACTACCGCGGTCCTGCTGACGTGTTAGCATCGAAATCTTAGCTAGCTAATATCAATTATTTCCACTACTTCAAGGAACACGATATTTATGGGCTCCGGCTTTGTTTTGAACCGGTTTTAGTTAGAAACGGGTCCTACCACCAGAGTAAACCACCAAAGCTGTTGTATAGTTATAAAACCGTATCATTTGTGACAGACTAAATTAACATCTACTTACCATCAAAGTCACGGACCGGAATGACGATTCCCGCTGTTGTGACGCAGCGTTTGGAGGAGGAGGCGTTCGAGGGCAGTCGGAAAATGCACCGTTCAAGAGTGATGGGTTAAATTGTGATTAAGATTTGAAAATAATCTCACAAATAAACGGGATAAATAAAGTATTATTGAATTTGAATAGAAGAGCATGAATTAAAAAAAAATCTCAAGTGAATTGTCTTTGTACATATGAGAATTTAACAGAAGGTCTCAGCACATGGTTCGTAACAGCTGAAATATGCCAACCACATTTAGGAGAGCAACATGAGGCTTTAAGTGATCACAAACAAGTGTGATGTATTTTGTCAGAAGCATTTGTCTCATTTAGACCTCAAGACACTGGGTCGGGCTTTGGGAAACAAGCATGTCTCCTTTAAGAATAACTGTTGATTTGACAAGAACAGATATTTGCGAAGTCTTGATGGCTGAATTGAACTGTCTTCTCTCCCTCCCCTCCACCACAGCCGCTGCAGATCGACGACAACTTCTGCGGCCAGGACTTCAACCAGCCCCTCGGGGGCACGACCTCCATCGAAGGCGTCCCGCTTTACGTGGACAAGGACGACGGCATGACCTCCGTCGCGGCCTACGATTACCGGGGGAACACCGTGGCGTTCGCGGGCACCCGCGGCGGCCGCATGAAGAAGGTAGGCAGCCCGGACGTTCGAAAGCTGAAACCTCAGAGCTCCGTTTTTCATGACTCGTTGCGTCGGCCTGAAAAGTCTGAAAAGTGGACCGATTTGGTCTCACTTGTCTCAGAAACTCCCTTCATGGCCTTGTAGCGCATGAAGGAGGGTTAAGAGGGTGAACTTGTGTTGCACGTGGGTTAAGGTTAGGGTTAGTGCTGGGCGGTATGACCAAAGATTTATGTCACGGTATTTTTCAAAATTATATCGGTTTCACGGTATATCACGGAATTTTTTTTTTTTTTTGAAGGCACAACTGGGTGTTAACCACATTTTCTAATAATTTAGGGGAATTGCTGTAGTAAATTGTCTTAGAATGACCTATTTTACTGTCACAAGGAGTGAATATTGCAGAAAAACATTCATATCTACACTAGTATTAATACGGGTTTGCATGGCCTCACAAAATGATACTATTTACAAAGAGGTGGCACTCGTTATTCTGATTAAGTGAAGGAATCAGAATGCATGATAGTTGCAGTTAAAATACAGAACCCTTTTATTTTTCAAATTTTGCAAACAACTTGAAAAAATATTTTGTAAAAAATCAACATTAACTACACAATGTAAACAACGTTCTAAAGTGTAGCGTGGGAGGCAACACCAGCCTTTGTAGCCTCCCGCGGCTACAACTTTAGCTCCGCAACATTTGCAGATTATCGTAGTTTGTCGGACGTCGTCTTTTTTAAATCCAAAGAACTTCCACACGACAGACACGGCTCCTGGTTTAGGAAGAAGTTCCTCAGTCTCATGTTGCCGTTCTGGAGGCTTCCACTTCGGGACTTTCTCTGTTTGCAGCCATCCTGTTTAACCAGAAACTAGTAGCGTGTTGTGCCTCCAGTGCAACTGCAAAACAGTCCCCTGTCAAACAATGTTCTGCGGCACTTACGTTCCGCCGTGCGGCGTTCCCAACGCTGTGTACGCTACAGTACATACTCACCGGTATTACGGTATATGAAAAATCCATATCATAAGAAAAATATACACCGTATTCGGTTTGAACCGGTATACCGCCCAGCACTAGTTAGGGTGCCGTTTTACCTCACGGCAGCGTTGTGTTGCTGACAGCTGATGGTAATGAAATATGAGCGAAACATGCTTGTTCAGACGCTCCTGCAGTGCTTCGCCATGCGTGCATGTGTGCGTGCATGTGTGAAGAAAAAACATTTTCTCTTTGAAGCAGTTTTGTGTCATTTAATGATGTATTTCCAATAGCCGTTCGCTTTGGCCTTGCTGACAAATGGCTTTTGTCAGCACGGCTCACGACAGATATCAGCCCCGAACGTGCGCGCGGATGCCGTGCATGTTTACCTGCGATGGCATTACGTGCGCATTTCGTTTTGGAATTGCTTTTCCGTTGTCGCTGAACGCTTTTGAAGCCCCGGAAATAAGACGGGAGGAGCGAGGCTGCAGCTCTGGAGCCGGGCCGCTTGTGTGTTTGCGTCTTTCCGGGTGATTTGTGGAGTGGAGCTCACGCTGCTAGACAAACTGGAGCTGTGTGGGTTTTTATCTCGCTGAGTGTTGTAGTCGCAGGATTTTCAAAAGCCAGTGAGCATGTCTGAGTGGCTCTACGGTAGCTGCAGATGTTTCTCTGACGACTGCAGGTGTGTTTGTTTCCCCGTACGCTCCGACGGTCCGCCTCCAAAAGCGCTCCTCAATCACAGCCAAGCAGTAATTTTTTTTTTTTCTTCTTCCCCCCTTTTCTTTTTCTTCTCATGTTCATCACGCACACAGCATGCAGTCCCTTTTGTGTGCACGCCTGTGGTTTTACAATATGTGTGGGCTCCTCAAGTACCCGTGTTGAGCGGGCGGCATGGAGGGTGTGTTTGTGCGCCTGGCGATCAGCGGCTCCAGATCCGGCTGAGCTGTTGGTGGACTCTTCCATCTTTTTTTTCCCCAAAGTTTTTTTTTTTCCTTTTTTTTTTTCTCAGCAGGGCTCATGTCAAACACAGACTGAATGAATACTTGACCGCATGCATACAGTTGCCAGTAAATATTCACGGTGTTGGAGGGAAAAGTGAGCCCCCCCCCCCCCCCCCCCCCCCCCCCCCCAACCGTCCCACCTTCCCGTGGGGCTTCGGGTCTGCAATCTCACTACTTTCTGAGGTCGTTCTTCATTGGATTTTTTTTTTTTTTTTTTTTGTGTCTGCATTTACATTCATTGTTAGGGCCATCATCTAGCCAAACCATCTAGGACACATGTGTCAAGCACAAGGCCCGCGGGCCAAATATGGCCCGTCACGTCATTTAATGTGGCTATGTGGCCCTCGAGAGCTTGGGCATTATTGTCTTAAATTTTAAACCAATATTTTAAGACTTAAAATAAGCTTACACCGCTTTCAAGCGCATATTGACAATAAACTACATCTCCCATCATGCATTTCGTCGTTACCCACAACGATAACGGTAGCTATGAGCAAGACGATTATTCAGAACTGATGGACTAAAGAAAAACCTTTACAAATTAACCTCAACATGTCCAAGAAAATAAAAATTGATGCACAAGGAAGGCAGTTTCATGAACGACGAGAAAACAATTACAATTTTTTATCTTAAGGTGAAATAACAGTTTGTCTTTTGTGTTATGAGGCGAGTGTCAGTCGTCAAATAGTTTAATCTACATCGGCATTTTGACAGCAAACACGAATCTAAGTATGCTAAATTTAGCCTGCAAGAAAAACAAAGAATCGTTTCTGCTTCTAAAACCAAGGTAATGGATACTCTTACAACCACAAATCCTGACTTTAATATAATAATACGTTAAATATTTGAAACTTGAATACATAATAAATACGGAAACAATTATTTAACAATATAATAAGTTGTAGTTTAATTTATTTTGATTTACATTGCATTTTGTAACATTCATGCTGTCAATCTGGCCCTTCGAGGGCCACAATGATGCTGATGTGGCCCCCTTAGTGAAAATGAGTCTGACACCCCTGAACTAGTACGTATATGCAATTTAATCTTATAGCAGACTTTTTTTTTTGGCAGTGTGAAAGGTGAATTTGTCCTTCATCGGTCCTCTCTGGCAGTAAATTCTAATATCTTTTGTTAACATCCTAAATCCTGATTTAGTCAGAGGGAACTAAAAAAACACCAGCAGTGAAACATTTAAAGACAAGACAGTTAAAGAGACAAGACAGTGAGGGTGTGGTGTGTGCTGGGTTGTGAAGTGTGAGATTTAACTGGATTTAATGGTGGACATGATCCTGAACGACAACTTTGCCGTTCATTTCTGTCTCCCTCGATGATGCCAAGAGCTCCTGCAGCTCCAAATCAACGCTGTGCCCTCCGCCGCGCTTCACCGTTGGGATGATGTTTCGACGTTAGCGAACGATGCACCACACCGACCAACGTTCTCGGTATCACTACCACGCTTTGACTCTGCGGTAGAGCTGGGCGATATTTTGAATTTTGGTATCGATCTGATACCAAGTAAATACAGGGCCAGTATCACCGATACCGATACTTTTTCATATTAAGCTTAATCTATCATGAACTTTTGTGATTTTTGTGTTTATATTATTTTGTTAAAGCCAAGAATTGAATTTCATCAAACTTTGTCTTCAACATTTCTGTGTAAATATTCCTTGGATTTAAATTACTGTTCATAATCTTTATATCTTTCAATACTTGTGTAATTTTTTTGCACTATGTGCACTTTCCTGTTACTTTAACTTAAAAATTTTCCCCATCGTGGCATAAATAAAGGATAATCTAATGTCATTTTATCTTAGATAACACCTTTCATTGGAATACATGACATGTACTGGGTTATTTCAAGGTCTTAATCATATTTTTTGAGTTGGCTCCAGTAATATATAACTTAAGCAACATGTACTTTGAAAGTTAATACGAGTTGATGCTGAAGATGGAAAGAAAAAAAAAGAAAAGAAAAAAAGCTTGAATATCGAGCTTATTACAATAGTATCGTATCGTATAGTATCAATACCAGTGTTGGTATCGATATTATCGATATTTGGATCGATCCACCCACCTCTACTCTGCAGAGGCCAGTTAGTGTAGGGGTTTAGGCGCTGGTTTATACATCGAGTGTCACGTCGTCAATTCGGTTTTCAACGACGACATCAAAGCGTGCGGTTTCGTAATATTGATCCCCTGATCGCCTCTATCGCAGATCAGCTTCTCTTGATCGTGGACCGTCTGGGATCTCCTGGCATCGTTCCCATCAGCAGGCGTGTCGTTTGAGCAGAAAACCTGAAAATGTTTGTGCGTCTTTTATCAATAAAGTTGGTCTAAACCACACCTCCAAACTCATCTCATTGATCTGCCTCCAGGTGTTTTAAACTAATGCCTCCAATCAGCTGTTATTAAAGTAATAAGCCAAGGGGATCGTCCACATGTTCCTCCAGCATTGTGAATGTTTAAAGGTTGAGTTTATTAAAGACACCGTGATCATTTTGTGTGTCTGTGTGTGTGTTATCAGCTTATTTAGTCTGCTGTTGTGACTGCATGATGATCTAATCACATTTTACAAGTCAGGCTGCCAACACTGGATCTGGAAACACTCGCCACTTCTGAGAAAAACAGGGGGTCTGGTCGGGTTTTCAAAGGATTTGCTGTGTAATTCTTTTTTTTTTTTTCTTAAAAACAATACCAGTTTGTCTTCACTGCTCCTAAAACCGCCGCAGAAAGTCTCACAGCTCTGCGTTTGTCGCACTGTGGTGTTACTTGACGCTTGGATTCTCATTACACGGGGCTGTGGTTTCCAGAGGTGGCGCAGATGTTGTCAAACGACCAAAATATGAAATGAGGCGCCTTGCAAAGGAGCTAAGGAGCCATCAGCTGAAGGTGCTGCGCTCCATGAAAGCCCTTCTGCAGCTCGGTAATACTGCTGTCAACTAATTTTATAGAGGCGGTAGTAATGTGTGTGCGCACACACACACACACACATGCCTCCTTACACAGCTTCCTGTCACATGAGTTTTGCTAAGTCGACTGAAACCCAGCCCGCTAGTCCTTGCGACTGACCCCTGGGCCGCGCCCGCCGCGCGCAGACGGATGATTTGTGCGTCTGTTGAGACTGTCGGGGTCAGCAGATCCCGGATGATATCCCGCCGATCGGAATCCCATTTCCCCTCAGCCGGCACGTCTTCCTGCGCCCGGGTGCGCCGAGGGGGGCAGGTGAGCGCGGGAGGCGGAGGCCGCCGGTGCGCTTCGCACAAATCAATGCAGACGCCGCAGTGAAACGCAGTCGCCTGACGCGGGCGGGGGGGAGGATGGCGAGACGGCGTGACGGTCGCCGTAAATCAGCCGTGATTCAAGATAGGCGTCGACTTGAGCTTTAGCAGGTCTTGGTTGCCGGTTGTTGTTTTTTTTTTTTTTTTTCCTAACTTTAACCGGGGCATGTCTCAAATAAATTGTAGGGCGAGCATTAAATGTCCAAACTTGATTTGAACGAAAGAAAGTGTCGAGGGATTGAGGAGGGACTTGGGATCACAGAGGAGACGCAGAAGTGGCGCAGAAGCAGGGTTACGGTTAGGAGTTAGGAGTTAGGGTTAGGGGTTTGGGTTAGGGGTTAGGGGTTAGGGTTAAGGGTTAGGGTTAGGGATTAGGGTTAGGGTTAGAGGTTAGGGGTTAGGGGTTAGGGGTTAGGGATTAGGGATAAGGGTTAGGGTTAGGTTAGGGGTTAGGGGTTCGGGTTGGGGTTTTCGGGGTTAGGTTAGGGGTTAGGGTTAGGGTTTTCGGGGTTCGGGTTGGGTTGGGTTCGGGTTAGTTAGGGGTTCGGGGTTAGGGTTCGGGGTTCGGGTTCGGGTTAGGGTTAGGGGTTCGGGTTCGGGGTTTGGTTAGGGTTTTTAGGGTTCGGGTTCGGGGTTTAGGGGTTAGGGGTTAGGGGTTAGGGTTTCGGGGTTTTAGGTTCGGGGTTCGGGGTTCGGGGGGTTAGGGTTCGGGGTTTCGGGGTTTGGGTTAGGGGTTCGGTTAGGGGTTAGGGGGGTTGGGGTTAGGGTTAGGGGTTAGGTTAGGGGTTAGGGGTTAGGGTTCGGGTTTTGGGGTTCGGGTTAGGGGTTCGGTTAGGGGTTGGGTTAGGGGTTAGGGGTTAGGGTTAGGGGTTAGGGGTTCGGGGTTAGGGTTAGGGGTTAGGGTTAGGGGTTTAGGGGTTAGGTTAGGGGTTCGGGGTTGGGGTTAGGGTTAGGGGTTAGGGTTAGGGGTTAGGGGTTAGGGGTTTAGGTTAGGTTAGTTAGGGTTAGGGTTAGGGTTAGTTAGGTTAGGTTAGGGGTTAGGGGTTAGGGGTTAGGAGATGGTTAAGGGCTTCCACGTTTTATCGCCACACGTTGGAAGTTAAACTGCTCCTTGGCCTAATGAAATGTAAAGCTGCGTTGTATCGATGTGTCCACACGCACACACACGTGCACACACATCCTGATAGTCATTAGGATTCAGACAGCATGGCTGTGGTGAAATGCGTGTTCGCCTGCACGGACACGACTCGCCTGCTAGACTCTTTGTATTGATTGATCTGTGAATATATAATCACTAATGTGGATCTTAAATCCAGAGAGTTCATTGGATAAGTGTCGGTGTGTGTGTGTGTGTGTGCGTGTGTGTGCGTGTGCATCCGTGCTGCTTTACTTCAGCATGACTAATCGCAGTGTCATGACTGACTAAGCGCGCGGCGCGCATGTGTGAAATACCTCGTAACATCTCCATTACTGCGGAGTTAATGGATTTCTATCAATATGGATTTAAACTGGACTAACACTGCATCATCAGATGGCCTCAGAGGCTGCAGTCCTCACTTTATATCAACTTAGTATTATTAAATTATTATTATGTTCAAGGGGAGATGATTAAGTACCTTTTTTCTTAAATAGCAGGTTGCTTAGTGATTTAATCATGTCTTCATTAGCATATGGTTGCAACACCAAAAGAAAATCCATGAAGATACTAAAAGGACATCGACCTGCATATACAGTTGTGCAAATGTTAAGCCCCGCCCTCTTTTAATAAAAATCATGAGGGCAGCAGTCGTGGACTGGAGGGTCTGAGATGATTGATTTTTATTTTATTTTTTTGTATTTCTGAACATGGATAATCTTTCTCACCGTAGATGATATATATTTTTTTCCAACTACCAGCAAACTGCCAGAAGATCTGAACAGTTTCAGTTAATTCAAGGGTGGAAGACGCGCTGCACGTGCACTTTGGTTTTCTTTCAGGTCACCCTTAAACAGTTATTCACAAACTCACCGGACCGACCCCACGCCAGAGTAACACTCAAAACCACCCATCTGGGTGTGAATCCACCCAGTCTGGCAACACTCGGTTCGATTTGAGTCTTCAGCCATTGTTTAATTATCTTATGAAAACTGTCTGGGATGCAAAATCATCACCTCTCCACCTCTGCACCTTAATCTAAATGTCTTTACTGACGTTTGATGCAGAATAACAGAAGGCAGCTCAACATGTTCATCCATTTATTCTCTGGACTAGTGATTCCATAAGTCACCCCCTCAAAGTCCAAAAGCCCCCTGGTGGGCCGTCGTGGTACTGCAGGTGCGCCATGAGAGGTCATTAAAATTAAACAAATACGTTTTAAATTTTTGATCTTTTTAAAATAGATTTCTAACTACTGTAAAATATTAATGACATGGTTTAAAAAAAACATTAAGAAGTGTCACCTTATTTGTTGACCCCTTACATTAATATCGGAAGACAGCTTCTAGTCCTGTATGTTGATCACAGTTGTGATTAAAGGTTCGGGTGGGCCGTGGAGATTTTTCCCATTTCAAATTGGGCCTTGGTATTCTGAAGTTTGGGAATGGCTGCTCTCGACCATCGGAGGGATGACTGCCCCCAGGTGGCCAGATGTGAAACTGCAATAAAACCGCGAGTGATTGAATTACTCTTAAAGTAAATATACTTGAGTTTTGATGCTTTTCATTTGAATTTTCACCGAGTTCTCAGTTGTCAGCTGCTGTCAGCTCAGCGAGGTGAAAGAACAGACAAGAGATTCAGAAATTACGGTCCTTACGAATGCAAATGATGTTTTTTTGTTTTTTAATATATCTAAACGCTCGACGGAGTCAAGCACGGCCAAACTCTCGTAAAGCAGCGTCCAGTTGAACGAGAGTGGGGTCGGCGATGGCGCCGCTATTTTCTGTTTTGTTTTAAATTTCCTCTCAGGGTTTCAGAGTGAACGGTGTCGACGTGTGAACCGGAAGAAACTCAGTCGGAACGATGTTTTCACCCGTACAGCCCTGCAGGAGATGCAGTATCAGTTCTGCAGAACGAGCAGCTCGCCCAGCGCCGCGATGCACAGCGATGGCGCCGGTTTGCACGGCTGATGCAGTTTTAGCTGCATGCTTGGAGGGAGGAGGTGTAGTTGGTTGCAACCTGCAGTGGTCGATACAGCATGAAGATGCATCGAGTTGTTTTCTTCCAGAGCAAACTGTCGTTCTGTTCTCTGTACTTTGAAGTCCACTTTTCTTTTAGATGCCACACTACTTTACATCACTCAGTTAGCAGGCGACAGTGCAGGCGGCGTACTCTTTTTTTTTTTTTTTTTTTTTTTTTTTTTTTTTTGCCGCGTGAAAACGGACTGCGGGGCTCCGCATTCATCAGTTGCCAGAAAAATCCCCCAAACCCTCCTCAGATCTCGCTAAAACCTGGAAATCCTTTCATTCCCCTCATTTCATCTCCTCTTTTGTCTACCTGGGAGAACAAGGCGCTCCTGCCGCATGAGGCGAGATGAAAAGGAGCTCTCGGCAGCCTGAAGTACTTCCAGATTTCAGAAACAAAAAAAAAAAAAGAGATGAGCGAAGCAGATGGAGGGAGAGAGGAAGAGGGAGATTTAGTTTCGGCGGCGCATAGGTGTGCGAGGACGTCTGAGTGCGCGGTGGGTGAAAGGCGTTGCGGTTTCATGTCATTTCATCATTTCCCTGCCAGCAGCAAATCCAATTACTTTTCCTTTTCCTTTCTATCTGGGAAGATCGCCTGAGTGACAGGGCTGATTGGAGTACAGTGTTACTGAGGTAACTGTGCCAAACGGTTGATTGACACAACACTGGCAGTTGGCTGCCTTCAGACGGAGTGACAAGTGAGACTGCCGAGACTTCGGGCCGTCTGAGCGCTGTTGAGCGGGATCGGGAGTTCGCTAGCCCCCCGCTCCTTCGACTGCACGCGCTTTCCGCCCGCCGATGATCTACTTCCTCCTTTGGCAGGTTGCTCCTCGTGCTCGTCTTTGCTTTTATCGTGACAGAAATGGCATGCGGCCACTACTGTCAACGGAACAGCGCTGCCATTAGGGCTGTAGCGATACACTAATCTCACGATACGATACACGATATTTGGCTCACAATACAATATATTGATATTCATCTTACAGTACATTTACATCATTTTCTGAAAGATTTTAAAGGGACAAAGTGATTTTGGTGACATCTTGTGAGTGTTCCAATGACTTTGTTTGAATTAATTGAACTGAAAGCATCAATTACACATTATATGGCTGACAGGCAGCTTGCAAATGCTGGACAAAATGAATAAAAGATTTGTTGAGAAAAATAGTTTCATTTAATTATACAGTGCAAATTGTTTCTTGCAAGCTTTTAAAGGTGGGGCACGGGGTTTTTTGAAAGAAGCTTAGAATATCGATACCCGCATCTGAAAAATCGATACTCGATAAAATATCGCTATATATCACGGAATCGATAAAATCGTTCACCTCTAGCTCCAATCCTTTAAGATAAGATATTCCTTTATTGTCCCACAATGGGGAAATTTACATTGTTACGGCAGCAAGTGAAAAGTGAAAAATATCAATAAAGAAGAAAATTGACAAATAATAATAAAATAAGATAAAAACAATAATAAAACAAACAATAACCACAATGAAGAAAAATATAATAAATAATAATAATAACTCTGACTTTATTTACAAGGGATATGGTATTTAGCAGGGTGACGGCTAAAGCTGCACGTCGTTTGAACTGAGTGGCGGTGAAGCTGCCGGACCTTTAGCCGTGCAAGGGTTTCCGCGGTCGTAAAGGACGATAACGTCTCGCCTGCACGACTTGCCTGCTTAATCTCTGGTTGGACGTAAAGGACGGTATGAGCAGACTGTAGATGAGTCGTCTTGAATCAGAGGCTACTACAGATGTAAACTGTGGCCTTAAATCGCACCAACGTAGGTTACCGATATTTTTTAGGCTTCTGTCCAGGAATAGTTAACATTTTCCCAGTTTTTTCCCCAATCAGTTGATGATTGAGAAGGAAAAAATATCCCGATTTCTTCTGAGGGATGTCTTTTTTTTGTTTTTAAGGTTCATAATTTCACTGAAAGAGCAATGATTAGACAAAGGTGAGTGAAAATGATTAGTTTTTTTAGGGTCTATTAGGCATCTGCACAGGAAGGGTCCTTGGCCTGAGGCTGGCAACCACTTGCCCGAGCAAATATACCTCGCAGGATGTCGTTATCCACCGTTCACATACCAACACTCAGTAAATGGGATTCCTCTCTTTTTCTTTTTTTGATCCCTTCCTGGAACCAGAGACGTATTGGTTCTGCAAGCTCCGTAGTAAAACTTGCTGTCAGAATGATTAAGCCTAATCAGGAAACATGGGATGGGAGGTAATTTAGCATGTGAATGCTAATTAGCGCTAGCATTTAGACTGGCAGACGATGATTGAAGCGGCGCATCGGCTGCTCGGGCTGGTTGGACGGCAGAAACACGGGGCCGGTCGGGGATGATTGATACTCCTCGCTGCTGTCTGTCCCCGTGTTTGTGTGTGAAATGAGCGGGGATTATAACCTCCATTTCCCGCCAAAGCAAACTCGTAATGAGCAGATGAGCTCAACACCTGAACACTATAATTCCATCTTTATCCCATTAGCTAAAACTTAGTGAAATAATGTCCTATTAGTTGTTTTTTTTTTTTTTTTTTGTAACGCGCAACAGGATTTTCTGCCTGTGCAACAAACAAGCATATTTGCACATTCAGTAAGCTCCTGCTCAGAAGTAAGATACATTACATAACGAAACTCAGAACTTTTAGAAAACTATTTGCTCTGCTTTTATGCATTCAGGTGATGACATGGTACCATATGCATAAAATATATGGTATTTATGATGGTGAACGGATGTTTCAGCGCTCGTGCGTTATATCATCCGTAAGTGTGTAGGTGCTGCTGTGAGAGCGAGGACCGGCGCGTAAAATCCTGCAGAGGTGATATTACCGCTGCGAGCAGCGCGAGCGTTTGAGTGAATTATCATCCCATTCTCTCCTCTAGTATTCTTATGCCGCACTTGCCTTTGGGTCTTAAAGTTTTCCGTCTACAATAACCCTCTCTTCCCCTCCGCTCCCTCTCACTTATATGTCACCTTCAGCTCCCTCTCCGCCAGCCGAGGCTGGAAGCCTGCAAATCTTCCTCCCAAGAGACTTTCTCTCCTCGTCTATGTGTGTGTGTCACACTGTCCTTCCCTCCTTTACTCATTCTCTCAATCTCCTCTATCCATTAGTACATCAGTTCACGCCAGCCTGGAAGGGAAGGGGGGGGGGAGGGGGGGTGCCGTCTGTCGAGCCTTTAATGAATGAGATGCACGTAGCCAGAGTTTATGAACAGGTACAAAGACGTATGAGGCAGATAAAACGGTGATTTATTAACATTCTCCTTATATGACCACTCTGTCAGAAGCACCATCTGCTTTATGCAAAATCCGGCGCCCAAATTATCCACAGGTTCGAGCGGCGGCACGTCCAGCTGGAGACGTTGGCGCGTTAGCGCAGGTTCCTAATCGAGGCCAGAGACTAATCCTCATTGCTGGAGCCTGACGGGCCATCTCTTCATTTTCCTCTTTGATGCAGGGAGTTAGTTTTAAGGATAGACCGATACATTGGCTAGCCGATATATCGGGCCGATATTTGCATTTTTTTTTTTACTTGAATAGGCATCGGCTGATTCGCGCGTGGTTTCGCCGATTTATTTTTCTGATTTCATGATTTACCGACAGGCATCCACGGGCACCTCTGTGTTGCCTGAAGACCCTGCAGTGCATGCAGACGCATTAACACTTTTTTATTTGAAAGTATGTGTGGTAAAGTTGAAGTTAAAGTTGTTGTGGGCTAGTACCCACTAAGTCTTTGCACTCTTCCACACAAATGTAAATAATATAATTGCACCGGACTCTTTTTTTTAACAACTACCTCCTCACACTCCTGTTAATACTGTCATAATCATGTAAATACTGTTCTAATCTATGTAACTCTTATAATCACATCTCAATCACAGCTCATAATATATATTTATTCATCCAAATCTGACCTGCACTTTACAACAATAGTTATTTATTATTTTGCACTATGTACAGACATATTTATATATACAGTCATGGAAAAAATTATTTGACCACCATTTTTTCTTCACTTTCTTGTTCATTTTAATACCTGGTACCACTAAACGTCATCATGTGACTAAAACAGACAGAAAAGAAAACACTGAATGTATAAAAGCAGTGTTTTGGCAGTACAACGCCATAGCTATTGATGTAAAAACTTAAGTGATTTAGGCTATAATCAAGAAAACCATGGAAAATGGTAAGATATCAGCTCTTAAAAATAAACTCTTATGAGCAACCTTTGTGGTTATCGTTATGTTTTGTCCAAACAAATGTACCTTTAGTTGTACCAGGCATTAAAATGAACAAGAAACTGAAGAAAACAAGGGTGGTCTAATCATTTTTTCCATGACTGTATATATATATATATATACATGTGTATATATCTGTGTATACTGTACATTGTATTTATTTCACTGCAAAAGCACTTCTGCTTAGATGCTAACTGCATTTTGTTGCCCTCTACTTTGACATGTGCATTGACAATAAAGTTGAATCTAATCTAATCTAATCTAAAGTGTTACTTCTCAATCAATGTTTGTTTAAACTTGAAACCTGTATTTTTTAATGTAAATTGAGGGAGCAAAAGCAGTATCGGCCACAAATATCGGCCCGAGAAAATCAGCAGTTCATAATCGGTCATCGGCTAAGGGTGGTGGAAGAAAAAAAATGAATAAAAAATTGGCATCGGCCCTAAAAAATCCATATCGGTGAATCCCTGGTTAGTTTGGTTCCTCTGGATTTGACTTTGATTTCCAGGGAGCAGTATCAACGGACACCAAAGAAACTGCCTCTGGAGGCCGTTGGTCACGGGCATACGGCCAATCAGAGAAGCCTCCTCCCTCTCCAGGTCCAAGTTGGTGTTCAGGAAGCAGATGTTGTCTCTACCTTTTTAAGATTAAAATGTGAAGCTTCGCTTTGACATTTTCTTCTTGTTCGTATGTGTCGTTCTTGCTCCTGTCATGTCAGACTCCCAACCATTTGGGTCCGCTTTTAGCCTGTTAGCCTGTTGTTGTTTTTTTTTTTTTTTTCTCCACTCTTACCGAGTGCTTGCTCTGGATGTGATAACTGTAACAAAGGCGTTTGGATTCATTTTCTAACTTGCTTATTTGAATTATGAACTCAGGACTTGACTAGAGAGAATCAGATCAGGTGTTGGAATCAACGGGATGACTGGATTGTACAAGTACAAGTGAATTTGATTGAATTTTTTAGCCTCGTGGTCCCAAATATTCAGGCTCTGTGGCCCTCAAACCAGCTTCTTCCCTTCCTGATGAAGTTTTAATGGAATCTGGTGAGGTGTTTTTTTTGACTGCTGACCTAGTCGTTGATGTACAGTAACTGATACAATCCATCAAAAACGCTTGCTAATACCTTCGTTGCCTGAAGCAGCAAACTTTTGAAATGGGTTTCATCCGGTCAAAAGTTAAGATTGTTTATCTGAAAAAAGGAGCGTCTTCATAGCAGAAATGCATCAGCGTGAATGTGTTTTAATTATAATGGTCTTCAGGGCTGTTGGATGGTTTAGAACCGATCGTAGATGCCGGTAAGATGTCGGTAAAGTGCAGCGTCAGAGGAGGACGGGGTGATGCAGCAGTCGTCTTGATACGAATCACGACATGAGTCTGTGACAGAGGCTGATGGGATGCCGCTCTGCGCCACTCATTAGCGACAGCCGCGACTAATGTGCTGCTGCGGTTGTGGGTTCAATTCCCCCGTGGGCTATCGCCTCATACGTATTATCCTGCATGTCCTTGAGCAGGGCATTATCCCGGCGGTCCCTGCGGAGGAAAGTGGCTCGGTATTAATGGAGGGGTGATGTGCACGGGAAGCTGGATGGATGTATTAGAGAGCTAATGGATCTTTGATAAGTGGGAAGGTTTTGTGGATGTCAAGAGACGAGAAGACGGATCACAGCCGAACTTATCAACTGAAGGGAAAGCTTTGATTCTCACAAAACCCTCGCGGAGTCTGACATTGGCATCGCCATTGTGGAGCAAAGTGATGTGCTTTTGGCTCTCTGAAGCAAATCAATACGAGGGAAGAGAGTAGCCGATGCCTTTTTCACTAACTAATGCCAAATTGTTGTTTTATGGGTCATTAAAAAAAACTATTCTGATGTCACTGTGAGCAGCAGAGTCTATTGATGTCAGTGTGGAAAGCTGCGACTAAATCCATGGACCTTGACCACATTTAAACTCGGATGTTTGGGTGTCCAGATAATTGGGCCCGATGAAGTCCAGGTCCAACAGGACAAGAGGGTCGTGCTGTGTTGTGTTGTTAAGATAAAGTGCATTTATTTCAACTGACATAGTTGCTTGGCTGCTATCAAATGTAATACATTTATAGTGTTACAGTCATGGTTTTATAATGCTCTGACCCACCAAACTGAAGTTCTGAATTTTGTTGTAAACATCAACTGAAGCTCTGGACCAGAGTTGCATCATAATGATTAATGGAAGGAAGACATCAACACTGCAAGTTTGGCTCTTGATAAAAAAAATAATAAATAAGATACTACAATGAGGAACTCCAACTACCTGCTTTCAAAATACATTTTTATTCCCTCTCGATATGTAGGAAATATTCCCGCTCACCCAGCAGTCACATAGTGTGAACGCCACTTCAAGACTCCCGATGACAACGTGGCAAGTCTTGTAGTGTGAAAAGTTCAGCAGTCGGCTGAGGATGAAAGTCTTGTAGTTTGAAAGAGCGAGCAGGTGTATTAGCTGCCATGATAACTGATCCAGCTGTGTGACACCTGTCAATACAGCTGCACGATATGAGAAAAGCGCGCAACACGGAATATCATTGTTGAAAACTGCGATGATAATATAATATGTGAGATATAGAAACGAATACTCGGGTATAAAGTGACAGTTGGTTTCTGTGCTATCGGACGATATTTAAATTTATTTTAGTTGTTCGGCAGAGATATGCCAGTTTAGAAGCTTCTAACGCTAAGAAACCCAATGCTTGGGAAAGATTAACAGCCTCTGCTGTCTTTCATTTTTTGGTTAAGCTGATGTGTGCAGTAAAGATCAGCCAGTGGACATTATTAGAGGATGTCCTTCTGATTGGACAAATATATTATAGACATTCTGATTGTGTTGGGTATTGGGGTTTTTCCCCAATACTGTTATTGCAGATGTTGATATTTGATATGTTCTGCAGCTGCATGCTGCCCGTGCTTCCTGTGTTTTTTTTTTTTTTCTAGATACAACCGGAACAGTATAAGACTTAAACGCTGCAACTGCTGGATTCCAGACCTTTTTTTTTTTCATTTTCCTACGTGCCCATCTGCCCCGCTGTCTGTCCTTCCAGGAAGAGCTCCCCTCCTTCCTGATGTCATTCACATGTGGCCGCGGCATGAATGCGGCACATTGTGAGCCGGGAGACAAATGTGTAACCGGAGAAAAACCGGGCGTTAACCCCGTGACCCCGCCAACCCCCCCACCAGCCCCGGCTCTGAGTCACAGCGTCCCAACATCGGGGGGCACGTAAGGCCACGAGTCCAGACGAGGTTCAGCGACGGCCAGCGATGCGGCCGGACAGCTGTTGTGTTGATGTCCGGCGTCAGGTGCCAGTGGCCTGATTCAAGCTGGCTAACCTCCTCACATCACAACATGTGTCCGCTCAGATACCGGGGCTCCGTGGCTGGACATGTGTCTCCGCCGTGTATCTGGAGAACAACTGGCATGTTCTGGGGGGGGGGGCGTATTATGATGATGGATGCGTGTTTGGTTTGTGTCTGGGCAGGTTTAGCTCTATATTCAGCATTAACATCAAGAGAATGATTCAGCACATGCGTGTGCGTCTTATTAGAGGCCGAGGATGTCTGTCAGCGTTCGCTCATCTCTGTTCTGTTGATTTGTTTCTTCTTCGGAGGAGACGCAGCCTGTGTGGGGCGTGTGCACATGTGGATCTGATTAGAGGGCGCAGCCAGGAAACGATACTCGCCGTGTGTGTAATGAGATTGAAAGAGGACAATTTTCTCTGCGCCTGCATGCACTTGTGCAAATGTGTGTCTGAGAATTACAGATCCCGAGATTACAGGGGGAGTCTTGTGATCATGCGAGCCCACCTCCGTCGGCGTGCGTCGCGTTTCGTGTAGGAAGCGTGCGTTTTAGCGCTCTTGCAGCAGCTGTGCTTCCTTAATGCAGAGCTGGAGCTGCCCACCTGATGCCAGGGCAGCTGCCACACAAACAGCCAACACACACACACATACAGAGAAACAGTGCCAGGAGAGATTTGTGTGTGTGTGTGTCTATGTGTGTGTTTGCTGCAGAGAGGAAGAGAAAGGGGCAGCTGCAGTATAAAGCCTTCATCAACTGTTCCTCTAGACCGCCCCATCTGTCCAGCCCTTAATACACAGACTCACACCCGTACACTAATGCAAACACGCCGTCCGTCTGTTGTCTCATGAGCCGCACATGGCAAACTTCACATTCAGTCGGGTCCGTCGGGACGACGAAGTGTGCTCTCTGATGTCTTGTGTGAGGAAAAATTACGTGCGTCGGCCGGGTCTGACACCGTATGTGGCGATCTACTTGCAGGCCAAGAAGCAACATTGTGCAGCACTTTTTCTTGACTTGTCCGACAGAGTCGACCATGATGTTTTAAAACTTAGACTTCTGAACTCAGGTCTCTCAGAAGAAGCAGTTTCTTGGTTTGCATTAGGTATGATGATCTATGCGCAGATATTGTATCGATCCACAAAGGTGTGCCACAAGGTTCTGTGTTAGGTCCACTCTTGTTCACTATTTATGTAAATAATATGCGTCAAAATGTGTCAAATGCTACTTTCCATTTCTATGCTGATGACACTGTTTCATACTGCTGTGCAGCATCTCTTGCACTGGCTGTTGAGCACTTGCAAAATGCTTTTGTGGTTGTTCAGGATAAACTTCATGTGCTGAAACTTGTTTTAAATGCAGATAAGACGAAGCTTATGTTGTTTACCACCTAAAAAGCTAAGTTACAAAATATACCTGTGGTGGTCACTGTTGATGGAAAGGAGATAGAAGTTGTTAACTCGTACAAGTACCTGGGTATCTTGATCGATGACTCTCTAAATTTTAAACCTCATGTGCTGAACCTGGTGAAGAAACTGAGGCTAAAACTGGGTTTTTATTTTTGGAATAAGTTGTGTTTTTCTTTTTATGCAAAAAAACATCTAGTTGCTGCAACTTTTTTATCTGTGTTTGATTATGGTGATCTTTTGTACATACATGCCTCTGCTCAATGTCTCCATATGGTTGATACAGCCTACCATGCGTCCCTAAAGTTTATTACCAATAGTAAAGCACTGACTCATCACTGTGAGTTGTACTCTCGGGTAGGATGGCCTCCCCTAACAACCCGTAGGCTTCTACATTGGTACACCTTTATATCGGTCAGAGTGGAGTGAAATTAAAATTAAAGCAAAGTACAGTGATACCTCTATTTCTGAAATTAATTGGTTCTGGAAGTAGTTTCGTAACCTAAAATTCGGACATATATATTTTTTTTTTTATAAATCATAAAAATGCATCAAAACATGTGACAAATACATGTTACCATTAGATTACTGCACAATAAACATAAAATCAGAATTATACATAATAAAAAACAAAGAATAAAGTAAAAAAATAAAAATAATGTTCATTTACCTTTAACTGCTATCCTTAACTTTTCTCCCTCAGCAGTGTTTTTTTTAACCTGACGTTTTGTAAAGAACCGACCAGAGACATTTGCTTTTGTCGGCTTTTAACAATCCTTCGAAAATGTGAAAGGCAAACATCATCATAATGAGCGATAGCCCGACTAGCGAACACTTTTTTCTGGGTGATTCTTTTCAACGAATTCTGAAACTTCATGGAATGTTCCTAAAATGTCAAAGGGATGCCAGGAAGATGCTAGCCGATAGCCAATGGCAGAGCAGCTACAAGTACGTTTACGTTTGGTAAACTCTGGGAGCTGCGAGTAGCAGCGCGTGCTGTATTTTTGCCTTTCGTATCCTGAAATTTCTTTCGTAAGAAGAGGCAATATTTTCCCATTGAGGCGTTTCGTAACCTGAAAATTCTGTATGTAGAAACGTTCATACATAGAGGTAGCACTGTAATTATTGGAAATACTGGATGAATTGAGACATTTAATCCAAAAGAAGTGTTTTTCATCCAGGTGGATCCGCTAGTACGACCTACTAAGTATTTTGACCCCCCCCCCCACGGCCCCTTTTTTTCCCCAAAGATGTCTCCAAAATGTGTTTGGGTTGGGTGGGAAAGCTCGCCAAATGCGGGTCAGTGGATGCAGCATGTTTTAGCCATAAGCTCCACCCATCGGCAAGCTATTAGCCCCGCCCATCGGCAAGCCTCGCAGTCCGAGCAGTCTGAGCACTTGAGGGAAGTCGGCCCGTTCTCAGAAAGATCCTTGTGGTTCTCAGTCTGTCACTCTCAAATAATTACAGTCCTTTGGAGTTGTGCTCGGTGCAATGCTGTCAAATTAGATGGCAGGTGTTGAGCATAATACGGCCACTTAAAACACAGCTTTGAAGTGCCGTGGTTAAAACGAACCGTCTTACCTGTTTCTTCTGTAGACCGTAAGCTCTTTATCCTTCGTGCTTTTCTGCCTCGTCATTTTAGTCCAGCTCACAGCCAGAGATGGGGGTGTCAGCCTGCTGCTCAGTTCCCATATGGTAACGGGTGAGATGGATACAGTCCCTTCGAGCCTCTTGGGGTTACGTCAAGGAGACGTAATGAAATAGAATATGAGGAGGTTGAGAGCGAGGGATGGAGCGCCGTCCCTGATGATGCTGATGATATTGATTGGCTGCTCTCAAAGAGCCTCCTGATTTCTGATTTGGACACTCGTGAACGTTGTGATTGCTGCGAGAACATCTAATGTCTGGAGTGGCCTTTGCAATCAGGGACGATGACCCTTAACTCCATGCACACGCTCTTATGCCCAGATACTTTCTCTCTTTTATGCACATTCACACGCACGGATGCTTACTTGAAGTGCCGATGGTCCTTTCAGACGACGTGTCTCGTGGAGCCGAATAGGCAGTTTAAAGAGCTTCCAATTGTGCTCACGTTGGATTACATATCGCCTTTCTACAAAAACCTCCTCATCAGAGGAGATATATTACGACCTTTCAAGAGCTGATAGTTTCCTGAGCTGTTAATGAAGGGTCTGAGGCATACTTTAGAGACGGTACCACAAAGAGCACCTGTGTCCACCCTAGGGGTGAGTATTGGCAAGGACATCACATTACGAAATGTATCATGATACTTGGGTATTGATATTGCGATATCACGATACATTGCGATATTCTACCCAGTTAATAAACAACTGGGTAGACAAAATTAAAAGTAGAGATGAAAAATCAAGTTGCTGTATATGTTCATCAGATGATATTGATCATTCAGAGGACAAATTGAGTGTGTTAGATGGTGGAGTCGACCTCTCGGCTAAGCTCCGCCCTCATTTTTCTTTGGGGCGTGTCCCTACCCGCTGCAGGGGCGTGGCAAACGCAGCACGCTGTAAACTTGGGTGAAGGACAACTCTGATGTGATGCGAATGCATCCTCCAAATCTGAACGGTGCGGTTGACGGGAAACTTTGGGAGCTTGCCCCCCCCTCCAAACAAGCTTGCTGGATTGTGTTTTTATCAGTCGGTAGAGTGGTTCCCCCCGTGAGTTCTCAAGACAAATGCAAGTATTTATTTGTTCTTTTTTCTTCTCTATAACTCGAGGAATTCAGATGAACAACATCATCTGCTCTTCTTCGCCGGTTAAGTGTGTCACAAACAAACCATTGTTTCTCGTGTCAAGCCGATGGACAGAAAAGGGTTTTTCAGCAAAGTGGTGATGTCATTGTTCTTCAAGTGGTCATGATGTTCCACCGCGTTATTTCCTCTAAACATTGCACTATCAGTATTTTAATTAACTGAAAGTGCTTTACAATAACTTAATAGTAGATTGAATGCTCCGTTGGATGCAGGACTCTGCAACAGTCTTGGGCGCCGCTGGTCTTGTTCTTTTGCAGACACGATTAAATCAACATCCATATTTATCTCTTTAGTCTCTTCAGAAAGTACCACTAATACGATTTAAGGTTGACCAACTCATCAGCTGACCAGTTACTGGCCTTTTTTTTTTTTTTTTAAATGATGTAGCTTGGCCAACTATTAACTGCACCTGCTTCATCCTGTTCAGGGTCTGCTGCAGGTGACATGTCGGCTCGAAAACCACCCGAAAATTAGATTCTGAGGTTGCAGTACCGATAGACGTTGGATACAACCAAAAAGATCAATGATGTGTAATACGTATCACATCATTTATCGATAAATGAAGAGCAGGAACGCTGGTGAATGACTGCTGTTGGTTTGACAGTAAAAAACTTTGGCCATGTTGTAGTGGTGTGAAAAAAATCAATTTGGCAATATATCGTGATTTTTAGGCCGGCTATTAGGAGCTTTTTCAGCTCCTAATATTGATTTTTTTTTTTTAGGATGTTTGTTTAATTTTCACATTTAAATTGTTTAAAATTTAAATGTGCAAAAACACTAATAATAAACAATAAATAGGTTGTTTGGAAGCAAATAGTTTTGACTCAATTTGTCCTCTGAATGATCAATATCATCTGATGAACATATACAGCAACTTGAATTTCCGTCTCTACTTTTAATTTTGATAGTAACTGGGTAGAATATCGCAATATATCGTGATATTGCGATATCATGATAATATCGTTTCGTGATCCAAGTGTCATGATACATATTGTATTGCGAGGTCCTTGCCAATACTCACCCCTATTATGTTGGTTGTTTTCAATAGTGGACGCTCCAGTGTAAATCCCGCCCTCGACCCTGTTGCAACTGGTTTGGTTGTGTACCAGTGGAAACGGCTGTCTGCGGGCGGGATTGAATAGCTGTGGCTGCTTAGGCAGTTAATTATCTGCATTGGCCTCTGAAATGCTCATATCTGTCCATCTGTGGATAGTATGCACACAGGGAAAAAAAAACACAACGTTCAGAACAAACTAACTCGAAGCAGAAGACGCTGTTGAGCGTGACGTCCCTCACAGATGTGTCAGATTACGGTTTAAGACGAGCCAGGTTCCTGCATTTTCTGTCTGTATCTCAAAGAGGCCGGGGAGTAAAAATAGATGGTCATAAAAACTTAAAACAAGACGACGGCCGCTGAAGGTTTTACTGTAAATCCGGCGGGGAAACGTTCACGTCAACATTCACGTCCAGATCCCGATTACTACTTTAGCTGATGCTAATTAGTTATTAGCGTCACGTGGAGGTGCTGGATTAGCACGGCTTCCTCACAGCAGGAAGGTGCCGGATCAAACCTGCCGGCCAGCTGGGACCTTTCTGTGTGGAGCTGGCACGCTCAGTGCGTGCATGCTGGAACAGGTGACCCCCCCCCCCAAAAAAAAAAAAAAAAAAAAAAAGAAAAGTTCTCACTCTTTTTGTTGCCGTGAGGTCGATCGTAGCAGTTTTTCACCGGGAAGTTGCGCGAGTCGCCGAGCTCCTCCCGGGGAGGGATGACGCGTGACGGACAGACGGGCGAACAGAGATCAAATATGTAAACTGTCGAGCGAGAGAACGGGGAAGGACAAAGAGCCGGTGTTGCTCAGCCATCTGGCGTGCACGTGTGCGCCTGAATCCGTGCGCGTGCGCGCTTGCTCGCCTCTTTTGTGTTTGAGGAGTGACTTAGATTACCGAGACTGATATCAAAGTCACACTCGAGGACGCGCCAACTGCCGGTCCAGAGCAAACTCTCTGTCGCTTTGTGGCCCTTTTTGTTTTTTCCTTCTTTTTTTTTTTTCTTTTTCTAGGAAGCGTACAAAGTGTTCAGCCGAGACAGGCGGTCGTTGTGGTGTGTGCGAGTGCATGTGGAGGTTTCTCCTCTAATTGAAGTGTACAGTGACTTGGCAGGCTGCCTGATGTTGGAGTTGGAGTCATATGAAGGGACAATGGAGGAAGAGAATAAACGGGGGGGGGGGGGGGATGAGTTGCAGAGAGCAGTGATGGGAGAGGAATGGAGAGAAAAAGAGCAGGGAATAAAGGGTGACGAAGGAGGAGGAGAAGAGGAGAATAGAAATGAGGTGATGAGAGGTTAGCGTAGCGGCTCTGCGCTCACTGGAGTTTTTAGAAATCAGCTCGCAATATGTGAATACCAGAACCAGCGTTGCCAGGTGTACGATAATTATCGTATTTGTACGATAATTTGGCCCTCTGTACGATCAATAATCCAAAAAAAAGGCCGAATGTACGATAATTTGACTTTTTCAAATTATTGCCTGCCGCAACTGTTTGCCGGAGAGTGTTTGTTTTTTTTTTGTTTGTGAACCCTGAAGGCATCTGTTGATAGGTTGAACGGTGAGTTGTGCACGCCCCACGAGACGCTCACAGTCAGGACCATATCAGGAAGTCGAGCGAGCGAGATTTAAACAGACTTTAAGCAGAAGAGAAAAACCAAGAGGGAAAAAAATTCTCTCCAAAATCGCCCCCAGGCCTCATAATTTGGCTCTTTGTTCCCACCTCTCATTTGTTTCTGGGGGACACATTAGTCTAACGCAACTGTAAATTGGGGCTGATGTGGTCCCGTTAACACTTTCCGTACTTACGCCACAAAGTTGTAAGTGCTTGTTGGATGCAATTTAACACTAGAGTGATTATATTTGACTAGAGCGCATCATTGGGCTTGTTATTTTGGTTATGACAGATGTACGATAATTTCCCTCTAAATACGATAATTTTGAGTCTCTGGTACGATAATCCTACATTTCCCACCTGGCAACGCTGACCAAAACTGAAAACCTGCTTCCCGCTTAACGAAAGAAGAGTCCAATCCAAGGTTATTATCGTTAACAAAAACTAACAAAATAACGAAAACTAGAATTGAAAAAACATTTTCGTTAACTGAAATAAAATAAAAACGATAGTTAAAAAAAAAGATAACTAACTAAAACTGTATTATATGTTTATAAAACGAACTAAAATTAACTATAATAATGTCAAGAACGTCCTTCGTTTTCGTGTTTGTAATAAATGAAATCTATTAACTTAGCTCCGCCGTACAATAACAACCACAAAAAACAACAAAAAAAAAAACTGATCAGCAGTGATGGTTGCGGTAAAAGTTGAGAGAAAGCAGCACAGTCCTATTTGGGATTTCTTTGACTATGACTGTGTTAACGATAAAAATAAGTGCCTTGTTGTAGAAGCAGGTGATACAATGTGTGGAATACTTCTGAAGGAGAAAAAAACCCATGAATCTGAAAGTCCATTTGAAAAGCTCGCACAAGAAGGCTAACCAAGACTAGCTGGAAGCAGCTAAGCTAGCCCCCAGGAAAGAAGGCTAACCAAGACTAGCTGGATAAGCTAGCCTAAGCTAGCCCCCTGGAAAGAGAAGCTACAGCTGCAGGCCAGTCAGCGTTGGGAAGGAACGGGAGAAAACAGCAACTATAATGGACTGTTTCCATGGAGACCAGATAGCTGCTGGTCAGTAAATACGCAGGAACACCACAACCGGGAAGATGCATTGATAAATATGTTTATTGAGACCAGAATGTAAACACGACTATGTGATTTGATAGCCTTCAAAAAGTTCAGTGCTTCACTCGAACCAAAATTACAACCCTAATTTACAAAATAAAACTAAAACTAACACTGAAACTAATAAAAACTAAACTAAAATTAAGTATTTCAAAACTAACTGAATTTGGAAAAATTAAAATAAAAACTAAATAAAAACTAAAACTAATGAAAAATCCAAAACTATTATAACCCTGGTCCAGTCGTGCTCATGAAGACGGAGAGGAAGCAAAATGCTGCTCGCAGCTCTACGAGTATCAGAGCATCCAGTAAAACAAACACCTCTGGGTTTCTTTGACTTTAAAAAAAAAGGGGAAAAAAGTGTTTCGTCCTCGTCATGTTTGTCACAAACTGATTGGATTCGGTGCACGTGTGCGTCACGCTCTCAACGAGGTGTTAGCTGTAGAACGAGTGCGCCGATGAGCTGCTCTCCAAAATAAAAGTGCTTCTTTCAGAGACGCGTTCCTCTCTGAAGTGTTTGCATGTAGCCGAGTCGATTAGCCCTCAGAGAACATACGGCTCGTTTCTATCCTTTATTCTTTTTTTTCTTTTATCTTAAATTGTGCTCTTTATTCATATTAGTCTTTGTGCTGCAGAGTTTACGAGCAGAGATAGGGCTTTGGTCGACCCAGTGGCTTTATTTTTGCTTTAGACAGACTTATTTCCCCCTCAGTTATATTTGTTTTGTTAACTTTAAGCAGAGATATTTTCGATCCCTTTCATATGTCTGAGTACTTTATCTCCTCCTTATCTCTCTGTGCAGTGGTCTTTTTTTTTTTTGTTACAACATGCACTGTGACGCCGAAGAGCGGGAACTAGCAGCCGTGGCTTCGGCGGCCGCAGCACAGAACCAGAACCATCATCCGATGAGCCAAAGTGGTGAAGTTAATCCATCAGATTACAGCAGATTACAATGCGCCGGGGATGGCTGAATGGAAGATTAGAGCGGGGAGATAATGGATAGAATAATGGGATGGATAGCCTGTGGAGAGCAATAGCCGTTATAGGATCATGTAATATATAAAATGATGGATGGTTGTACCTTCTTTTTTTATCAGCACACTGAGCAGTTTAGCCCAGTTTGACCAGTTACACTTTCATGACACAACCAAGGTCGGTAGTTAAGATCAAATGCTCCAATAGTTGTGTTTTTTGTGCTGAAGTGCATTTCCATCAGCTGGACTGGGGGGGAAATAAATTATCCAAGCGAGTGTGTGGCAGGTTATAAAACCAAGACGATGGACCCCTTACCGCGGCTTCTGAGAACAATGTAAGATGCTCTAAAATAAAAGCTCACGGGTTGAACACATTATCATGCTCCCATTCATGTTAAGTACAGTTGCAACACAGGTGGGAAATCACGGAAATCCAGTTTAACATCAGCCCAGATGTTGGCACATAATCACAGAGGTAGGTGTAAACAGCCACAAAGACTTATGTCTTTAAGAACGAGAGAGTTCAGCATTTTTAAATGGTGCATATTACATTTTTTCCTGATTTTTAAAGGTTCAGAATCGTCAGATTTTTTTTTTTTTTTTCAGATGATTTTACGAGGTGCGCAATTGATTAAACAATAAGTTTTGAAAGAGCAGTCCTGCAGGGGGTTTACCTTTTTCCAAAAGACTTTCTGCTTGCGCGAGCAATAATTCCACATGCAGGATCAGTCCTCTAAACTGCACGTGCAGACCCGCCCGTGCATGGGGGTGAATGTGGGGTCAACCCCGCCCCCCGTAGATGTGATACAATTTAACAGAAAAAAAAAAAGCAATTCTGCAGGTGTCCCTGTTGCTGTGGCATGTGAGTGGCAGTAACATGTCTGATTGGCTTAGGAGGGTACCCAATAACAGCAGAGTGAGTGGGGAGCAGGGGGAGGGGCAGACCAGACACGGTGCTTCCCAGAGCACACAGGAAATGGAGAATTTAGGCTGAACAATCGAACAAAACCTGTGTTGCTTGATCAAAATTGCATAATATGGAACTTTTACATGATTCTGTTCCTAGGTGATTAGAAAAAACAAAACAAAAAAAAGCTAAAAAAGCACTCAGAGAGTGCAGACCTCCGCCAAGCGCAACAATTCCCCCATATAGCGATTTACAGATTGCGATAAAATCTGCCTTCTGGATCAGATCCGGATCAGCCTTTGAAATTTGATAGAGGTTCCCATTGTCAATCCCTGAGTCACATTTCATGAGTTTTGGGCAATAATTAATGGAGATACTGAGAAACAAAATTTTTGGCCCCATTGACCGCAATGTTATCGAAAATTTGAAAGTGATCCAGAATCCAAGATTTCTTCCGGATCACACCCAAAATGAAATCAGTTCTTCCTTTTCACATTTCTGACAACTCCTGAAAATTTCATCAAAATCCATCCATAACTTTTTGAGTTATCTTGAACACAGATAGACAGACAGATATATGCCGGCAAAAACATAACATCCTTGGCGGAGGTAAAAATAAAAAAACACACACTCAGCAGCCTCTACGTTAGTTTAAATTACTAACTCGGGGTTGGACCCTTTTTGGATTTTAAACAGACGTCATTTCTTTGCTCATCCATTCAACAAGGTACTGGAATTATTCCTCAGAGGCTGGTCCGTACTGAAATGAGAGCATTGTGCTCTTGCTGCAGATTTGTCGACTGGACATCCGTGATATGAATCTCCCGTTCAGCCTCGTCCCAGAGGGGCTCTATTGGATTGAGATCTGATGACTCTGGGAGTCATTTGAGTAGCCATCAATCAATTAACTTCCGTTTATCCGACTTCAGGTCATGGGGCAGCAGCCAAAGATGGACCTTAATCTCCCCGGCTACTTCCTCCAGGTATTCTGAGGGAATACTCAGGTGTTCCCAAGCAGCGACCGTTGACCTTATATAATTTCTGACCAGTCTGGCAATTCTTCTCCGAACCCTTACTATCAGAAAGGCATTTTTTTTCACCAGACTTTTCTCCCTCAAGCCTTGTCAGATCAGCAGTTTCTGAGATACTCAGACCTGTCTGGCACCAACAAACATGTCACATTTAAAATCACTCTAACCTCTTAATCTGATGCTCAGTTTGAGCTTCAGCCGTTCATTTTAGACCATGTCTACATGCCTGCATGAGCTGCCACCATGTGATTGGCTTATCTGCGTCAAAGAACAGTTGGACAAGTCTCATAATAAAGTGATTCAAAAGCCAAGTGGGCATTGACATTTCAACCTCTGACCCGGCGCTCTGGCATTTAGCTGCACCGTGCACACGGGAGGTGAATGAAACCATAAGGTTAGTGACCTGGTCACCGACCACCTCAACGTACGACTTCATCACATTGCTGGAAACAAGGGGCTTCCATGGGCCGCTTTTTAAATAAGTTGAGCTCTATGATGTGATATGATGAGCAAACAACAAACTTCTGTTATCTTAAGGATGAAGCAAGATCTTGCTGCGTGATGCACTTTATCCTAAATTTTCCCTTCATGCATGCAGTGGCACACTTTCTGTTGCTGCCGGTTCGGCCCAAAAAAGCCCTGAAGAACCTCTCTGTGAACAACATCGGCTGTCTTGTGATCAGATAAACAGTGGTAGAACTGCACAAATAAAACCTCTCCTCCAGGGTCCACTGGTGAACTTCCAGTGACCTCGTTGGTGTCACATTTGGCTTCTGCATTAAACCAAGCTGTTGTTTCATGAACAAACTAGAAACACTGACGAACTGATGCTGCGCTGAATGGTCAGTAGAAATCGGTCCCTGGAGCCAGTGTTTGGAGCTCGTCTGTCTTGGTTGTCCTCAGGGTTACATCTCCACTTTTTGCAGATGATGTGATCCTGTTGGTATCCATGAGCAACGATTTCCAGCTGTCACTGTAGCAATTTGCTCACGTCGGAGTAGAGCTAAGCGATTTTATCGATTCTGCTATAATATATATATCATATATATATAGCGATTTTATCAAGTATCGAGTATCGATTTTTTCAGCCGCTGGTATCGATATTCTAAGCTTCTTTCCAAAACCCCTGTGTCCCACCTTTAAAAGCTTGCTAGCAACAATTTGCACTGTTTAAATAAATGAAACTATTTTTCTAAACACATCTTTTATTCATTTTGTCCAGCATTTGCAAGCTGCCTGTCAGCCATATAATGTGAATTGATGCTTTCAGTTCAGTTAGATTCAAATAAAGTCATTGGAACACTCACAAGATGTCACCAAAATCAACTTTGTACCTTTAAAATCTTTCAGAAAATGATATAAATGTATTGTAAGATGAATATTGATATAAAACGTATCGTGAGCCGAGTATCGTGTATCGTATCACGGATTAGTGTATCGCTACAGCCCTAGAGTTAACCCAGAAGGAACTCTGAATTTACAGTTTTTACTGTCGACTATGATCTGAACTGTCGGTAGTGATCGAGAGAACAAGTAGCTGAAACAAGTTTCTGCCTGGACTTTTTCCTGGTGTTGGTTCTATCATTCAGGAGGGATTCGGAGTCCAGTCGTCGCTCCTCCACATCAGGAACGCCCAGTTGAGACGGTGTGCAGTTTCTTGATTAGGTTGCCCTGTTGGACGTCTCCCCAGGGAGGTGTTTCGGTCATGTCCTTAAGAGAGGAGGGCCCAGGATACACAAGAGAAATTATATTTATTGGCTCCCCTGTGAATGCCTCACTATACGTTGATGGAACTGATGAAGTAATTGATTGAATTGATGAAGTGGTTGGAGAGGGGGAGGAAAAGAGGGGGACTAGAGGCCTCTCTGTTTAGGCTCCTTCACTCGATTTTTCCGAATGCAGTCTTAGAAACATCTAAAATGTTTTCTTTTAATCAGTGTGCCATTGGTTTGAGTATCATCAGATTTCCAGATCTTTGAAACGTGGAGGCAGGAAAACGTGATTTGAGTTGGTCAAAAGGAAGTGGAGACGGCACAGAAAGAGAGCGAGAGAGATTAGCGATGTGACAGCCTTCCACGTCCTCTCGTATCCGTCCAAAAACGCCTTCGTGCCAGCCAAAAGTCCGCCGCCGCTCTTCCCTTTTCTCTCTTCTTCTGCCTTCCTCTCTCCGTCAGAAAGCTGCCAGGATGTGAAGAGAGGAATTAGATTGGACAGATGCATGAAGATGGAAGGATAACAGGGTTGGTTTTTTCTGTTGTTTATCTGGAAAACTGATGAAAACATGAAAACCTTCTGGAGTTTGTGCTTTTATGTGCTTTCAGGTACATCATCGTTGTCATGATGTGTGATTGCCGATACCTTACTCTACTGGGCTTTTACCTGCTTTCATAACAGCCCCCCCAACCCCCAACTCCTCTGGTTTTGATAATCCCTGGACATTGGCTTGAAAGATTTGATCGCATTCAGCCAAAACTGCATTTCGTGTTCTTTGGTGCTCTGTTTCTGGGTGATAAGGCCTGTTTACCAGTGGTGATAAGCTCTGGCTCGCACTTGCAATTCCTCTGGCCAGAAGATGGTAGATGGGGATGAGGTCAGAGCACTGAGCAAGGCCCTCAAGTATTTTGGCGCCATGGTGGGAAAATAGTTTGTGGATTTAATTTTTATCGCTCCACTGAACATATCGTCCTGGGTTTAGAGTCGGCATTTCCTCATTTTGAATTGGTTTGTCCTTGTGTCAACACCTGCTGAAATGTGCCCAAGCATAAAGCAAAAAAAAAAAAAAAAAGGATTACATTTGAGTGTTTGATGAGACGGCTATGGTTTCTACTGGGTAGAAGCCTGGCCAGTCGTCCTGATTCTGTTCCTCATCAATATGTAGATTCTGTTCGGTTTCTCTGGTTTCAGTTTTGATTTCCAGGGAGCAGAAGCAACTGTTGAGGGTATAAAGAGCTCGTTTAGGATTAAAGGTTTATTAATGAAGTTTCCAAAGACAGAAGCTCATAACAAAATAAATAAATTAAAAACGAGGCACCACCTGATGACCAGGTGTGGCGCTATGGAGCAGCAGGGAGAAAATGAGTCGGCAGATGTTACAAAAGTGCAAAATAACTACAAACTAGTTCTCTCATTGGAACATATCAGAATTTATTAGCACAAATATTAAAGATGAGCAAACAACTGCAGATCATTCCAGACCTTTGGCTGGTCGCCCTAAGGAGGAACCGGAGCTGCCGTGTCTCCACAGTTCACCGAATGCCGAGAACTTGGTCTCTTTAAGCCAGTGATTCCCAAAGTGTGGGCCCCTGGTGGGCCGTCATGGTACTGCAGGTGGGCCGGTGAGAGGTCGTTAAAAATGAACAAACATGTTTTAAATCGCCAATTTAAAAAAAAAAGTTTTTAATTACTCTAAAATATTTATTGCATTATTTAAAAAATGTTTTGAATAATAAAAACAAACCAAATAAATGTTATTCTACTGTCATCTTAACTTAAAATGCGAAGTCGTCTCCTTATTTGTTGACCCCGTTACATTAATTATTGGAATGTAGCTTTTAGTCGTATGTTGATCACAGTTGTGATTAAAGGTTTGCATGGGCTGCAGAGAGGTTTCACATTTTAAATGGGCCTTGGTATTCTGAAGTTTGGGAATGGCTGCTTTAGTTCAGATGGTCAGCATGAGAGCTGTGGTCCTTTACAGGTCACCAGAGGCAGAGAGATGTTGGGAGAGGAGAGAGAGGCAGAGCGACAGGTGGGCTAGCGTCAACTAAAGGCATCCACAACGGCGTGCGGTGGTGGTGGAGCACAGGTGATTGATTGCTTTGAGCTGTGGCTCTTGGATGCTCCATTGCAGGAAGCCCACCCCTGGTTCTTTTACGGTTGTGTACCTGATGGAAATGTCTGAACGGGAGGAGCAGCGGCAAGGACAAATCTTTTGCGTAGCGAATGCATGCAGCTGGCCAGTTAAACCCGGTTTTTACCATTTTGAATTGACCCCAAAGACTTGAATCGAGGCAGCTGGAGTTTCCGTTCTTGGTTCCTGAAAGCTGAGGAACGTCGTCGAAAAGGGGGTGTGAAAAAAAAATCGATTTGGCAATGTATCGCCATTTTTGGCCGCCAAATATAATATCAATTTTTCAGCTAATAATATGGATATCGTCAGTATGTTGCAATAGTTACTTAAATGTGCAAAAACACTAATATTAAACAATAAATAGGTTGTTTTGAAGCATAGTTTTGACTCAATTTGTCCTCTGAATGATCAATATCATCTGATGAACATATACAGCAACTACTTTTGATATTAACTGGGTAGAATATCCCAATATATCGTGATATCGTGATAATATTGTATTGTGACCCAAGTATCATGATACATATTGTATTGCAAGGTCCTTGCCAACACTCACCCCACCCCTATCGTCGACTGAGGAAGCCCTCTGGATCGAAGCTGAAACGTCTTGAGTAACCGAGAACGAGGAACTCCAGTCGCTTTGATTCGAGCCTTTGAGGGTTATAATGACCTAGATGACTGAGAGTCGACACCAGTGCGCTTTAAATTATTCACTCTGCTTGAAGAAAAATATGTAAACCATCGCTGAGCTTGAAGAGCTTGTAGATTGGGTTAAAAAGGCTTCGCCAGCTCAGAGCGGCGAGTCCAAAGGTCAACGCAGAGGAAGTTTGAAAAGGAAAGAAAGGGAGGACGAGATGAGGGACATTTGATTGATTGTTTCCTGTCGGTGTCCCGCTCTGCTCTCTCCATTCTCTCATCCCTTCCTACCAGTAACTCCGTCCACGACGGCCTCAAATGGTCGCTTGTATGAGCGGCGTTTCCATAGCGGTCCGCCGAGTACGGAGAGATCCCCAACAGTCCGCCATCGTGACGGTCGGACCGCGCGTCGTAAAAACTTTACGACGCTGCAGCGCTACCTCCCAGCATCCGTAGTGATGCGACACTGTTATAAAGTCTGAGAAAAGGTAGCAATAAAATCATTCAAAACCGGAGAGAGAGCACAAATCAGAGCAATATAGCCGGCGGTATTTATGATTTGTGCGAGCGCCGGGTCAATCTGTGAGCTCCCTCTCCTTTTCTTTTTATCTCCTCCGAGATAAATTGGCTCCTCAACACGTTCCTTTGTTTAACCTTCTAATTGGAAGACGTCTGGCGGAAGCGCACAGTCATTTGTGGCATCGCAAGTGTGATGGCGCGCACACACAAACACACGTGAACGCACCACGGTGTAATGTCCCACAGCAGCTCTGAGGAAAGAACAAAAAGACTGAAGACAAAAAAGATCAAATTATCAGCTACATTTAATTACCCACAACTAGACAGACACAATAACAAGGCTAAATCCAGATTTGTCTGGGTTCGGGAGAGCGAGAGAGAGAGAGAGAGACTGAGAATGAGNATTGAGACCAGAATGTAAACACGACTATGTGATTTGATAGCCTTCAAAAAGTTCAGTGCTTCACTCGAACCAAAATTACAACCCTAATTTACAAAATAAAACTAAAACTAACACTGAAACTAATAAAAACTAAACTAAAATTAAGTATTTCAAAACTAACTGAATTTGGAAAAATTAAAATAAAAACTAAATAAAAACTAAAACTAATGAAAAATCCAAAACTATTATAACCCTGGTCCAATCGTGCTCATGTAGACAGAGAGGAAGCAAAATGCTGCTCGCAGCTCTACGAGTATCAGAGCATCCAGTAAAACAAACACCTCTGGGTTTCTTTGACTTTAAAAAAAAAAAAAAGGGAAAAAAGTGTTTTCGTCCTCGTCATGTTTGTCACAAACTGATTGGATTTCGGTGCACGTGTGCGTCACGCTCTCAACGAGGTGTTAGCTGTAGAACGAGTGCGCCGATGAGCTGCTCTCCAAAATAAAAGTGCTTCTTTCAGAGACGCGTTCCTCTCTGAAGTGTTTGCATGTAGCCGAGTCGATTAGCCCTCAGAGAACATACGGCTCGTTTCTATCCTTTATTCTTTTTTTTCTTTTATCTTAAATTGTGCTCTTTATTCATATTAGTCTTTGTGCTGCAGAGTTTACGAGCAGAGATAGGGCTTTGGTCGACCCAGTGGCTTTATTTTTGCTTTAGACAGACTTATTTCCCCCTCAGTTATATTTGTTTTGTTAACTTTAAGCAGAGATATTTTCGATCCCTTTCATATGTCTGAGTACTTTATCTCCTCCTTATCTCTCTGTGCAGTGGTCTTTTTTTTTTTTCCTGTTACAACATGCGCTGTGACGCTGAAGAGCGGGAACTAGCAGCCGTGGCTTCGGCGGCCGCAGCACAGAACCAGAACCATCATCCGATGAGCCAAAGTGGTGAAGTTAATCCATCAGATTACAGCAGATTACAATGCGCCAGGGATGGCTGAATGGAAGATTAGAGCGGGGAGATAATGGATAGAATAATGGGATGGATAGCCTGTGGAGAGCAATAGCCGTTATAGGATCATGTAATATATAAAATGATGGATGGTTGTACCTTCATTTTTTATCAGCACACTGAGCAGTTTAGCCCAGTTTGACCAGTTACACTTTCATGACACAACCAAGGTCGGTAGTTAAGATCAAATGCTCCAATAGTTGTGTTTTTGTGCTGAAGTGCATTTCCATCAGCTGGACTGGGGGAGGAAATAAATTATCCAAGCGAGTGTGTGGCAGGTTATAAAACCAAGACGATGGACCCCTTACCGCGGCTTCTGAGGAACAATGTAAGATGCTCTAAAATCAAAGCTCACGGTTGAACGCATTATCATGCTCCCATTCATGTTAAGTACAGTTGCAACACAGGTGGGATATCACGGAAATCCAGTTTAACATCAGCCCAGATGTTGGCACATAATCACAGAAGTAGGTGTAAACAGCCACAAAGACTTATGTCTTTAAGAATGAGAGAGTTCAGCATTTTTAAATGGTGCATATTACGCTTTTTCCTGACTTTTAAAGGTTCAGAATCGTCAAATTTTTTTTTTTTTTTTCAGATGATTTTACGAGGTGCGCAATTGATTAAACAATAAGTTTTGAAAGAGCAGTCCTGCAGGGGGTTTTTCCTTTTTCCAAAAGACTTTCTGCTTGCGCGAGCAATAATTCCACATGCAGGATCAGTCCTCTAAACTGCACGTGCAGACCCGCCCGTGCATGGGGGTGAATGTGGGGTCAACCCCGCCCCCCCGTAGATGTGATACAATTTAACAGAAAAAAAAAAAGCAATTCTGCAGGTGTCCCTGTTGCTGTGGCATGTGAGTGGCAGTAACATGTCTGATTGGCTTAGGAGGGTACCCAATAACAGCAGAGTGAGTGGGGAGCAGGGGGAGGGGCAGACCAGACACGGTGCTTCCCAGAGCACACAGGAAATGGAGAATTTAGGCTGAACAATCGAACAAAACCTGTGTTGCTTGATCAAAATTGCATAATATGGAACTTTTACATGATTCTGTTCCTAGGTGATTAGAAAAAACAAAACAAAAAAAAGCTAAAAAAGCACTCAGAGAGTGCAGACCTCCGCCAAGCGCAACAATTCCCCCATATAGCGATTTACAGATTGCAATAAAATCGGCCTTCTGGATCAGATCCGGATCAGCCTTTGAAATTTGATAGAGGTTCCCATTGTCAATCCCTGAGTCACATTTCATGAGTTTTGGGCAATAATTAACGGAGATATTGAGAAACAAAATTTTTGGCCCCATTGAATGTTATCGAAAATTTGAAAGTGATCCAGAATCCAAGATTTCTTCCGGATCACACCCAAAATGAAATTGGTTCTTCATTTTCACATTTCTGACAACTCCTGAAAATTTCATCAAAATCCATCCATAACTTTTTGAGTTATCTTGAACACAGATAGACAGACAGATATATGCCGGCAAAAACATAACATCCTTGGCGGAGGTAAAAATAAAAACACACACTCAGCAGCCTCTACGTTAGTTTAAATTACTAACTCGGGGTTGGACCCGTTTTGGATTTTAAACAGACGTCATTTCTTTGCGTCAAGCAATCAACAAGGTACTGGAATTATTCCTCAGAGGCTGGTCCGTACTGAAATGAGAGCATTGTGCTCTTGCTGCAGATTTGTCGACTGGACATCCGTGATATGAATCTCCCGTTCAGCCTCGTCCCAGAGGGGCTCTATTGGATTGAGATCTGATGACTCTGGGAGTCATTTGAGTAGCCATCAATCAATTAACTTCCGTTTATCCGACTTCAGGTCATGGGGCAGCAGCCAAAGATGGACCTTAATCTCCCCGGCTACTTCCTCCAGGTATTCTGAGGGAATACTCAGGTGTTCCCAAGCAGCGACCGTTGACCTTATATAATTTCTGACCAGTCTGGCAATTCTTCTCCGACCCTTACTATCAGAAAGGCATTTTTTTCACCAGACTTCTCTCCCTCAAGACTAACAGATCAGCAGTTTCTGAGATACTCAGACCTGTCTGGCACCAACAAACATGTCACATTTAAAATCACTTACCCTCTTCAATCCGATGCTCAGTTTGAGCTTCAGCGGTTCATTTTGACCATGTCTACATGCCTGCGTGAGCTGCCACCATGTGATTGGCTTATCTGCGTCAAAGAACAGTTGGACAAGTCTCATAATAAAGTGATTCAAAAGCCAAGTGGGCATTGACATTTCAACCTCTGACCCGGCGCTCTGGCATTTAGCTGCACCGTGCACACGGGAGGTGAATGAAACCATAAGGTTAGTGACCAGGTCACCGACCACCTCAACGTACGACTTCATCACATTGCTGGAAACAAGGGGCTTCCATGGGCCGCTTTTTAAATAAGTTGAGCTCTATGATGTGATATGATGAGCAAACAACAAACTTCTGTTATCTTAAGGATGAAGTCACAAGATCTTGCTGCGTGATGCACTTTATCCTAAATTTTCCCTTCATGCATGCAGTGGCACACTTTCTGTTGCTGCCGGTTCGGCCCAAAAAAGCCCTGAAGAACCTCTCTGTGAACAACATCGGCTGTCTTGTGATCAGATAAACAGTGGTAGAACTGCACAAATAAAACCTCTCCTCCAGGGTCCACTGGTGAACTTCCAGTGACCTCGTTGGTGTCACATTTGGCTTCTGCATTAAACCAAGCTGTTGTTTCATGAACAAACTAGAAACACTGACGAACTGATGCTGCGCTGAATGGTCAGTAGAAATCGGTCCCTGGAGCCAGTGTTTGGACCCTCGTCTGTCTTGGTTGTCCTCAGGGTTACATCTCCACTTTTTGCAGATGACGTGATCCTGTTGGTATCATGAGCAACGAATTTCCAGCTGTGACTGTAGCAATTTGCTCACGTCGGAGTAGAGCTAAGCGATTTTATCGATTCTGCAAAATATATCAATATTTTAGCGAGTATCGAGTATCGATTTTTCAGCCGCTGGTATCGATATTCTAAGCTTCTTCCAAAACCCCTGTGTCCAACCTTTAAAAGCTTGCTAGCAACAATTTGCACTGTTTAAATAAATGAAACTATTTTTCTAAACACATCTTTTATTCATTTTGTCCAGCATTTGCAAGCTGCCTGTCAGCCATATAATGTGTAATTGATGCTTTCAGTTCAATAGATTCAAATAAAGTCATTGGAACACTCACAAGATGTCACCAAAATCACTTTGTCCCTTTAAAATCTTTCGGAAAATGATATAAATGCATTGTAAGATGAATATCGATATAAAACGTATCGTGAGCCGAGTATCGTGTATCGTATCACGAGATTAGTGTATCGCTACAGCCCTAGAGTTAACCCAGAAGGAACTCTGAATTTACAGTTTTTACTGTCGACTATGATCTGAACTGTCGGTAGTGATCGAGAGAACAAGTAGCTGAAACAAGTTTCTGCCTGGACTTTTTCCTGGTGTTGGTTCTATCATTCAGGAGGGATTCGGAGTCCAGTCGTCGCTCCTCCACATCAGGAACGCCCAGTTGAGACGGTGTGCAGTTTCTTGATTAGGTTGCCCTGTTGGACGACTCCCCAGGGAGGTGTTTCGGTCATGTCCTTAAGAGAGGAGGTCCCAGGATACACAAGAGAAATTATATTTATTGGCTCGCCTGTGAATGCCTCACTATACGTTGATGGAACTGATGAAGTAATTGATTGAATTGATGAAGTGGTTGGAGAGGGGGAGGAAAAGAGGGGGACTAGAGGCCTCTCTGTTTAGGCTCCTCACTCGATTTTTCCGAATGCAGTCTTAGAAACATCTAAAATGTTTTCTTTTAATCAGTGTGCCTTGGTTTGAGTATCATCAGATTTCCAGATCTTTGAAACGTGGAGGCAGGAAAACGTGATTTGAGTTGGTCAAAAGAAGTGGAGACGGCACAGAAAGAGAGGAGAGAGATTAGCGATGTGACAGCCTTCCACGTCCTCTCGTATCCGTCCAAAAACGCCTTCGTGCCAGCCAAAAGTCCGCCGCCGCTCTTCCCTTTTCTCTATCTTTCTGCCTTCCTCTCTCCGTCAGAAAGCTGCCAGGATGTGAAGAGAGGAATTAGATTGGACAGATGCATGAAGATGGAAGGATAACAGGGTTGGTTTTTTCTGTTGTTTATCTGGAAATACTGATGAAAACATGAAAACCTTCTGGAGTTTGTGCTTTTATGTGCTTTCAGGTACATCATCGTTGTCATGATGTGTGATTGCCGATACCTTACTCTACTGGGCTTTTACCTGCTTTCATAACAGCCCCCCCAACCCCCAACTCCTCTGGTTTTGATAATCCCTGGACATTGGCTTGAAAGATTTGATCGCATTCAGCCAAAACTGCATTTCGTGTTCTTTGGTGCTCTGTTTCTGGGTGATAAGGCCTGTTTACCAGTGGTGATAAGCTCTGGCTCGCACTTGCAATTCCTCTGGCCAGAAGATGGTAGATGGGGATGAGGTCAGAGCACTGAGCAAGGCCCTCAAGTATTTTGGCGCCATGGTGGGAAAATAGTTTGTGGATTTAATTTTTATCGCTCCACTGAACATATCGTCCTGGGTTTAGAGTCGGCATTTCCTCATTTTGAATTGGTTTGTCCTTGTGTCAACACCTGCTGAAATGTGCCCAAGCATAAAGCAAAAAAAAAAAAAAAAGGATTACATTTGAGTGTTTGATGAGACGGCTATGGTTTCTACTGGGTAGAAGCCTGGCCAGTCGTCCTGATTCTGTTCCTCATCAATATGTAGATTCTGTTCGGTTTCTCTGGTTTCAGTTTTGATTTCCAGGGAGCAGAAGCAACTGTTGAGGGTATAAAGAGCTCGTTTAGGATTAAAGGTTTATTAATGAAGTTTCCAAAGACAGAAGCTCATAACAAATAAAATAAATTAAAAACGAGGCACCACCTGATGACCAGGTGTGGCGCTATGGAGCAGCAGGGAGAAAATGAGTCGGCAGATGTTACAAAGTGCAAAATAACTACAAACTAGTTCTCTCATTGGAACATATCAGAATTTATTAGCACAAATATTAAAGATGAGCAAACATCTGCAGATCATTCCAGACCTTTGGACTGGTCGCCCTAAACCGGGAGGAGATTCCGGAGCTGCCGTGTCTCCACAGTTCACCGAATGCCGAGAACTTGGTCTCTTTAAGCCAGTGATTCCCAAAGTGTGGGCCCCTGGTGGGCCGTCATGGTACTGCAGGTGGGCCGGTGAGAGGTCGTTAAAAATGAACAAACATGTTTTAAATTGCCTATTTAAAAAAATATGTTTTTAATTACTGTAAAATATTTATTACATTATTTAAAAAATGTTTTGAATAATAAAACAAACCAAATAAATGTTATTCTACTGTCATCTTAACTTAAAATGCGAAGTCTCTCCTTATTTGTTGACCCGTTACATTAATATTGGAATGTAGCTTTTAGTCGTATGTTGATCACAGTTGTGATTAAAGGTTTGCATGGGCTGCAGAGAGGTTTCACATTTTAAATGGGCCTTGGTATTCTGAAGTTTGGGAATGGCTGCTTTAGTTCAGATGGTCAGCATGAGAGCTGTGGTCCTTTACAGGTCACCAGAGGCAGAGAGATGTTGGGAGAGGAGAGAGAGGCAGAGCGACAGGTGGGCTAGCGTCAACTAAAGGCATCCACAACGGCGTGCGGTGGTGGTGGAGCACAGGTGATTGATTGCTTTGAGCTGTGGCTCTTGGATGCTCCATTGCAGGAAGCCCACCCCTGGTTCTTTACGTTGTGTACTGATGGAAATGTCTGAACGGGAGGAGCAGCGGCAAGACAAATCTTTTGCGTAGCGAATGCATGCAGCTGGCCAGTTAAACCCGGTTTACCATTTTGAATTGACCCCAAAGACTTGAATCGAGGCAGCTGGAGTTTCCGTTCTTGGTTCCTGAAAGCTGAGGAACGTCGTCGAAAAGGGGTGTGAAAAAAAATCGATTTGGCAATGTATCGCCATTTTTGGCCGCCAAATATAATATCAATTTTTCAGCTAATAATATGGATATCGTCAGTATGTTGCAATAGTTACTTAAATGTGCAAAAACACTAATATTAAACAATAAATAGGTTGTTTTGAAGCATAGTTTTGACTCAATTTGTCCTCTGAATGATCAATATCATCTGATGAACATATACAGCAACTACTTTTGATATTAACTGGGTAGAATATCCCAATATATCGTGATATCGTGATAATATTGTATTGTGACCCAAGTATCATGATACATATTGTATTGCAAGGTCCTTGCCAACACTCACCCCTATCGTCGACTGAGGAAGCCCTCTGGATCGAAGCTGAAACGTCTTGAGTAACCGAGAACGAGGAACTCCAGTCGCTTTGATTCGAGCCTTTGAGGGTTATAATGACCTAGATGACTGAGAGTCGACACCAGTGCGCTTTAAATTATTCACTCTGCTTGAAGAAAAATATGTAAACCATCGCTGAGCTTGAAGAGCTTGTAGATTGGGTTAAAAAGGCTTCGCCAGCTCAGAGCGGCGAGTCCAAAGGTCAACGCAGAGGAAGTTTGAAAAGGAAAGAAAGGGAGGACGAGATGAGGGACATTTGATTGATTGTTTCCTGTCGGTGTCCCGCTCTGCTCTCTCCATTCTCTCATCCCTTCCTACCAGTAACTCCGTCCACGACGGCCTCAAATGGTCGCTTGTATGAGCGGCGTTTCCATAGCGGTCCGCCGACTACGGAGAGATCCCCAACAGTCCGCCATCGTGACGGTCGGACCGCGCGTCGTAAAAACTTTACGACGCTGCAGCGCTACCCTCCCAGCATCCGTAGTGATGCGACCGTTGTAAAGTCTGAGAAAAGGTAGCAATAAAATCATTCAAAACCGGAGAGAGAGCACAAATCAGAGCAATATAGCCGGCGGTATTTATGATTTGTGCGAGCGCCGGGTCAATCTGTGAGCTCCCTCTCCTTTTCTTTTTTTTATCTCCTCCGAGATAAATTGGCTCCTCAACACGTTCCTTTGTTTTAACCTTCTAATTGGAAGACGTCTGGCGGAAGCGCACAGTCATTTGTGGCATCGCAAGTGTGATGGCGCGCACACACAAACACACGTGAACGCACCACGGTGTAATGTCCCACAGCAGCTCTGAGGAAAGAACAAAAAGACTGAAGACAAAAAAGATCAAATTATCAGCTACATTTAATTACCCACAACTAGACAGACACAATAACAAGGCTAAATCCAGATTTGTCTGGGTTCGGGAGAGAGAGAGAGAGAGAGACTGAGAATGAGACTCTCTCTCTCTCTCTCTCTCTCTCTCTCTCTCTCTCTGCTTTGTAGGAGAGTTTTTCCCTTTTTTTTTTTTTTTTTTTTGAAGCCATTGCTGCAGAGTGAAGTGATGACAGCTTATCGGATTAGGGATCGACGGATAATAAATACCCTTGTTTGATTTCTCCTCCCATTCTCCTTAAACATGATTACTGCTTTCTGTTACAGCCAACATCACATTACGGTGCGCTGCACAGCAGCACACGCATTTGCATAATGTTTGTAGAGATGGTAAGAAGCGATGGCTGCAGCGGGGATGGATGCCGAGGAGCGCATTGAGCTGTCATGCTCGCTCTGTCGTTTTTTTTTTTTTTTCTCTTCCAATTTTTACCTTTTTACTTTGTGTAAAAACGCATAGAGCTGCGGTGTCTTCGGTAAAGGTTTACGGTTCACGATAATAAAAAAAAAACTTGTTCAGGTCCGTAAAGACATGGCTGAAAAGGGAGCTTTTGTTATCTCTTCATCTGGTATTTTGACTGAAATCATATCACAGACATTTCATTAATACCTCAAGAAACGTTGTCATCTTTTGGAAGAAAAGGTCACGATACGTCTCCGTTTTTAAATAATTTTTTTTATTTCTTTCCTTTCACTGTTTGAAACGCACAAGTGAGCGTATCCTTTCGTACAAGCAGAGGTGCTAATTAAATGATATGAAATGACACCAATGTGAAAGAGAAAAAAAAATCGTGCCTGGGTAAATATATCAGCGGAAAACATTCAATTCAATTCAGTTTTATTTGTATAGCGTCTGTTACAATGTCAATTGTCTCTAGGTGCTTCACAGAGACCCAGATCATGACCCCCGAGAAAATATCATTAACTAAAATTATAATATTAAATCCTAATCAAGGATAATGGCAGGTAAAAAACTCCCACAGAGGGAAAAAAGAAACTTTAAGCGAAACAGTGGCAACAAAAAAACTCTACTTTAAGAGGAAGAAACCTTGATCAGGACCTGGATCATATGGAGGGACCTTCCTGATGAAGACCAGCTGGATAAAGAAAGAAAAAGAGAGGAGAGACAGGACAGAGAGAGGATGGAGGACAGAGAGAGGAGAGCACACAAATGACTGAATGAAATGACTACATAAACAGATGCAGGTAGCAACACTGAGGTGAGATGGTCAGAGGACTAGATCACTGGTCACCACGGCAGCACGCCAAACATGGTCTCAAATTAAAACAAATTCAAAGAGGTGAGACTTAAGAAAAACTTTATGCATCTACAGCAATAAGTGGCTAAAATATGAAAAATGTCTGAGATAGAGTTCTTCACGGGTCCACTTACATGGACCCGAACCCGAATGGACCAATAAAAATTCGACCCGTAACCGACACCAACCAGAGCTATTATCGTGCACAATCATAAGTCCGGGAGTCCGAACCCGAATGGACCCACAATATCTGGACCCGGAACCGACCCGACCTGAGTCTTTAGTTCCGACCACGAACCGAACCAAGTTACCCGAATAGAACCGAGACAATCCAGCCCATAGTTGCTCATGTTAAAAGTTGTCTAGCGTTGAATAAAACTTGATTTTCTTACCTAAAGTTGTCTTCTTCTACCCGGTTCAGTTGCTACATAGGCTACATGATGTAAACAACAATAAATCCATGTCGTTATTCTCTTTCTGGATACAGATGCTATTGGTAGCAACTGCTAACGCTAATAGCCTAGAACCGGTCAGGACATGTTGTGAATATGTTCTCTCATTCAGTGTTGTCATGTTGGCGATCCGTTGTTCTTTACAGCTGCCGTAGCGCTAATAACACGCTACAGCAAAACAATTGTTTCATGACAAACACGCCACGTTAATTAATAATTAATTAAACTGCCCCGAGTCCTGACATTAGCTGCCACCGCCAATATCTTTACCTCTCTCGAATGAATGCGGACCCAGCCTGTCAGAGAGCAACGACCAGACCCGAGACTAACTGTACTGATTCCCACCCGAACCCGGAGTCACGTCTTTTGAACGGACCCGAGATCCGATTTGGGTCGGAAAAAAATATCCAAGACATGCTGGACAGCGGCCCTCGAGGATGAGAGTTTGACACCTGTGCTGTAGTGGATTGTAAAGTTAGGCAGTTAGCGGTTTTTGTTTTTCTAATGGGGGTCTTTGGGGGGCGGTTTGAAACATCGACTCCATGATGTGATTGAAGTTCTGTAATTAAGGGTCCTTCCACAGTGTGAACATGGTAATCGCACTTGCCGGTTAGCCAAAATAACCGTGAAATTGAATTGCAATGAACTGAGTTGGTTGTTTTTTTTTTTTGTAACTTTAGGATCTCTGTTGCAACAAACCCTCCCCTCCAACGACGGCTGTGCTTGATTCTTCAAACTGAAACTATCCAACAGGAGTGATAATAATAAAAACAAGCATGAAGTGATGGTTTCAGTCTGGTTTGTGTGGACAGACGGGATCAAGGGGGAAAATTCTACAATTTCTGAAACTCATGAAGTGGTTTGGACCAGAGCGAATGACGCTCCCCAAAGAGATCGAAACCTTCAACCCTGACGTTGTAAACGGACCAACAACCAAATTTAAATGACTTGTGTTTGATCAGCAGACTTGATTGATATGACTCGTCGCGGTGCAGGACACCACATTGGCCATGGTGACATTATGTTTTTTAATTTGGAATTAATTATTCTGTATTAAATAATTCAGAATTAAAACTATTCTTCCTTTCGAGTTTACATGGAAACAGTTAATTCCGAATTGAGGTTTACATGGAAAACACGTTTGATCGGCTTCATCCAATTCCTTTAAGGTCTGGAGGTTGGGAAGGGTTCTGATTGGATGGGGGGGGCGGACGTTTTTATGTATTTACGTCTACCGGAATAAAAACAAATTTACTCGATTAGCAACAACATGGAGGACTACATTATTAGCATCCTTTTTGGATTTGTTTTGATTTTATTTTTGAAGCAGCAGCACGACAACATCATGTCGATGTCGAAGATTTTCTTTTCCCGTTTACTGGGTTCTGCCATCTTGAAACTTTGTTTAGAAAACAAGCCCAGCGTGGAATATAAGCGTCATCGCGACAGACGGGCAAGAGAACGAGCATGCGCAGAAAGACGGGAATTAATTTAAAGCTGAATGAGTGTAAACATGACCACAGAATTATTCTATTCGGATTTAAAATCTGAATAAACCAGCCACTAACTTCGGAATTAAGTTTAATTGGGAATGGACATTTTTTATTCGGAATTAGGTGTTTACATGGTAACTTTTAATCATTTTAAATCTGATTTAATTTTAATTCTAGATTAAAGAAGAATGAAACTTCCCATGTGAACGCACTAATGGTCTTGTAGCGATTGGAAAACTGATCGCGTTAGCAATCGTGGCGTAGTGGGCGTCGCGCTGGGCTGGCGTCCAGCAGTTTGAGACCCAGCTCCAGGGAACAGAGGCCTTCAGACGGCCACAGAGCCGTCAGTGTTTCCACCGGACCATGCTGATGCTCGCCAGATGCCCCGACTTATCAGCGTGCCTCACCGCAAATGTGTTTTATCAAGTCTGTATACAACATTTGTCTGTACGTCTGTGAGAAGCGGGCGGTCTCTGAACCCGTGACCCCGCGCTGAACTTCAGTCCTGTTCAGCGATCACCGCAGAGGGCCTGCTAGCAGCATTAGCTAATAGCAGCTGGAATGCTCGGTAGCTTTCTCTCCCCACAGCTGTTATGTACTTGCGTGCAAGTGCCTGTGATCCCCCCCCCCCCCCCCCACTTCCCAGTCACCAGCGAGGCAACGCTGTCTAGACAGATATCAGCATGATGGCGCTTCCTCTGGAGAAACAAAAAGTCCTCTGTTCTAGTTGAAGCGTTGAGATTGGCGTCCAAAATGATGTTCGTTAGCTTAAAATTGTAACTCTTTGCGATAAAGGACCAGATAGCAGCTGAAGACAAGACATAAACTGAGACGGAGACAAAAAGGATGTGACTGAGACGGTGGACACACTCCAGGAACACACATCTGCCAGCGTGGCATGTGCGTTGCATGTGCGTGGCATTTTTTTAAATCTTTTTTTAATTCCTTCTCGCATGTTGAAGATCCGGAGCATCTGTGCCAGCTGTGGGACACGCGCAGCGGCAGCGCCGCAGCTGCACGTCTTCTCCGGTTTCGGCTCGTTGCCTGCTCCGTGTCCGGAGTAAATTACACAGTTTGAACATCTGACGGTCATCGGGCTGACCTTGCATCGCCAACGCCGCGCCCTGCGTTGTAGTTTGAGCGAGCAGGTGTGGAAACAAAGAATCACCAGTCGCGACGAGGATCTTGTGCATCTTCATGTGACGGGTCTCAAAAGTAGAAGTGGGCCACTTTGTTGTCTTAACTTGGATGACACAAACTTATCTGTATTTATGATCGTTATAAAAGGCAAAGGTTGTGTTAAATGGGAGTAAAAGTGGTTTGATGTGTTTTTGATGGAACAAATGCAGTATAATGACCCCACGATAAGACCGCCCTCTATTTTTTCAAGCCCCATCTTTTGGGAAAGAACTTTGTATGACTCTGTAGTACGCCAGGACAACTTCTTTATATACAGTGATCCCTTATTTTTCGCGGTTAATGGGGACCGGCGGCCCCCCCCCGCATAAATCAAAATCCGCGAACTTGAGCTGGAGCCCCCCAAGCCTCAATATTGTGTTTAAAATTTGTTTAAAAACCCCCAAAATAGTAGCGAGGCACTGCAGCGAAACAAGACAAAGGCTCAACTGTGGTTTTTCTGTTACCTTCACAGCCTCTGGTCTCTGAACCGTAGTAAAGAAACTGCTGGTATTGTGCTGTTTTTGGCTCGTAATTAGCGGCTAACAACAAAAGAAAAAGTCCGGTTTTCTCTGCATGGAACGAGCACTTTATTCTGGCACTGCAGGAACTTGTAACATCACACAGGTTGTATTGTTGGGCTCCTGTTGGTTAACAGAGAATGTAAATCTATACACGCTGGGCTGCTGTTGATGCTCACTACACTTTTCATCTAACCCCGTTTTCATTCTGCCGTCCCACGACACACACACTACATTACCCATAAGGCCACACCATTACCCATAAGGCCACCTTCTTAAAGGGGCCAGGCTGGCTCACAACATTTCTTCGCTGTGAGAGAACGCGCACAACATCCTGTGATGTTTCCGAGATTTAAAAAATTTTTCAAAATCATATTATATATTTCTGAAAAATCTGCGAATAACTAAAACCGCGGAACTTAAACTGCGAATTGGCAAAGGATCGCTGTACCGGTAAGAGCTTCTCTGTAACTAATTGACAGCGGCTCTTCTCAAACTACTGCAGTTTGCGCAGATGCTTGCGTCTCACAAACTACATTTTAGGCCAAATCAGTGCTCGCGAGTAGCGTAATACGCCCTTTCAAAAAAGGCAAGTGACTATAGTTAGGAGTAAAACACACACACACAAAAAAAGGGGGGGAAATAGGTAAAGTGTCAAATAAATGAGGCTTTTATGTGACTTCTAAAGGGAGTGTTTGTGTTAACGCAGGAGTCTGAAGACTAAATGGATCTGAAGTCCTGGTCTTGATCATATGATGTAATTTATCGCATGCAAAGTGTCCATAAAAGCCTACGAGAGTCCGACGAGGATGAAGGTGCAGAAGGAAAGCACAGACTTGTCTGCAGCCTCGCTGCTTTGATGCAGCCTGCATTCACAGGTCGCTTCGCACTTCACGTGCACCTTTTAGCAGGTAAAGTTACTGGACCAGTCGGCCTTTGAGAGCGCACGTGCTCCTGAGGTCGCCCCGGCGAACTGAGGCCACATCTGAGGGAGGAAGTGAGGTGGGGGCGAGGACATGGGGGGGTCAATCGATGGAACAGCAGAATTTCAACGCCTCATGTGAAAAAATAATCAGTTCACCGCTTTGACCTTAAATTAAAAAAAAAAAAAAAAGGGAGAATGGTTTCACTGCTAACAAATATGATTTTTTTTCTTTTCTCTTTGAAGGATTTGACATTTAGCCCAACAAAGCACAGCGTGCGACCGATATCGCCCCGGTAGCGCATGCTGCCGACTTATCGACCCCCCCCACCGGTAGCTTCACCTCCTCCCCTCACTCCTCCCCCCCCCGCCGTACGTGCACGTTTCACCGATGCGGGTGTTTGCCTCGGCTGGCTGAATCTACTTGATGAATTAATATTTGATAGGACGGATGCACGCCGTCAGCACCGCGGGTCGCGTTGAGAGTCTGTAGCGCCTATAAATCTGAATACGAACTAAATAATGAAAAACAAACCATTAAGCATGCTTAGTCAGCCTGAAAATAACCCAACAAAATGACCTGTCTCCAAAATCCTGAATAAGCATTACTTTGGAGAGTTTTTAAAACAGGAGGAGGGGGGGGATGGGTTCCCCTGATGGTGTTTTTTTTTTAATTTTTTTATTTATCATTTGCATACAGTCACATTGTTTGCGTATTACAGTGTTTTCTTTCTTTTAGAAAAAAAAGTCTTAATTTGATCGAGCTTTCACTTGGAGGCAACGCATAAATCTTTTTGCAGAAAATTTCCTGTTAAATCTGTTTAAGGAAGTTCAGATGACTGAACGCCGAAGGAAACCAGGCCATTTGGCCGCGACGTTGTTTATGCGAGTGTGTGTGTGTTTGTTTGGCGGACGTGAACTTATCAACCCTTTTGCTAACATGATTACCCTCGAGCCATGTGGTCGTAGAGTTAACGCGAGACCCCCCCACCCCCCCCACACACACACATAGACCAGACCGGGCCGCGGCGCTCAGAGTGTCCTGGCGTTGAGAGCAAACAGAAACAGACAGCAGCAGAATATCACTGCAGGGTTCCCGTGTCAACACTAGCAGATGCAACATTAATTCAATCAGCCACGGAAAGTCACGGACTGGAGCGGCGGCGAGAGCCTCCGAGCTGCCGCGGCCGCGTTCGTGAGGCTGGCAGGACGGGAGATGGCGGCGCTGTTAGGAGGGTCACCGTGTTGAGGGAAACCCCGAGTGTAAACGGATGACACATTTCTAGGAACTCAAAAGTGATTTCACGGAAAAACGGTTTGCTTTATTCCCGTTAAACCCGTCATTCTGGGCTCGTATCCAGCCGTCAATCTGTTGAAGCCAAACATTTTTGTTTATCAAGCAAATAAGGTTTTTTTTTTTGTTTCGTTTTGTTTTTTTTGTGGCACATTGGCCAGTTCAGTGTTAACTGTCTTTAAACTGCAGATAACCTGCAGGATCAGTGAGCTGTTGTTTCAGGTTTTTCATTTATTTAAACATCTTACCTAATTTAAAACGGCACAAAGGAGATTTTCCTTCATAATAAAATATCGATTTGAATACCCGCGTGCCACGGAGCATGGCGTGAAAGAGGGCAGCACTCATCCGGGGCTTTGCAGATCTGCGGCTTCCCCGTCTTCCCTGCGCTAGCGACCTCCTCCAGCTACTGTCACAATGACAGGAACATGGCCTGGAGATGCTTGTGAGGTTCACCACGTTGACGGTCATCGTCGTTTTGTCCTCTTCACACCGGATCAGTGTCCTCTTTCAGCCAGTTTACCCGCGTCACGTCAGCCTTGAAGGGATGGATGTGAAGCTTCTTTGCTTTGGAGCTACGGGCTTCGCGCTCTGCAGGATTGCAGGAATACAATATAGGTTGTCTGAAGATAGGGTAACTTTAGGTCATTTTCTAAGTGGTAAAAAAAAGGAATTGGACACTTTTGTGTTGCATTTAAGGAAGTGCAGTTCTTTCTGGACATACTATGTCATTCAATTCAATTCAATTCAATTTTATTTGTATAGCGTCTGTTACAATGTCAATTGTCTCTAGGCGCTTTACAGAGACCCAGATCATGACCCCCGAGCAAATATCATTAACTAAAATTATAATATTAAATCCAAATCAAGGATAATGGCAGGTAAAAAAAACTCCCACAGTGGGAGATGTAGAAATATATAATATATAAAAAAATCAAGAAAAAATTGCGGCAACATCACAGGATGTTGTGCGCGTTCTCTCACAGTGAAGAAATGTTATGAGCCAGCCTGGCCCCTTTAAGAAGGTGGCCTTATAGGTAATGATGTGGCCTTATGGGTAATGTAGTGTGTGTGTCGTGGGACAGCAGAGGAAAACGGGGTTAGACGAAAAGTGTAGTGAGCATCAACAGCAGCCCAGCGTGTATAGATTTACATTCTCTGTTAACCGACAGGAGCCCAACAATACAACCTGTGTGATGTTACAAGTTCCTGCAGTGCCAGAATAAAGTGCTCGTTCCATGCAAGAAAACCGGACTTTTTCTTTTTGGTTGTTGTTAGCGTGTTAGCCGCTAATTACGAGCCAAAAATAGCACAATACCAGCAGTTTGTTTACTACGGTTCAGAGACCAGAGGCTGTGAAGGTAACAGAAAGACCACAGTTGAGCCTTTGTCTTGTTTCGCTGCAGTGTCTCGCAACGTTTTTGCAGTTTTTAAACATATTTTAAACACATTATTTAGGCTCGGGGGGCTCCGGCTCCAGTTCGCGGATTTTGATTTTCACTGGGATGCGCCGGTCCCTATTAACCACGAAAAATAAGGGATCACCACTTCCAGAACCAATTCATTTCGTAAGTAGAGGTACCACTGTTTATAATTTTCTTTTTCCAATGACTAATTGGGAGGAGCATTGATGAAGCTCTATAAACTCAAACAGAGTCATATAAGTCACATGAGCAAAAAAAGAGTTGAGATAAAAACAAACCACATAATCTCAGTCATCTTTTCTGTCGTCACTTCTTTATCTCTGCCCTCTTTCTCTCTCTTCTTTGTTTCCTCTGTCTCGCTGGATTCTCAGATACTTTTCCTGTTTGCAGGAGGAGTATTGGATGACCTCGGAGAGAGGAACTGGTTTGGGTCAGTGTTTGTCCATCTAATCTATGAAACCGAGGCGGAGGCAGAGGTCGTCTCAGACTAAACACGCCGCGTCGTGACGTTTCTGTCTATAACCAGTCACACTTGTAAAGAGAGGACGAGTGTGAAGCGTACGTTCACGGGCAGGAACGATTCAGCTCCCGTTTATCTACAGTGACACTTTCAGGGGAAAAAACACGCCTGACGGGCGCCGTGATCAGCGGACGCCTTTAAAGGCTGTTCGTATCGGAGCATTAAAATTGCGACTTTTAGACGACTGCTCTTTTTTGGGCGTACGCCACGCTGCGTTCTCTAATCCGTCTTCATCCGTTCGGTGTCACTTTACTGTGAGAAGTGCTGCACTGTGCAGGCTGGCTGACATTAAGCGTATCCTGCCATTCAGCCCTCTTCTTTACTTCCTTGACAAGCAGCTTACTGTGACACAATCTGTCCCTCTGTATTCTTGTTTTTTTTTTTTTATTTTTTATTTTAAAGCTCCTCAGCCAGGAAATGTTTGCTCATCACACGTTCTCTTCCAAAACATCCATCTACTCTCACGTAGATGCACATTTAAACTTCGCCGAAGCTGCGGCACGTCGTCTTAGTGGAGGCGTTTAAGGTGGTTTTTAACATTTAGTTTTGTTTTTCATGAGGTGCTTTAGGTTGTGCGTGCTTTTGAATTTTCTATGGTAACGGTGGATCTCGATGGGCTCAATTTCTGTTCCTTTTTTTTTTTTACTTTATTGTCTTTAATGCACATTAACAGGTAATTAACATCACAAAAGAAAACAGAATCATCTTGAGATTGGGTCTCATCTGTCATGCAGAGATAGCACTGTAAAAAGTAGAGCACATATACCTTATCTAGTTATTGGACTCCAAAAAAAAAGTGATATTTAAAACAATAAGTGAATAATTATAGTATAGTAGTTATTTAAATCAAATTTAAATGTTGAGGTAAAAGAGTCTTAGGCAAGATATTCAATAACTGGAGTCCACCTTCTCATAAAAATAGGTACTTTTAGCTGTAACTGGGCAGTCATATATTCCATCATGTATACATGTTTTACTTTCTGTAACCACTGAGCGATCATGGGAGGGTTAGGGTTTTCTTGCAATCATCAACAAAACATGTAATATATAACATTGTTCTGTGGTAAACAGGTGGTCTGGAAACACATCTAATAAAAATAACAGAGTCCATAGGAAGGTCCATTGCCAAAATTTTTTCCAGTTCTTCTTTGACATTTTTCCAAAATATTTGTATTTTTCGGGCAGTCCCAAAATATATGAGTATGGTCACCGACCATAGCACATTTCCTCCAACATTTGTTGCTGGGATTGTTTTTGGAGACAAAAGTTGTTAACAGTGTCCTGAAGAACCTGAATTTGACCTTCCAGTCAAATTCTTTATATAGTTGTGGCTTCTGGAACATATGTTTTCCCAAGAGTTGTCATCTATTATTGCATTCAGTTCCAGTTCCCACTGTTGCTTGATATGTTATTTATTTTCCCGACATATCCAACTTTAATCTTTTGTACATGTAAGATACTTGTTTTTTTTTTTTTTGTTGAGGAACATTGTTCAAACAGATGTATAAAATGGGTTTCTATATTTGCAGGTTCCTTTCCCAATCTGTATGTTTTGTAACATAATGTCTGAATTGTAAATATCTATATAGGTCACTTGAGGGCAAGGCAAACTTGTCTCTAAGTTGTGAAAAAGATTTAAATACATGCCCATCCAGAAGTTGATTTATTATTATCAGACCGGTCTCCTCCCATCTTTTATAAGCCCTGTCAGACATGGATGGTAAAAACTCGATATTCTAATATAGGTATAGCCCGTGACAGAGCTACAGCTCCTTTTAGTTGTTTTTGAACTAAATTCCAGACCTTCAATGTGTGTAAGATCCATAAATTATTGATTTTAAGTTTTTTCTGAGATTGCTGGCTAAGAAATGGAAGACTAGACAAGGGTACCCCTGGTATGGACCCGTCCAGTCTCTCTGTTCGTTTTTTAACTGGGGAAATAAAAAGCTCCAAAGCACATGAATATTTAGAGAAAGAAAATGACCCTGTACAGTAGAGACGGTGCCCTCCAATGGCCCGATCCATGACACCTCATCCCGTAAACGTAATCACTCATTGAGAATGGCTTTTATTATGAAGGAAATACTTTAAATAAAAAAACAGTGAGTTGATAGAACTGAGCTAAAGGCCCACTGCAGCTGAGATTCCTCGTTGGCTGTTGTTGGGCTGTCAGAGATGCTGTAATGGGAAGGTAAGTATGGATTCTCTTTGGTTTTAATGTCTACCCTCCCTCCATGATTCACTTTAATCCTTTGACTTAAGTGCAGATACTGGATTTTAAAAGCCAGTATCACCTTATAATTGATTTGATGATATGTTGGATTTATAGGACCCTGGAACAGTCCATTTATACGTCCAGACAGAAAGACTTGTCCTCTGTTGAGTCCATCATGTTTGACTGCATTGTTCTCTTTAATGTGGACGCGTCGCCTTTATAGCTGACACCTTACATATAAACTACGTACGTCTTCATTAGGGGTGAGTATTGGGAAGGACCTCGCAATACGATATATATCATGATACGTGGATCACGATACGATATTATATTATGCGATATGGCGATATATTGCGATATTCTACCCAGTTCATATCAAAATTAAAAGGAGAGATGAAAAATCAAGTTGCTGTATATGTTCATCAGATGATATTGATCATTCAGAGGACAAATTCAGTCAAAACTATTTGCTTCAAAACAACCTATTTATTGTTTATTATTAGTGTTTTTGTACATTCAAGTGAATGAATGAATTTTCCTGAAAAATCAATATTATATCGGGCGTCTGAAAATCGTGATATATCGCACATATACATAGTCTTCATATGTCTCTGTATCTGTGACGATAAGGAGACGAGCCCTTGCATCTCCTCAGAAAGTCGAGGTTTTGTCTTGCGGGAGCAGATGGATAGAACAATTTATGAATGCTGTTCTGTCTAGTTGTGAAGTTCATAAATGATTATTTAAAACCCTATATTCTATAAACTGTCCTCACACAACTGTACAGGAGTTTAACCTTTAGACTTGAGAGGGAAGGAGTCATGTGATGGTTGGGGTTGAATTGCAAGTTGCTGAAGACATCTTGAGACATTTTATGTCAAAAAACACATCTTATGGCATCTTACTCCATGTCATTCATGTATCTGGAAAGACGTATTCATCTAATTTCTCACATCTTACCCACCAAGCTGACCTCTGCTCTTAAAATCCCACCTCGTCACCTTTAGGCTCTGGTTCAATCGGAGGATAGGTTCAGCTGTGTCCATCAACCCCAATATCTCCATGTACGCCTTATAACTGGAGATCCATTAGACTGGTGCCTGTAATATTAAAACTGCATTTAGGGGGCTTATTGTATAATGCTGATTCATAAGTCCATGACTTATGCTCTAGATTCTGGTCTGTTGAGGGCCATCGCTTCTGTTTATCACTTCGGCTCCACCAAGTCTGCTAAGTTTTCCTACTGGAGATTTGTCATTTCTGATCATCCTACATTCTGTGATGTGAGTTTAATGGCCTCTCAGTTTTGTATATAAACTGGAGAATAAACCCACTTTGCACCTCTGTTGTAGTCGGCACGTTGTTTAACTGCCGATTAACTGCTTCACTAGAACACATTATAGTGTATATACTTATAAGATATACCCAAATTTACAAATTACAGAGCCTGAACGAATAAAACCCAAGTGTTTAGAAAGCACCATCAGGAAAAGTCTGCATTACAAGAGTCGACCTACTGAAACTGCCAAAATTGCAGAATTTTTATTTTTTTATTTTTTAGAATGATGACCAATCTGGCTTTTTAATAGACATAAACGATTTGATATTCACACTACAAGGTGAAATAGTGACAGATGAAGAGAGATTGTGCATTAAGATTCAAACGAAATTAAAATCTGCAACATTGCAGTTATTTTTCTTGGCTTAGCTCACCATGTCCAGTTGCGACTGTGATTCTTTTAAAGCCGGTATTGGAATCCATCCTAAATGATCCGATCAGAGTAGGCGGCCTTAAGTCTCCGTCATACAACCAGGATGCATCTAAGGATGCACTGAAATCCGATCACTTCAACCACATTAGTAGGTGGTTTGGGCCACATGTGACCACATTCTCTAACATTGTAAACGCAATGCATCCTGGGCCATAAAGGGGCTACATGTTGTCTTGTCTAGTTGCGTACCCATTCACGTGACAAAAGCATCCTATGTGCAACAATGGTTTTGGTCTTTGCAGCTGGGAAACATGTACCTGTTATTGGTATATAAGGTGGAGGAGGGTGTGGGGGGTGTGGGGGTGAGATCCAAGATGCCACTTGAGACACATGTAGAAACATGTTAATGCCAGGTGTGAATTAGACACAGTTAGAGCTCTCCATGTGTGATCAGATGATTCAAAGCTTATGCTAATACAGAACTGAGCAGGACCATGATGGAAAATGGAGGGATGACCTCACCATTCAAAGTTCGTTTAGCAGAAAGGAGAAGATAGAGTTTAAAACCATCAGCCACGCTTCTGCAGGATATGTGGATGGGTTCATGTCGGGGAAATGTCTTGGTGTCTTGGGTTTGGCTGTTCGGAGCTTCGGAAAGTCGGACTTAACCCTTTTAAGCGCCAAAGTCGCAATATTGCGACAAGCAACATCGCTGATTATAACGGGCTGTATCTATAAATGTGATGCTGAATCTTATTACTTTTCACCAGGAGATGGTGGACATGTGCGCCTGTAATCTGAGAACCATTTTTGGTGGTGGCGCTATTCAAAGTTTTAGCGTAAAATGAGTTTGAAAATCATCCTCCGGCACAGAGACGTGCGGCGCAGCAGTGGTAGAAATGCTGAACGTAGCGAGAGCAGAGCAGAGCGAAAGAGTGTTTTTTCATTTACTCACGATGTCAAGAGGCCGGTTTACCGTCCACGAAGTACTTTGTCAAGTTCTGGCTAACTCCCATTCAGAGGATGAAGACGTGCAGTTGTCCAGTGAAGCAGAAACTAGTGACGGCGAGTCCATGCGCCATAGTCCACAATCAGCACATCGTATATCGGATGCTTCACCTCAGCGTGGCCGGGGTGAAAACATTCTGCGATCGCCAAGCAGGTTGAGGTGTGGGGGGGGCTCATAACACTGCAAATATGGAAAAATGTAGTGGGGATGAAAACAACCTTGGTTGTCCTGGCAATGCGGGAGAGGCCGCGGGAAAAAAAAAAAAACACACCACTAATGGCACACCGGAAATCATGATGATGATGATGATGATGATGGTGGCAGATGAGAGAAGACGAAGAGTATTGTAAGTGGAGCCCAAATTTTGATGAGTCTGTTGGTTTTTGTGGAGACGATCTGTCAAATTCTGAGCCCATTGATCTCATCCCTTTTACAAATGATGAACTCTGGAGCCTCATCAATAAAACAAACAAACAGATATGGCCACCAGTTCTTTGAAAGGGAAACATTGAAACCAAACTCCAGATTTCATGACTTTATGATGTGATTGTTCCTGAAATGAAAGCTTTCATTGTCCATGGGGGCTTGAAGAAAAATCTGAAATTGAGGACAACTGGGCAGGTTTGGGCAGGTGATGTCACATTAATCAAATTAGATGACAAATCTACCTCCATTCCAAATTTTATTTCATACTGAAGATATTTCTCATTTACAGCATGCCTTTATCTCAAACCACTTTAAAGTTACAGCCTTTTGAAACCTTGATAGCAAAACTGAACATTTTCCAATATGGCCGCCACCTGGTGACGTCATAATATGCAAATTATATGAATAATTTCACTCCCATCACAGACTTTAAGTCATAATGAACAATTTTTCTCAGTGACAGTTTACCTTTATCTCAAACTGCTTTCAAGTTATAGCCTTTTAAAATCTTGATGTCAAAATTGTATATTTTCTAGGGATGTCCCGATCACGTTTTTTGGGTCCCGATCCGATTCCGATCTTTTAATTTTGATGATCGGCCGATTTCTGATTTTTTCCGATCCGATTTCACTTTTTTTGAGTGGGCAAACAGAGTTTAATTTCCTATGCATTTTATTTCCTGTGTACATTAATAAATAGGCCTGCATCCAAGCTGAGATTAATAGCTTTTATCATCTCATAAAATAAACAATAACTTATTTAAACACTCTTCTTTCTTTCTTTTTTGTTTGGGAGAATTATTATAAAACACATTTAGTTACAGAACAGTGACTGTTCAACAGTCTCAGTACTAAAGAACATAGCACTTCCATTTAAATAGCAGCAGGTGAACTTGGCTAGCAGTTTAAGGCAATGAAAACACTAGCAGAAGTCTTTGCAATCAATGAAATCACATCAGAATAAAAATAACATAAAATATTAACTTAACTTCTTTCAAGACCCGCTGCACATGTTCGCGCACCTTTGTGTCCTTTGTCGTTCATGTAATGACGGGAACGAGGCTCGAGGTAATTAATGAGCCGGTTAAATGCCTTGTATTCCACAAACTCCGTGTCCGCGGTAATACATTCCACGATTAGCTCGGTGATTTTTCTGTATTTCTCCGAGTCTTTCGGGAGTTTTGTCCTTTCTTTTGAAAGTTTCACAGAGCGTTTGCTGCCGCTTGAAGCTGCCGTCGGCACCAGCTGCCGTCGGCTGCGGTGATCGGTGCTGCGTGCTTTTTTAAGTGTCTGATTAAATTGGTGGTGTTGTAAACTCTCTTCTTACTTCCCCCTCGTGATATCTCAGCCTTCCACACGTTGCAAATCACAGTTGAAGCGTCGGTCTTTGTAATTTTATAGCGCTGCCACACTGCTGATATTTTTGCTAAAGTTTAGCCTGACGCCGCCAGTCTTAAAACTTTTAAGGTGGATACGAGACAGCGCTGCTGGGAAACCTCATTTCAGTGCAAATTATTAAATGTATATAGTTTAAAAAATATTTTTGTTTGTGTAATATGATTACTTTATTAATTTGTGTTAATCAGGATCACTTTTTGAGGAAAAAAATAATGAAAAAAAGATCGGCCTGTTATAATAATGTTGATCGGCCGATCCGATCCACCTTAAATTTTTAAGATTGAAGGCCGATCCGATCAGGGGATCGGGATCGGGACATCCCTAATATTTTCTTTAAAAAACTCCCGCGCCTAAAGGGTTAAACTTTGGAACTTTGAAATGAGCGGTGTTTGAGGGTAATAATGACATCACCACCATCTCTCCTCGTGCTGGCAGAGGGGTTCGGATGTGGCCGCGGGGTGCCGGGGGGGGGCGAGGCAAATCGGCGTGTACGGGGGCAACAGAAGGTGTATCGGTCTTTCCTTTTATTGTGCGCGCATGTGTACAGGCGCTAATCTGCTACAATGGGGGTCCACTAGGATTAGTGTAATCGGGGGGGCTAGCGAGAACCCCCTCTCAACCCCTGCTGCGTTTCTACCCCTCTATCCCATCGTCCCTCTGTTGCTCGGCCCACCAGCCATCCCCTCATCCTCCCCTTCCCTCACTATCCTTCGCCACCTTCATCTTTTGAGCCATCCCCTTATCCCTCTATACTTGCCTCAATCTCTTTACCGCCACCTTGTTCCACTTCTCACCCCGCAGTTCCGCTCATCCTCTTACACTCATCCTTATCGTTACCCTCCATGTAGGCGTTTAGCACCTCGTCTTGGAATTACAAGTTCTGGCCTGGGCGGACACGGAGTTCTCAGGATGTAAAAGTTTAGATTTCTCGCTCGTAGTAAAACTGTCAGATGTGCCCGTGATGAACCACACGCGAACAAAGTCGAGGGGCGGAAGCGGTTTAGAGGTAGAACGGCTTTGGGGTTGAGGGCGAAGTGGCAAATGCAGGTTCAAAAGCGTAAATACCTGTACTGCACAAACAAAACAACAAATACTGTACGTAATAGTGTGCAATTTTGCTGCCACTTGAGCTCAGAGCCTCGAGCTCTTTATTTAGAGGCTTGTGTCGGGATCAAGGGTTCCACGGGAATAGAAACGCACTGATTGCAGTTTCCTTGGCTTATCCTGATTTTCTTAATGATCAGACCTTCCAATTTTGGCTGATTTTCTTTCTCGGGACTACAATCAACCACGTACATAATCATAATCAACATAATCAATCTGTGTGAGATAAGGCGCTGCCGACTGTGCGCTCCGCTGGCTTTATCTCTACTTTTTTAGCCTTTTGTAAGTTTCATAGAACTGGGCATGCTCAGTAGGGGTAATGGCTATTTTTAAAGAGCTGGGTTAAGTATTATTATTATTATTTTTTTTTTGTCCCAAATGTAGTAATTTTGGATAGGGATGCACGATAACTGTTTTTTAAAACCGATATCGATAACCGATAACTTTCAGCTCCTAAAGGCTGATACCAATAACTGATAACACACACATATACCTAAGATCATTACATCAATACTATGAACAAAATCAGAAATAGTTTGCACTCTTTAAATGAACAGATATTTATTTTTTCCAATGAAAAACTACTGACAAGCCTCTCAAAGCTCGTTTGAAAGCTTTAAAAAATTGTTGTAAAGCTATCAAATAAACATATTTGATATCTCACATCAACTCAAATAAGGTGCATTACTAAAAAATAAAGGCTCCTTGAACTGATGGAAATACATGCATCAGAGTTACAAACTGAAAAAGATTTACATTCAAAAGGATTTAGGTTGTGGTTCCATTTAAATTAATACCTTTAATTAAAGTAAATGAGGTTCAGTATTTTTTTTTTTTTAATCTCATGGAAGCTTTAGATGAGAGAGATGAGGGGAGGGGAGACTAGCTGCTGGCTTGTGCATGTTAGCATTAGCTCGTTAGCACGACTTTAAAACTCCATGGAAGCGATTGTTATACTGTAGCTAGCTAATCAGGTTTGATGTATTTACGCTTGTGCATTCGCTTGTGCATTCGTCACAAATAACCACAAAACTATCTTCTTCTGAAACTTTAATGAAGTTTCATACCATCGCTGCCATGTTTGTTGTGATCAGCATGCTGTGCGATAATACTGCGAATATCAATTAAAGTCAGCAACTACCAAAATTATGACCGAGTTAACAAGTTGTTTCCTGGCATGAGGGGGTATTCTTGATTTTCCTTATTCAGAAATCATTTTTCTGATTATGCCGACATAACTTAAACACAACATTCTCTGCCGGTCATTCAAACCTCAGATGGAGTGAGGCACTGCCATGTTCACAAAAGTATATATATGTTATCGGGGCTATTCGTCATGATATCGGACTTATTGGAATGATGTCATAATTTCCTGTTATCGGCATTCGGTTGTCAATTCGTTGTAAAGTTAAGATGCCGTTAAAGCTAAGGAAAGACATTCAGTATTGTTCACTTTCTGCTAGGGGTGAGTATTGGCAAGGACTTAGCAATACGATATATATCGTGATACTTGGGTCACGATACTTTGATACGGTATTCTTCCCAGATAATATCAAAATTAAAAGTAGAGATGAAAAACCAAGTTGCTGTATATGTTTATCAGATGATATTGATCATTCAGAGAACAAATTGAGTCAAAAGTATTTGCTTCAGAACAACCTAATTATTGTTTATTATTCGTGCTTTTGCACATTTAAGTGAATGTATGAATTTTCCTAAAAAAAATCGATATTAGGAGCTAAAAAAAATCGATTTATCGGGTGGCCGAAAATCACGATATATCGCCAAATCGATTTTTTTTTTCATACCCGTACTTTCTACACAAACAGTTAAAGTTTGCTTTGATTCGTCTGCGGGGATCCTATCCACGCTATTACCGAAATGAAATTATATTTTGGGTCCTACACTCATTACCATCCAGTAATAGTCCCAAGTTCAATTTAACTCTGGAATGTTCCTCGGGGGTCTTAAACCCGTGCATGTATTCTGCTCCACATGTGCTTTTTTTGTTTTACTATTTCGTTTAAACCGATGGCGCCTCCTCGTCTTTTCAGCATTTCCATCACACAAACAAAACAAATGAGCCTTAGTTTCTGAATGCTTTTTTTTTTCTTTGTTTTTCCTTTTCATTTTGGTTTATTCTAAAACAGAAGAATCAAAAATGCCCAAACTTTTAATGCACTTATGGTTTTCACAAAGAAGCACCGCCGACTGCACGAGGATTTTCGGGCGCCTCCGTTTTAAAATTCGGCATCACCGCCCTCCCCCCCCCCCCGTCTGTATATATCTCCTTAAATGCTCCACTCTATCCGATCTCCTCACCCATTCATCTTCCTCCCTTTGTCACACACTCCCCCCTTTTATCTCCTCCGTACAGTAACTCAATGCTCCTCGCAGTCGGTCTCATCTACTTATCTTCACCCTTTCTAAAGGTCATTACACGCAAAGCCTGCTTCGCCAGATTAAAACTGAGGTCTGCCGAAAGGAAGATGAGGTGTGTCACATCTGCCAACCTTCCACCTTATCAACCGCACACACACACACAAACACACACTCCTGAGCATTTAAGATGCTCTTAAACCCACGTGTGTATTCTATCCCACGTACACGTACTTGTTTTTTTCTTTTTTTTTACTATTTTATTCGCACAGATGTACTTTGAAGCTGACATGAGAAGGTAATATATGGATCAAGTCGGATGAAGAGCAGATTAGTGATGGTGAGGATTTGGGGGGAAAAAAGGTGTGAAGAAAAGCAACGTTGTCGGGAGGAACATCGTAAGAGAGAGATTTGTCGACTTATCGATTTGTTTTCATAATTCGTAATCTGATTCCATCATGTATTTATGCCTTTTGTGATGATGGTTGATTGTGTGGTTTGTGCCAGAAACACAACAATTTATCCCTCAGGGATTAAAAGAGAGGAGAAAAAAAAAAGGAAACATCCTTGATCCTTGGCTGCAAGTGTGGACGGAGCCGTCACGAATACAGATGAGTTGAATTCAGAGATGAAACACACTTAAAAAAAAAAAAGAAACGAGGATTCTGACACAGAAAGTTATGCCAGAGGACGTCTCAATCAGCAGACGGATGACGGCGAACAAGTCGAGATTCGACGGTCTCACCAGCCTCCCTCAATGTCGACTCTGGTCCTTTCATATGTATAAAAAAAAATATATATATATATATATATATATAGATATACATTCCAAATGGGTTCACTTAATTCAGGGCTTACTTTTTCATTTCAACCTTAATCAAACTCTGAAATCATGGAACAAAAATCACATTGACAAATGTATCTGCAACATTAGGGAATGAAACGTCGTTACCGCACGCACGCCGCCTCTTTGATGGCGAGGGCTCCTGTCGGCGCTGAATGGAGCTCTAGTGTGTTTTCACATGCAGATCAGCCTCCACAAAGGCTTTCACACGGACCCGCCGTAGTTCTGACGGGCCACCAGCTCCTCTCTGTTCACGCGGCTGTCGACTCGGCCGACCGCTCCAACGGTTTCCATCAATAGCTATGGCGTTGTACTGCCAAAAACACTGCTTTTATGCATTCAGTGTTTTCTTTTCTGTCTGTTTTAGTCACATGATGACGTTTAGTGGTACCAGGTATTAAAATGAACAAGAAAGTAAAGAAAAAATGGTGGTCTTATAATTTTTTCCATGACTGTATATTGATATTTTATTCCCCCAGAGTGTATTGATTTTTCAGCCGCGGGTATCGATATTCTAAGCTTTTTTCAAAAACCCCCGTGTCCCACCTTTAAAAGCTTGCAAGCAACAATTCCCAAACTTCAGAATACCACGGCCCAATTTGAAATGGGAAAAATCTCCATGGCCCACCGAAACCTTTAATCACAACTGTGATCAACATACAGGACTAGGAGATATCTTCCGATATTGATGTAAGAGGTCAACAAATAAGGTGACACTTGTTATATTAAGTTAAGATTTCAGTAAAATAACACTTAACTGGCTTATTTTAATACTTCTCAATGTTTTTTTTAAACCATGTCATGAATATCTTACAGTAGTTAAAAACCTATTTTATAAAGATCGAAAATTTAAAACGTATTTGTTTAATTTTAATGACCTCTCACGGCCCACCTGCAGCACCACGACGGCCCACCAGGGGGCCGCGGCCCACACTTTGGGAATCAGTGCTTGCAAGCAACAATTTGCACTATTTAAATAAATGAAACTATTTTTCTCAACAAATCTTTTATTCATTTTGTCCAGCATTTGCAAGCTGCCTGTCAGCCATATAATGTGTAATTGATGCTTTCAGTTCAATTAATTCAAACAAAGTCATTGAAACACTCACAAGATGTCACTAAAATCACTTTATCCCTTTAAAATCTTTCAGAAAATGAAGTAAATGTCTTGTAAGATGTATATTGATATATATCGTATCGTGAGCCGAATATCGTCTATCGTATCGTATTGCTTGATTAGTGTATCGCTACAGCCCTAGTTCGAACTGTAAGTGATGTCTTGTCATTGACTTGACGTGCACCTGTCAATGTGGTTGACTGGGATCCGCCCCTTTATGACTCATCAGTTCAGAAAACTGATCGACTCGCGCCAGAGCCAATAAAACCGCATCACCGTCATGACGCGATCCGGTTTTTAAATGTGGGCATTTTTCGCTTGGTGTACAGATTCCCCAAAGATGGCAACTTGTACAGACTGTAAGGTTAAAAAAAAAAAAAAAAAAAAAAAGGAACAGCCTTTAAAACATTTGGAATAAGAAACTTAATCCAGCTCTTAAAGGAGCTAACGAATATGAGCTGAAGATGAAGCTAGTGGAGCTAATAGTCAAACGCTTCCACGCGATTCATTCATTCATTGAAATGGTTTGTTGGTGTGTTTTCTGTTCGGTTCGTTTTACCACACAGTGTTTCCCACACGTTTATTTGGTGCCCCCCCCAAGAATACATTTTGGCCGCCACGAAAACATTTTTCGGATTTTGACTCGCCCCTCGCCTCCAGACTGTTGACTTTGTGAATGTCGCGTGCCGTTTCAATTCTGGCGCATCGGGTGGCGGCATGCATTGTGACGGCGCCTATAAACTTATAAGTCGCAGAAGAAGAACTCGTAGTGGGCCTGTTATTATGTCCGAGAATGACGAGGCACAAAAACCGTTTTAACACGGCAACTTCGCTTTACTTCCACAAGTGAGAGCAGCAGCAGCTACAACCAGAATGAACGCACAGGCTAAACCAATCAAACTCTGAGTCACGCACGCATCACAACACAGGCAAGGCAGTAGAGTCGAGTGCAGCACAATCGATCATGTTAACAGACATGCATACGCAACACCTATAAATCGAGAAGACCCAGAAGAAGTCGTGGTGGAAGAGGAATGATTGAAGCGACGAAGATACGGTCTGTGCGAATGTACAAAGTGGTAAAATAAGCCCAAAGGTGGTCCGAAAACTCTCATGTTACACCAGTCCGTGTCTGTATCAAATCTAGATGCCCAACATGTGCAGAGACGTGTTATCCTGTTGCTAACGTACGTTAGCTGGCAGGCACCTGCTGAGGTGCCGTGATGTCGCCGACTAACATGTTCACCCCTTTACACAGATGAATGTACAAAAATATTTTTTGAAGAAGAAAAGAGCTCATCTTGAAGAGAAGGGGGGGCTTCGTATCTGTTTAGCGTTTTTAGTTTAAGCTTTATGTGTGTGTGTGTAGTGCTCACAATTACACAACTTTGCAACAGCCCCATTTAAAGTGTCAGTCCCCCCCACCTCCCTTGTTGCATATGGGGTCAAGGATTAAAGGGGCTTAAAACACATTGGAGCCTCCAGTATTTTAAGTTTTACTTCCCGGGGTAAAGGTTCTTCATCAGCATGCAGCGGTGGCGTTTAGCTGCCAGGAGTTGAATCGGTTGCCTGGCAACATGAGCTCATTGACCATTAGCTCATCGTATATGTGTGTGTGTGTGTGAAAGTGTGTTTGTTGGGCCCGTTGTTGTAATCTGCATTGTGCGCAGGGAGCCTCTACATGTGCTCGCCGTGCTTTACGACGCAGCCTCGCCGTCGGGGCACAAAGGAAGAGCTCGACGGGCTCGTGATTACAGAGAGAACACGCTGGAACACATGAATAATTAATCTGAATAGGAGGATAAAAGCATGTTTGTAATTAGATGCCATTCACTTCTATGCCACAATGTGTGTGTGTGTGTGTGTTTTAATTATAATTTTTTTTTATAAGCCATAATGCCAAAAACTAACCAAGAAAAACAACACAGAAAAGCCATGAAGTCGCCGACACGGAAAAGAAGAAACAAAAACCCTTAAAGGCAGCCAGAGGAATGCAAAATTAAAACCTTAATTTCCTGAATCTGGTACTAGTTTTCTTAATTCAGAAAATGTCTAAAGTGGCATGAATGTGCTGTTTTTTTCCCCCCTCTCCTCATTAAGGCGCTGTGCCCGAACTGTCCTTCCAGAAATATAATTGAAAGCAGGGAGGAAGGCAAATGTTGCTTTAATCTCATTTGCAGGCGAACAATGAGCCTGGGACCACGCTAAATTCATAAAAGTGGCTTTAATGCAATGAAATTTAATGAGGTAATTTGTGACGGAGCGAGATGGTGGAAGTGTCCTGCCACGTGCAAGGGTGCACAAACAAGCGCACGTACGCATGCACGCACGCGAGGGGTGAGTATTGGCAAGGACCTCGCAATACGATATGTATCATGATACTTGGGTCACGATACATATTATCACGATATCGCGATATCACGATATATTGCGATATTCTACCCAGTTAATATCAAAATTAAAAGTAGAAATGAAAAATCAAGTTGCTGTATATGTTCATCAGATGATATTAATCCTTCAGAGGACAAATTGAGTCAAAACTATTTGCTTCAAAACAACCTATTTATTGTTTATTATTAGAGTTTTTGCACATTTAAGTGAATGAATTAATTTTCCTAAAAAATTGATATTAGGAGCTGAAAAATCGATATTTAATTGGGCAGCCGAAAATCGCGATATTTTGCCAAATCGATTTTTTTTCACATCCCTACCCTGTGGTAGGGGTGTGTGTTTTTGCACATTTAATAAGAAAATAAAATAAAATAAATAGAATAAAATTTTCTTAAAAAATAGATATTAGGAGCTGAAAAATCGATATTATATTGGGCGGCCGAAAATCGCGATATTTTGCCAAATCGATTTTTTTTCACACTCCTACCCTGTGGTAGGGGTGTGTGTTTTTGCACATTTAATAAATGAATACAATAAAATAAATGAAATAAAATTTTCCTAAAAACTCGATATTAGGAGCTGAAAAATCAATATTATATTGGGTGGCCAAAAATCGCGATATATTGCCAAATCGATTTTTTTTTTTTCACACCCTGTGTTTTTGCACATTTAATAGATAAATGAAATAAATAGAATAAAATTTTCCTAAGAAATTTATATTATTAGCTGAAAAATTTATATTAAATTGTTTCTGATATTATATTAGGCTGCCAAATAAATGTTTTTTCACACCCCTAATGTGCGAGAGCAAACGCAGCAGAATGATCTGTCATGTCGTATGAATGTTTTTGGTGGTGGGTGACGGGAAGAATATCGGTCTGAGAGGAGTTTTTGTTTTATCAAGTGAGCTCCGTCTGTGTTGTTTTAGCAGAGCTGAGTCATGCTGGGTGATAAATTCGGGGCCCCGTGTTGGAATGTTGCACTGTTCCACAGCTGTGTGAGGTTTACATACCTGGAGCTCGCCAGAACCTGTAGAACTTGACTCTGAGCAGATGTTGCACTTGTTTCATGACTCACGAGGAACGCAGTCGGACCGTGACGCCGCGCTGTAGCCGCTCGGGCTGCTGATGACGTCTGCAGTCCCACATTAGAGTAAAGCACCTCTTTCAAAGGTGAATCTCACACTGTAGGACGTTGCCTCGGGTGGCGTGATACAGGAGCTAACGTCCTCCATCCTGTCATTATTTATTTTTATTTTTTTCTAGAGGGAGAAATGTAGCAGGCAGAGTTTCAGAGCTGCATGACTTTGACTCATTTTTGGATTGTACAGTGAACAAAAGGTGTTTCGGTGGGATAGAGAGACGGAGCATCAACTCATATTTAGCTTCCCTCTTCCTATCTCTGATAGCCGATAGCAGCAGGAACAACCTCTGCAGGAAAGTTTTGAAAAGATGTGTAGTAAAAAACGGGCTTATTGCAGCTGCGAATAATGATAATAATAATAATAATAATAATGAGACTTTATGGATCAACTCAGCAGTATTTTACCATGCCACTAACGTAGCCGTTTCTTGGCGAAATTCTCGCAAAGCTGCAACGTTTTCCAGGTTAACCTGCAGCTCTGCTTGAAGTTAAATTTAACTGCGGTGTGACAACAAGCACAGGTTCAGCTCATCTGCAGTTAAAGTGTCATGAAACAGGAAGCAAGCAGGAAGTCGAAGTTTGCTTCTAATTCAGAAGTGACCTTTTTGCCAAATCAGTCGCTAACTTTTGTCGAACTGCACTTTATTTTGAAAATATTTACGGTGGGAAACGGGCTCATTGCAGCAACTTATACTGCGACAGTATCGCTTTCTTTGCTCGTGTTGAAGTTTATCGTTATGGTTCTTAAATAGGTGATGGACAAATACAGTTGGTCCCCACTTCACAACTGTTTTTTTTTTTTTTTTTTGAAGGCAGTTTTTAAGTCCATTTTGTTCACAAGTCCAGAAGTTGTACTGGACTGTATTGATCCTTCTTAATAATAGTTTGTTGTAGACTTTAGATTCAGACATAGAAACTATGTGTTTTTTTGAGGAGATGTTGACCTAAACTGATGGATTCAAGCTCATTATGACACTATAGTGATCCCTCGCCAATTCACGCTTTAAGTTCCGCGGTTTTAGTTATTTGCAGATTTTTTTTCAGAAATATATAATATAATACAAAAAATCATGTTGTGCGCGTTCTCTTGCCACAAAGAAATGTTGTGACCCAGCCTGGCCCCTTTAAGAAGGTAGCCTTATGGGTAATGGTGTGGCCTTATGGGTAATGTAGACAGAATGAAAACGAGGTTAGATGAAAGAGCGGTTTCTTTACTACGGTGCCAGAATAAAGTGCTCGTTCCATGCAGAGAAAACCAGACTTTTTCTTTTGTTGTTGTTAGCGTGTTAGCCGCTAGTTACGAGCCAAAAATAGCATAATACCAGCGGTTTGTTTACTACGGTTCAGAGAACAGAGGCTGTGAAGGTAACAGAAAGACCACAGTTGAGCCTTTGTCTTGTTTCACTGCATTGTCTCGCTACTTTTTTGCAGTTTTAAAACATATTTTAAACACATTATTTAGGCTCGGGGGGGCTCCGGCTCCAGTTTACAGATTTAGATTTTCGCGCGGGGGGGGGGGGGGGGGGGGCGCTGGCCACCATTTACTGCAAAAAATAAGGGATCATTGTACTGTCATCTTGAGCCTTCCTGTTCTTCTTGTTCTTCTTCATAAGTGAGATGATGGAATTCAACAGGTCCACGGTTTAAAACCACTTTTCCGTATGTTGAGAACTAGAAAAATTGACCATTTAGACCTTTTTTTTTAAAGTGACCTTAAACTTGACACATTTTGATATGTTGTTGGTGCAGGGGAGGGCGTTGGCCTCCTGCAAATTTTCTCTCTCCAAAAACCTTTTTTCTTAATTCGAGCTGTAATCAAAGTCGAGTTCTTGAACAAGTGAAATGAAGATGGTACTGGAGAGTGTGAATTTAACAAAGAAAGATGGATTCGATGTTTCTTTCATCAAGCCGGCGTCGTTAACGTTTAGCAAACGCCTCTCTTTATATTTCAGTGTTTTATTGGTATGAAACTAAAGCTCATATTGGTGTGATTTTCCTGGCAGATGGTTCGACTGCACAAGCCAAGGTGCTTAAGCACAATATCACTTGCTGGCAGGACCCTCTGACAGCCATTTCATTATGAATGAAACGAAACTGAGCGCTGAAATTACATGCTATAAATAATTCTCCTAGAACACATTTTGCAACCTAGTTTCCAACGCCGCAGCGCAGAACACACGCTCTTGTGATATGTTGTTTTCTTTTTGCTAATTTTCCATTTTTATCCAACGATGTCTTCCCCCTCACCTCAGCCCTTTGCCACCACCGGCATCCTGTAGCTTCCTCAGCGGTTGAAACAATCAATTTGAATCCAGTCCTTTTTATATCTGACTTCACACGACCCCACACACGAGCGCCGCTCTTCTTCTTTTTTTTCTTTTTTTTGTGCGGCGCTGCGTCTTTGGTTCCTTCTGCAGGAGCCAGAAACGGTCCGACCTGTCACTCAGCAGCGCAGGAGGGAAGGAGAGAGGGATGACAGCGGACAGGGAGGAGAGGAAGAGAGAACGAGGGATTAAATGCAGACAGATGGATGAGAAGGGAGACGGAAGCGAGGGCGGCGGAGCCAAGAGGGAGGGAGAGCGGCTGGACTCCGGCGCTGGAGAGCAGATGAGAAATGTGACGGACGGAGTCCTTTAAGGGAGATGGAGAGAAGTGCAGAAAGGGGAAAGGATGGAGGGAAAAAAAGACCGGAGACCTCTCACCGTGTAGGGCACAGGTGTCAAACACAAGGCCCGGGGGCCAAATGTGGCCCGTCACATCATTTTATGTGGCCCTCGAGAGCTTGGGCATGATTGGCTTAAAATTTTAAACCAATATTTTAGGACTTAAAATAAGTTTACGCCGGGTTAAAGCACATACTGACTATAAACTACATCTCCCATCATGCATTTCGTCGTTACCCACAACAATAATAATAGCTATGAGCAAGACGATTTTTCAGAACTGATGGACTTAAGAAAAACCTTTACAAACTAACCCCAACATGTCCAAGAAAAGAAAAATTGATGCACAAGGAAGTTTCATGAATGATGGGAAAACAATTAAAAGTTTGTTTCTCAAGGTGAAATAACTGTGTGTCTTTGGTGTTATGAGGCGGGTGTCAGTCGTGAAAGAGTTTAATCTACGTCGGCATTTTGACAACAAACACGGAGCTAAGCATGCTAAATTTAGCCTGCAAGAAAAACAATCGCTTCCGCTTCTGAAACCAAGGTAATGGATACTCTTACAACCACAAACTTTGAGTTTAATATAATAATAAGTTACATATTTGAAACTTGAATACATAATAAATACAGAAACTGTTATTAAACATTATAATAAGGTATAGTTTAATTTATTTTGATTTACATTGCATTTTGTTGCATTCATGCTGTCAGTCTGGCCCTTCGAGGGCCACCATGATGCTGATGTGGCCCTCAGTGAAAATAAATCTGACTAATCCTGCTGTAGGGGAACCGTTGAGAAGTAAGAAAAGTGGTCGCTGAAGTGTTAACGGCTTAAAAACTCTCCATCCATCACGGGTTACTGCAGGTTAAAAGGAGCCGGCGCCCGTCCCGCTCCCAGACTCTAACTCCCACAATCCATTTACAGCCTCCCCCAGTGACGGGAGCAACCTCGGGTCATGTAATGAACTTAATTACGCCGTGCATTTAAATATAGACGGCACGGAAATTATTGTTACGGACTTGAACCTTGTTAAATGCAGTTATTTCACATCGGCCCCTCGTCACAGATCAGTGCACATGTGTAGCATTTGCATTAAACCGGAGGGGCATTAGCAGGATAATGTGCATTATATATGCTCTTCAGCACAACCGGACACGAAGAGTAAATCTTGAACCTTTAAATACCCACTGACTTTTTTTTCTTTTTTTTTTTTTTTGCTCCTAATGGTAGTCATTTTTGTCTCAAGATTAAATATCCACGTCAGCCAGCCCTCCAGGCACCATTAGCCAACAGATGAGGTGAGGACGACTGACATTATCTCAACAGAAGTGAATCACCTTCCCGCCGAGTCCACAGGGGTTAATAATACTTTGAGATGGGGAAACGGGATGGGGGGGGTGAGGGAGGGAGATTTAAAAAAAAAAAAAAGAAAAAGGAAAATAATGAAAATAATAAAAAACCTGCACCCCTCTCGTCTCGGGTCAAGGTACGTAGGTGTGGCGACCGCCTGTAATAAAGCGCTCAGATTGGAGGGAGTCATGGCCACCGTCTCAGGAGAGGATCGCACATCTGCCCGTGCATCATTCGGCACGCTTGTGGTGTGCGTGCGTGCATGTCCGTGCATCTATATAGCGTTCTGGAGTGACTCTGGGAGCGCTGCAGCAGATAACGAGGCCCCCCCCCCCCCCCCCCCTCACTGCATATCAATTCCTTTTGTTGGACGCACAAATCAAGTCAGTTTTATTTACATATTTGCTATCAAAGTTTAGCACCCGTCAGCTTCACAATCGCTGCAGGTCGTGGAGTTTGATGCCGTCTTACACCAACCAAGGACACGCAACAAAGAGATGAAAAGTTTCTTGGCTCTTTTTGTTTTTGGCTTTTGACAAACCATCAAAATATCCCAGTGCACGAGCCTCAGCCTTCCGTCCTGTCACGGCCTTCGAAACATTTTTACTCTTTTTCTATAAAAGGAAAATATTTTTAAAAGTAAATTACCGTATTTTCTGGACTATAAAGCGCACCTGAATATAAGCCGCACCCATTAAAATATAAACGAAATTTATATTTTGTCACATATAAGCTGCACCGGACTATAAACCGCAAGTATTCAGGCTGAGAAATAAGATATTTACATCAAAAGATTTTGTACCGTAAGTGTTTATTCACATACCTGAACTGATTGTTTCTGAACAGAACCTGTAACACGGTGGTAAAAGTGCTGATCAAACAAAACAGAAAAGTCATTGATGGTTTTATTCATTTTCCTCCTGTACATTAAAACCAAGTTGCTTTTTTTTTCCTCCTCCTGTGTACTGAAACCCCCCCACACAGCAAAGACATCCGGAACGGACCCGTGAAATGGACCCATATCGGGGTCCACTTGCACTCTTTGGAGCCGGATCGCAGACCCGCTGGCTCCATGCTGCGTACGGTCTGCATCTGCGATTTAAACCTTACCTCTGCGGCGGGTCCGCTCAGAACGCTGAAATCTGCTGAGGAACCAAGAAACTGACTGGACAAACTGATAAATCCAGGTGTGTCTGAGTAGCTACAATGGTCAGACACATCTGGATTAATCAGTTTGTCAAATAATAATAGGTATTGATGCTCACAAAATGAATGTAGAGTAGCATAGCCAACATAGGCTACTTAACAAAAACAGAAAAGCCTTTAACTACTTGGTTTGTTTTTTTTGGTTTTTGCACTTCCTGCTAGAGCGCCCCCTGAAAGCTGAAGAAAAGTTCATAGAAAAGCCGCATCTCTGTATAAGCCTCACGAATTAAAGCGTGGAACAAAAGTAGCAGCTTATAGTCCGGATATACGATAATAAAACATTTGTTTCTGTCCATGCACCTGTAAGCCACAGTTATGGCCCAGAGATGGCGGGAGGTCCAGGGTTCAATTCCCGGACGAGCCCCCATTTGTTACGGCCCAGAGATGGTGAGTGAGCCTGGTAGAAAATAAGGGGAGTAACAAGGTGTGTAAATAAGGCGGCCAGGCGTTTATTAATGGTAAGAAAAATAATATATAATAAACAAAATAACATTGATCCAACAATGAACTGAAAACAGGATTTTCACTGGCTTTGCTCTCACACAGAGCAGCAACAAACACGCAATAATACAATAAGCCAAACTAACCAACAAGTTAATGACAAGACACAACGGCGACAGATCTGTCTGTGGCTGACAGTCTGCCACTAATTAAGCTCTGACAGGTCCTTGATGGGTGGGGATGGCGATGGGAGGAGGGCCCAGGTGATGGCAACACTGCTCAGCTGTTCAAGAGGCGGAGCTCGGTCAAAGGAATCCCGGGACGTCGCTCCCTCTTCAGGTCGCAGGCGACAGATGGGGATAACCCGCAGAACACGCGATGTATCGCAGAATCGATAAAATCGCTCAGCTCTAACTGTCACACGTCTTTGATCTTGTCTCTTGCAAACTGCATCATGGAATCAGTTCAGAGCATTGTTCTTCTTTGACAAACAAAGCAATCTGGTTGTACACAGCGACACCCTCCACCCCCATCCCCCGCGAGATCCCAGATCTTAAGCACGCAGATCTGCTGCGTTTACAAAGGAGCCAACTTTGTCCCACTAGAGGCAAACTTCATTGTGTCTTTGCCAGGAGATTTCTTGTGATGCGCAGCCCCAGTTTGGTCTTGGGTGGGAACGTTGCATGGTATGGATTTACACTTATTTATTCTCTGAAGAGCGGTTGGAGTAGTGTGAGGGTGGCTGTGCTGGCTGAACCTTCACCTCCAGCCACTACGGAGTCACAAGAAAGCGTTCTCGAGGCCCGGTGCCAAGCCTGGATAAATGGGAGGGTTGTGTCAGGAAGAGCATCTGATGTACAAAGGTAAAAAAACGTGAAAAATGCCGAATCAATATGTGGACCATGATGTTCTGCTGTGGCAACCCCTAAAGGGCAAAAAAAAAAAAAGTTGCTTTTAGTGGAAAATACTGTTTTATTTGTAAAAGTATTGATTGCAGCATCAAAAATATATAGAATAAAAAAAAAAATCACTTTGTATGTCCTAAGAAGTGCATGATTGTACTTAAAGAAAAAGAAATTGCAGCCTTTTTTTAAATAACTCATGCATAAAAGCGTTTCAGCTTTGGGGGCGTCGCTGTTCTTTGTTGCGAACTACCAAAACACCTGCTTTGATCTGCACTTGATAAACCGTTTTCCCAGCGGCGCTCACCATAAGGGAAAAAAAACTGCGAGACTGTGCAAAGCGTTTAAATATCGGCAACCATATGCTACCACGAGAGGTGTTCAACTTGATGTGTGATGCGTCTGAAGATGGCACCGAATTTGCATTTTGAGTGGGTTTAAAATATCTTCTCGCGTTCACAATCAGATCCTCTGATTCGCGTTTTGATTGGTCTTATTTTCCAACGGCTCCTGCCGGAGATAACCTTTACGCAACCAACGCTATAATCAGTGACGAATGCCGGGTTGCTCGAGATGCCTTCTGCCTTACCTGTGTGTGTGTGTGCACGTGCGCGTGTGCATGAGACAAAACCCCGTCTACCAATATGAAGTGACACTAATGGAGCGTTCAATGATCTGCTTCATCCATCTATCAGTAATGGGCTGTGCTATCAATCCATATAAAGTGGGGTTGGGGGGGGGGGGGGGGTGTCTGTTAGTCACCCTGGTCGTAGCCATCCTTCATCAGGTATATAATAACCCTTTTGGTGCTATAATGTCTGACGTGATGAGATGAGTTCCAGCCAGCCTTGACCCCGGTGGCAGCGCGGCTGATGATGATGATGATGATGTCACTCCCCGCCTTCTTGAGTCGTGCGTGTCTTCCTGAGACGACTGTTCATGAGTAGAGGTCAAAACCGCGATCTCATCCGTCTCCCTCGGCGCGCTGATTGAATCGAATGACCGGAGAGAGGCGCGCGGGGGGGGGGGTGATTCCCGCCGCCGCCCGAAGTGTTTCTCATTACTCCGCTGGAGAGTATGAACCACGCGCTCAGGTGATCCTCTTGTTTGTTAGCGGGGGGAAGGGGGGTGGGTGGGCTCATCCCGGCTTCTCGAATTAATGAGCATGTTCCCGCGAGGTGTTCGGCGTCCGGCGGGCAGCTCGCTCTCCGCGGTGGATTTTTCATCTTAAGAATAATGGAAAACACAAAGAGCGTCTCTCCCTCTCTTCTCCATCTTTTTTCACGTTAATACTGCGGGTCCGTTTTTTTTCTTTTTTTCTCGCCACGACGACGGGACTACACACCTCGCTGACACCGACTGTGACAAAAATGAAATTGCATTCATTACAGAGCGACACACTGTAACCGTGATGATCACTGCTTCTTTTTCTCCTTCACACCGTGAATGTAACCGAACAACAAAAAAAACAAAAACCCATTCTTATTTGTCTTATCCTTATTTTCCGGATTGAGGGTCTGGTCAGTTTTCGCTCCGCTGTCTCCGTTTCTGTACGCCGCCTTAATGAGCGCGGTGTTGGGAGTTCCTCTGGTGAGCTGTGAGCTTTACAAACCTTTTTCTTTCCAACTTTTTAGCCCTTTGTCAGCTTCCATAAAGTCCAACACCAATTCTTAAAAAGTTGGAAAACTGTGTAAAATGACCAAAACTTCATAGACTTATTTATCTGATTGCATAATGTCATCGAAAGATTCTGGACAAACCTCTGTGCGCATGGGACAAGACTGAAAATAGATATTGGAAGTCCTCAGAGTAGAGGACTTCGGAACAACCTGAAAACCAGAGGTTCCGACCCGACCCGAATTGGGTCTCGGGTCCATTCAAAAGACGTGACTCCGGGTTCGGGTCAGAATCGGTACAGTTAGTCTCGGGTCCGGTCGGTGCTCTCTGACAGGCTGGGTCCGAGTTTAGTCGAGAGAGGTAAAGATATTGGCGGTGGCAGCTAATGTCAGGACTCGGGGCAGTTTAATTAATTATTCATTAATGTGGCGTATTTGTCATGAAACAGTCCTGTTGCCGTAGCGTGTTATTAGCGGTTTGCCCGGCAGCTGTAAAGCACAACGGATCACCAACATGACAACGTTGGATGAGAGAACATGTTCACGACACGTCCTGACCGGTGTAGGCTATTAGCGTTAGCAGTTGCTACCAATAGCACAAAGAAAAAAACTATGTGGATTTATTGTTGTTTACATCACGTAGCCTATGTAGCAACTGAACCGGTAGAAGAAGACAACTTTAGGTAAGAAAATCAAGTTTTATTCAACGCTAGACAACTTTAACATGAGCAACTATGGGCTGGATTGTCTCGGTTCTACTCGGGTATCTCGCTTCGGTTCGTTGTCGGAAACTAAAGACTCGGGTCTGGTCAGTTCAGGGTCCATTCGGGTTCGGACTCCCGGACTTATGATAATAGCTCGGGTCGGGTCGGTTTCGGGTCAAATTTTCACGGGTCCATTCGGGTTTGGGTCTATGAAAGTGGACCCGTGAAGACCTCTAGCTCAGATGGAATTTCATTAAAGCTAGACAAGATTCTGTAACAAAGTAATAGAATATCATCTATAACTCAATCTATATCATATCATCCACAAATGGAGGTTAAAGCTCTAACATACATCTAAGGACTTTAGCCAGAGGTATCCTGATGAATCCAGCTGAATCCTAAACGAGTGTATACGCTAGTTGGTCACAAGTCAGGCGGTGAACTGACCCATGACGTACTCTGCGCGCCAGTCCGAGCCCGGAAAAAGGAAAAATGCTGTTGGTGGTGTAACTTCTACCCGAATCGTTTTGATTTTCTCGTAACGCGACCTGAACGGATGCGGCTCAAGCGAATCTGCGTTCAGGTATGCGAGCGTACGTATGCTCTGAAAGCGTTCACCAAGCATCGCCCCACTATTGGGGAACATGAGCTGGGTTTAGACCGCCCTGAGGCATCTTAGCTAGATGATGGGTCGTTGCAGTCGTTATCCTTGATGTCGTCGTCCATGATGCCGCAGACGTCAGCTAGCCGTTCCATGCGTAATCCTGCGTCAAAAGTCGGGGAATTTTCCATTTTTTTCCAGCTTCAACGCCTACGTGAGTCAATCAAGTCGTGGCTACACTTGCAGCTCGAGCTGACCAGTAGTCTTAACCTGGATTCAATCAAACTCCAGGGGTTTGGTGGAGGTCAAGACACGCACTTGACTCATATGACTCGCCACGCTTGGCTATCACCGACTACATTGTGATGTTAATGCACAGTTCATTTCGTGAATGAACCATTGGGAACGCTGTGCAGCAGAACGTAAGTGCCGCAGAACATTGTTTGACAGGGGACTGTTTTCCAGTTGCACTGGAGGCACAACACGCTAAAGTTTATGGTTAAACGGTGATGTCTGCAAACAGCTAAAGTCCCGAAGTGGAAGCTCCAGAACGGCAACATGAGACTGAGGAACTTCTTCCTAAACGAGGAGCCGTGTCTGTCGTGTGGAAGTTCTTTGGATTTAAAAAAGACGACGTCCAACAAACTACAATAATCTGCAAATGTTGCTGAGCTAAAGTTGTAGCCGCGGGAGGCTACAATATTGACTCCTCGTGACAGTAAAATAGGTCATTCTAAGCCAATTTACTGCAGCAATTCCTCTCTGATGATTAGAAAATGTGGTTAACACCCAGTAGTGCCTTCAAAAAAAAAATACTGTTATATACCCTGAAACCGATATAATTTTGATAAATACCGTGATATAAATTTTTGGTCATACCGCCCAGCACTAGGTTCAGTACCTCCAACAAGGTTAAGAACCACTGAACTAGACGATGAAGCTGTACGGAGCGTTGCCGCTACGCTGTTAGCGGGTTGCAGAGAAGCTGATGGCGCAGAGGCTCATTGGTGGTTTCTTTGTGTGCTTGAGAAAAACCCAACGTGTGGGATGTTGCTCAGTATCACTCAGGTCTCTGAGTAGATGCTCAACTGTCACTCTGACTGAGATGTTTTTGGAGATGCCATGTAGGGTTTAATTCTCCGTTCCCGGTCCCTCTCGCCGCCTCCTCCCTGTGATTGATCTGTAATCGGTGAAGTCGTCCTACGGTCGCACGCGCCAACCTGTTAGCGCGCGTCTTCCAGCTCGTCTCCCCGCTCCGATGGCTTGTTTTCTTTCCCCTTGAGAGTACCGAGAGACTGAGGAAACGAGCTCATCCAGGGCTTCGGTTTTAATCACAACGTGCGCCTTTTTTCTGTCGGATCTAATGGAAAGACTAGTTCGAATCTTAACCGAAGCTTTTATTTAATCTGCCACAGACTCGTTCATGCCGACAGAAATATGTGGTGATTTTTCCATCGTTTAGCAGGTTTGTGCCTGCGTTGTATTCTAATAATGAATGCCTATGTGCTGCGAATCTGGAAAAGTTAATTTGATTTGATCTGATTTAGGGATTCTGAGTGAAAATATGATGATGTAGATAAACAAAGTAAGCAGTTTTACTCCACCATTAAATGAGTTTGTCAACTAGCTTTTATATGTTGGAAGAGCTTGAAGACTGGAAATGTTTTAGCGCTGAGCTGCGGTTCGGTGCTTTCTGTGTGTGTGCACGTGTGTGCATGTGCACGGTGGAGGTTAGAAACAACAATGGCTGCATTGTCTCCTGCAGCAGCTGTGATCGGTTAGCGGCAGACACAGATATTTTGTGTGTGCGCTCTCCGCTGGCATCCATGTGGTGCCAATATGACTGCAGGATGGTCGCACCTCACTAATCATGACATCATGCTTTCCACTGGGCCGTTTCCATGCCTCCTCACTCTTGTCTTCTGCCCTCCCTCTGTCTCTCCATTCGTCTCTGGCGGCAGCTGAACTTCCTGTCTTGGTTGGGCGAAACTTTCCTCGTTCTCACACTCCAGTCACTTCTTCTGTCGCTTTTTTATCTGGATTTCCATATTTCATTATTGTCCATCTGTTTCTTCAGCACACTCATGCATGGATCGTTTAAAAAAAGGGACAAAAACCAAATGCATATATTATTTAAATGCATTTATTTCATTCTAAGACAATGCAAAGTCTTTATTTCTTGTTGTTGGTTTTCATATTTTTTTTTAATGAATTAGTGGTTTGTCCACACTGGTTGAAAATTGACCTTGATTTCAAAACCTACCTGCCACTCAGTTATTCTTTGTTTAACCAGTCACTTTAAAGGCCAACATTTGCATTTTGGCCCCTTGTGAGACATTAATGGGGTGGAAACTGGGGCCTTATGTGGGATCATCTGTTTGTCCCCACAGGGGTTCATTTATGTGTAAGACACCCATTCTGGGTCCATGCCCGTCCATCAACCGGGCGCTTGAGCATAACCACTGCAAGCAGTTTACGCTAGGCCAACGTGGGACCCATGGACACGCCCATATGGGTTTCATGCTACTGCTTGTTAGAAATAATGCACACGTCGTCCCCTGCTCAGAGATATTTGAGTTGCAAACTTGCATACGAACTAGGGATGTAACGATATGGAAAATTTGATATCTTGATTATAGTGACCAAATTATCATGGTTTACGATATTATCGCGGTATTCTTAATTGCTGTATAAATGTCCAAAAAAAACATACATTTCAATAATTTCACAAAATCTTGTGATTTTCTTGTCACACTAAAACATCATTAGCCAAAATCTTATCAAAATGAAACTTTCACATTAAAAGGGCAAACAACTGGCACCTAAAGAGGTTTTATTTTAAATGAACAAAATAAATAACAGGAACAAAGCTTTTTTGTCTGGTGCAAAATTGAATAAACACTTTAACAACCATAGTAGGTCAAAATATGCAAACAATTAACAGGAACAAAAATTATAGTGCAAGTTCAAATGAAATAAACTTTAGACTTTAAGCTGAACCTTAAATAAGTATAAATGTGCAAATAAAGAAACAGTTGTATAGGAGCCAAATATGTTGTTCTGAATTGTAGTTCCCTCTGTGTGTCTGTGGGTGTCGCTGTGTTGTTACCTGAGGGTCAGGTATAAAGGTAGCTGCCTGTTATTGGTTAGCTGTTTGACCTGGAAGGGCAAAAGCTTTTTGACCGCTGTGGCGCTAACTGCCAGTGTTATGGTTTTTGGATCAGTTAATGGAATAAATTCATACTTTAACTGCGTCAGAAGAACATCGTTCCGGTCATTTTCATTCAACACGCAACGGTAACGTTTACAAAATGTGAGTTAGCGAATCGCATTGACAAGCGATGTTACAAGCTACATATTCACGCGAGACACAGTCGCGAGTCGCTTGCAGACTTGAATGAGGCTGATATTACATATCCTGGTAGTCGACCGCGATAATGAGATGAAGTCAAACATAAACGGTAATCGTTATCGCATAAAATTTTACCACGCTTTACCGTAATACCGGTGACCGTTCCATCCCTAATACGAACAAAGCGGTTGCCAAGTTTACGTGTAAGGAGTATTTGCACATATCGCACTTAAGTGGTTGTAGTAACTATCCAGCTATACATCAGTGCTAGCATCTCATTTACCAAGAGAAATGAAGGTTTGTGATGGCAGGAGACTCTGCATGAGCTTGAACTGGTGCCATCGACGTCGGGTGCGATGACATTCAGGTCGGCATCTGTCCATGATTGGTTTGATTTAAAACTACAAAAGAACATTCTGTCTACTTTTAAACAGTTCAAACAAAATAGACTTATGAACGACCTCTCAGAACGAAAGCTGTTCGTAAGTAGCGAACTAACTGAAGTTCGTACCCAACATACTTGCATTGCGATTTGCGATCTGGAAGTAACCGTACAGTTTTTTGCATTTGCATGAGCATTTCTAAGCGGTATAGCATCTTCTCCATCTGTGATTCTTCAGGCCCACCTACAAACAGTCATTTCTGCAGGCGCTGACATGCAGCCTGCTGGTTTTTCTCATCATGCACCAACCGTTTCGGCATGTCTCCTCCTCGGCTTTCACCAGCTTTGCACATCTTTAAGCTCCTGCTGTGTGATGATATTTAATGTAAAGAGGTATAGAAACATTTTCCCCATGGTGCTTCTTTATTTCAGTTCATGATGCAAAATAGGTTTTTAGCAGATTACTGCATTGGCATGATAACCTACATAAGATGTCCAGAGTAGAGGTCGTCACGGGTCCACTTTCATGGACCCGAACCCGAATGGACCCGTGAAAATTTGACCCGTAACCGACCCGACCCGAGCTATTATCATAAGTCCGGGAGTCTGAACCCGAATGGACCCAAAATATCTGGACCTGGAACTGACCCGACCCGAGTCTTTAGTTTCCGACCACGAACCAAACCAAGTTAGCTGAATAGAACCGAGACAATCCAGCCCATAGTTGCTCATGTTAAAGTTGTCTAGCGTTGAATAAAACTTGATTTTCTTACCTAAAGTTGTCTTCTTCTACCGGTTCAGTTGCTACATAGGCTACGTGATGTAAACAACAATAAATCCACGTCGTTATTTTCTTTGTGGATACAGATGCTATTGGTAGCAACTGCTAACACTAATAGCCTACACCGGTCAGGACGTGTCATGAACATGTTCTCTCATCCAGCGTTGTCATGTTGGCGATCCGTTGTGCTTTACAGCTGCCGGGCAAACCGCTAATAACACGCTACGGCAACACGATTGTTTCATGACAAATACGCCACGTTAATGAATAATTAATTAAACTGCCCCGAGTCCTGACATTAGCTGCCACCGCTAATATCTTCACCTCTCTTGATTAAACGCGGACCCAGCTTGTCAGAGAGCACCGACCGGACCCGAGACTAACTGTACCGATTCCGACCCGAACCCTTTCTTTTGAACGGACCCGAGACCAAATTCGGGTCGGGTCGGAACCTCTGGTTTTTGGGTTGTCGGGTTGTTCCGAAGACCTCTAGTCCAGAGGTTACATAAAACGTCTGGACATAAAACGCCGAGGACGGACTCAGGATTCAATCTCCATTGTGGAATATCAAAAACTGATCCGTTATGATTGATCTTATTTGTCTCATGTTCCTGCCACGGTGGCTGGTAGGATGAAAAAAGTGACCATCAGCACACATAATAAGATGCATCGGGGGGCATCACGCGCTAGTTTCCAGTCCTGGTGGATGACGAGCTGAAACAACTTTTTTCCCCTCAAGTTTATATATTCTCCTCTTGACGGGGTCACACTTTAACTGTCGCTTATCATGTCCTTAAACACAAGCATGATCAGTTTTATAGGCGTCCATGTGGATTAACAGCATGATTTGCAAAAAGAAAAAAACAACTTTGAAATGGCAATTTCGTTGACTATATTGCAGTAAATGGATCAGGGGTGACTCCACTGAAGGAAAGCCTGTCCATCGTAACGACCACCGTAGAGGAAAGGTTTAAAACCATGTGGTCCACCGAGGGAAAAGGGGAAACCTTTCAAGCAGGAAGACTAGATAAGAGCCAGAAAAAAATGAGACCACAGGAACTGTGGGGGGATTAGAGCTCTTGGAGCCTCATTGGTGACTTTTACTGCCTGGCACAAAACCCACCGGGGCCCACCCACAGCAAAGCAGGCAACCGGCTCACGGCCACATTCCCCCCAAGATTACGACACGTAACCGCCGAGGCCGACGTACGGCCGCGTTTGGCACATAATGCACACAAACAGTTTAACAAGCACATTATTTTCTCCTCATAGACCTGGATAAATAAAGCATGTATACTGTTTAATTTATAGTAGAAATCAGTAAATAAAGACGACTCGCAAACTGACTTTGGAATGTAAATGAAAAATGGGGAAACTTGATTCTTTCAAATCAACATTTTGACCAACTTATTTGCAAGACAAACCTGGAATGTGACGTCTGCAGTCAATTATAAATGGAAATGAGGCGAAGGGAGGCGAGTTTTCCTGAGACGACATAAATAACGCAGTTCTGGGAGGTTTAAATGGTGACAGGTGAGGGAGCCAGGACTGGCTGTAAAAGGAGGACTCTGTATTTTCACACAAGGGTGCGTCAGGACCCGCCATCAGAGAATCACTGGCCCACTTCGTACCACTGGGTTCTGTTGGCAGCCTGACCACCAGGCACTGGTGGATCCAAGGGGCCCGAGTCACCGTCCCGGCCACAGATTTTATTGTACGGTTTGTCTGAACCTTCGCACTGAGCCCGTCGGCCTTCAGAGGCCTTACAAGGATCCTTTAGGATCACGAGACCTCGCGAGCTCTCCTGTCACGTCAAGGCCGGTGTTCCTTCTGGTCTTCTGCAAGTTAGATTTCTGTGTTTGGCTCAGAAGGATTTCAGGAAATTAATAAATAGATTGGACATATTTTCACTTTGTTTCATAGTGTCATTTAAAAAAAACAACAAACACTTCAAAATTGATGCAGTTTCCACAAAGATGAGGAACCTTGTCACCCTGAACTTCAAACGCACTCTCTCAAACTGACTGGGGTTAGGGTTAGGGGGTTAGGGTTAGGGGGTTAGGGGGTTAGGGTTAGAAGCTCGCTGGGCTCCTCAGGTCACATTTAAACAATGACACTGTCAGATATCCAACATTGGAAGTTCTGTCTCTTTACTTAAAACCCAGAGCTGCAAAGGAGTTAGAGGTTTTGGAGGCTGCGGCTGCGATCAGTCAGAGAATGGGAGCTCTGTCAGCAGGCAAGAAGAAACCAGCAGTGTGCCCCAAATAGTGGTTTAGAACAGTTCAGCTTCACCAAGTGATCATGAACTTAGATTTCCTTGTTGAATGCACAGTATTCCGTATTTTCCGGACAATAAGTCGCAGTTTTTTTAGTTGTTTGACTGCAACTTATACTCAGGTGTGACCTGCATATGAAAAATATTTATTTACTTGTGTAAATACCACCTGCGGCCACTAGACGGCACTGTATGTGCGACTGAATGCCGCTACGACAAAGAACGGAGACTCTCTTCTTCTCCGTCTCAACAAAACAAAAACACTCTTCACTACTGTGTTTGACTGAGAACACAAGAGAAATAAAAAGAGGTTTCACTAATGCACGCTAACGTTGCTCCAGCCGCTCGACATCGCGGTGAACTGGAGCTTCAGGGCTGTTTAATGTCACCTGCTGGAGACGTGGATGGTGGAGGGCTTAGCTACACAGTAGGGGTGTGGAAAAAAATCGATTTGGCAATATATCGCGATTTTCGGCCGCCCAATATAATATCGATTTTTCATCTCCTAATATTGATTTGTTTTATTGGTTACTAATGGTTACTTAAATGTGCAAAAACACTAATAATAAACAATAAATAGGCTGTTTTGAAGCAAAATGTTTTGACTCAGTTTGTCCTCTGAATGATCAATATCATCTGATGAACATATACAGCAACTTGATTTTTCATCTCTACTTTTAATTTTGATATTAACTGGGTAGAATATCGCAATATATCGTGATATCGTGATAATATCGCATTGTGACCCAAGTATCATGATACATCACCCCTACTACACAGTAACCGCTAGTGTTTAACAGAATAGTCGTGACACATAATTACAACAAGGTCTTTTCATGTATTTCTTCTGAAATGAATGTCGTGAAAATAAATACGACTTATACACGTGCGACATGTTTTTTTTTTTTTTTTACATTTCTTGACACATTTTTTGACAGATGCGACTTATACTCAGGTGCGACTTATAGTCCAGAAAATATGTTAGTTGATTTTTTTTTTTTTTATTAGAATAAAAAAATTGCTGAAGATATTTCAGTTTTCTGTTGTGGTTCCTCCTCCCCTCCTCTGCGCTTTCCCCCCTTTACCCCACGCCATCACCCATTTATTTATCCAGATCTCATTAGTACGTGATGACAGATCTAATTGGTGGCGTCGCCACCTCTGTAATTGCGGCTGGAAATACGCAGCAGCGATTGGCCGACTGGCAGAAGACCCTCCAAACTCTCAATCACTTATTTTTCTTCTCGTAGTTAATTCTCTCCATCTGTCACGACCCACACCTCCATCAGTTGTTTTGATCCTTTTTCTGTTTTAATGAAGGGGGGGTTACAACCAACGATGAACGCGTTGAATGTGAAACTGAAAAAGGTGACCAGCAGCGATGCAAAGAAGAAGAAAAAAACCGTCAGAGGAGAGAATATTGTCAACCAAGAGATGTTGTTATAAATAAAACTGCTTTATGTTTGTTGAGAATCATATGTGCCTGGGGGTGGGCTCGGTTTTCCAGCTGGTGGGTGGCTGTTTTGAGGAATGTGAGGCTTCACTGCTGCTTATATGCCACCGAGGCCGAGACCCCGCGTCCATAAATACAGCAGGTGTAATAACAGGAAGGATGAAACCTTTCATATCCTGCAGGTATGTGGTCTCAGGCCTCCAGGAGCTGCATTTCCAGCCACACATCGTCTGCAGTTTCGCTACATAAAGGCGGGTAAATGACTTCAAGGGACCTGAAGGTATAATCACGAGTATAAGCAAAAATCAATTTTATTCGCACAAAAGCATTGCATTTATTTTTGGCCCATAAAGGATTTTTTTTTTCTTCCCCCCCAAACTTGTTTCACTTTAATGCAACTTGGTATAGTGTTTACTATGAATTCAGAGCATAAAGATTTTTATCATCTTGGAAAGGCTCTTAAAGGTTGGTAAACACCATTCAGCACTCGTAAAAAACGGTCGGTTTTAGTGGAGTTTCGCTCTCCAGAGCCCCTTTGTTGTGGATGCGATGCCAATTGTTGCCTGGCACCATAAAAACATTGAAAGAGTTCATTAAGCAGCATAAGCAGGAGCATTTTAAACCCAAACGCAGGAGGTTTCAAAGGTCAGCGGACTTTTTTTCTTTTTTTTTTTTTCCCGCTTAAGTGTTTACATGTTACCACCTGGCACTGTAACGAGATTACCAGTCATGGGAAAGCTCTGCGTGCGCATCGGGATAAAGCTTTATGCAACAACTCCACTCTGAAGTGGCTGAAAACATCTGGTTTCGAGCCAGTCGTGCGGATTTCCTGTCGGGGTGGAAGTCGTGAGGCAGGCCGCGTCCCCGTCGCTATTAGGAAAACTGACATTTGAGAATAAATGAGATTAAATAACCAAAAGGTGTTTCGTGTGACATATAGGGTTGAGTATTGGCAAGGCCCTCGCAATACGATGAAGCCACTTGGATAAGAGGCGATAACGTCTTCTAGACCAATCTAAGTCCAGTTACCTATGATTCAGTTGTTGCGAGAAAGCTTTACCAGGAGACTAAAAGAAGGTTACCAGTGCCCAAACCAAAACGACCAGAGTGGCCCCAACATGTGATGCATGGACGTCAAGAGCAACCCAGTCTTTTGTGACCTTCACCACTAACTACACAACTGATGAAGTGGCTGCTCGAATCCCATGTTTTTGCAAACTTATTTCATAGCTAGCTATCTAGAGTAGCAGTTAAGGACCACACACTGTTTTTGGTTAAGGCACTTTCCTCAGAATTTAAAAGGCAACATGTTTAACTGCACTATTTCTTTTTTAATATAGAGTAGTGGTGTGAAAAAAAATCGATTTGGCAACATATCGCGATTTTTTGCTGCCCATTATAATATCGATTTTCAGCTGCTAATATTGATTTTTTTTATGAAAATTTTATTCTATTTATTTTATTTATTTATTGAATGTGCAAAAACACTGCAAAAACACTCACAAGATGTCACCAAAATCATGTTTTCCCTTTAAAATCTTTCAGAAAATGATGTAAATGTATTGTAAGATGAATATTGATATATATCATATTGTGAGCAGAATATCGTGTATCGTATCGTATCATTTCGGAAGATCAGTGTATCACTACAGCCCTACTATGCATCAGCTGATCCTCCATAAATAAGGGGTCCAGTGGGCTTTTACTGTCATTTTTGTCCATTTTCTTTTTGGCTTTAACAGGAAAAGAGTTACATGCTGTCGTGTTTATTTTCCCTATTATTTTTGAGGTAACATATGTGGAGTCCGTGTCTTCCAATTTCAAATGGTCTTGTCATCATTCCAGCCCCTCACATTTGTCCGTACAAACACAACGTCTTTGTCTCCCGCAGGTTTACACTGGTTCTTTCATTTTCTATTATTTATTTATGCCATCGTAAAAATGACTCAAAGACTTTGAGGATTCAAAACTGGAACAAAGACGCCCAGATGAAGCAAAGCTGATGCCGTTTTACAACATGGTTACGTTACGTTTGGCGTCCCGGTGATGTCGGTCATTTCCTGAATTGGGTCTCAATTGATCGTCGAGGCATTTCCGAAAAAGCCCGTCAATCTTAAATTGTGTTCCCCCCCCACAAGTGTCAGGAAATGCTTCATCAGAAAACAACACTTTTAGCCAAATTGAGCTCATTTTCAAATGCACTGATGGACCCTTCATTTATGGAAGGACCCGTATCTGCAGACAGACCGGTCCACAGTCCGGACCCACGGACTCAGAGGAAACTGGCTCCAGACACTGTTGGGTAGGTGCACAGCCGATCAGAGAAACGAAGCGTGTAGTGCCGGCAGGGCTACCACCTAATTAGCATCAGCAAAAGTCACCCAAAGCGGTGTGCGGAGGAGTGGCGAGGCTGATGAACGACTGCTGACGGGTTGGCAGTGAAATCTTGTTGGTACGACGCGTTCTTAGCACCTCTGCTGCCATCTTGTCTGTTCTGAGTTTTGCCTCTTGGACTCCGCTGTGTGAGTCGTCCCATAAGCCCGCCTCCATTGGTTTGGTACGTTCTGTACCAGCGGAGTCACGTTTTAAATGAGTGTAGCGCCAGAAGCATTTCATGAGATCACGTTCAGGAAGTGCATGGTCACGACTGTCCAGGTGACTTTAAAATGGCTTGTAGATGTCAATTTGTTCCATAGTTCACAACATAACGTGCATTTTTGATTAGAGCTGTAGCGATACACTAATCTCTCCATAGATACGATACACGATATTCGGCTCACGATACGATATATATCGATATTCATCTTACAAGACATTTACATCATTTTCCAAAAGATTTTAAAGGGACAAAGTGATTTTGGTGACATCTTGTGAGTGTTCCAATGACTTTGTTTGAATTAATTGAACTGAAAGCATCAATTACACATTATATGGCTGACAGGCAGCTTGCAAATGCTGGACAAAATGAATAAAAGATTTGTTGAGAAAAATAGTTTCATTTATTTAAACAGTGAAAATTGTTGCTTGCAAGCTTTTAAAGGTGGGACACGGGGGTTTTGAAAGAAGCTTAGAATATCGATACCCACGGCTGAAATATCAATACTCGATAAAATATCGACATATATCACAGAATCGATAAATCGCTCAGCTCTATTTTTGACGGCTATCAACAACAGATTGTCATAACGAAGGTGTGGCCTCACAGTTTCACTTGATTGTGATTCATCCGTCAGTGCGTCTCGTTTGTATTTAATCCCCTCAACTGCTGCGTGGCCACACATAAACGTATTTTCATGATTAAACTGTTGGCGGTTCGGCTGCCGGTGACCGTGACCAGGTACTGGAGAAGCAGTCGATCCGTATCACGTCACCCGCCGACATCCGCCTTCATTCATCCTGGTTTTAGTTACAGACGGGGCCCGTGTCCGGTTCCAGCCGGTCACACGCCCGTCACATTGATGGACTGTAATCTAACACTCACGTGCACAAACGCGCATGCCGGTAATTAATTGATACATGAGTCACGGTCTGTGTAAACCCAAGGGGGGGGGGGTTAGTTTTCATATTGAATGTAAATTGAACGATGCCTTATTAGTAGGGATGCATGTTAACTGTCTTTTAAAACTGATAATACACACATATACCTAAGATCATTACATCAATACTATGAACAAAACCAAAAATTGTTTTGACTTTTTAAATTAATAGATATTTATTTTTTCCAAAGAAAAACTACTGACAAGCCTCTCAAACATTTTCTTAAAGTTATCAAACAAACCTATTTGATATCTCACATCAACTTAAAAAAAAATAAAATAAAATAAAAGAATAAAAATAAAAATAAAAAAAATAAAGGCTCCTTGAACTGATGGAAATACATGCATCAGAATTACTAACTGAAAAAGATTAACATTTAAATGATTTTTGCTTGCGGTTCTATTTAAATTAATACCTTTAATTAAAGTAAACGAGGTTCAGTAGCTTTTATTTTTTAATCTCATGGAAGCTTTAGATGAGAGAGATGAGGGAGAGCACGTTAGCATTAGCTTCGGTTAGCTCACGTTAGCGCGATTTCAAAACTCCATGGAAGCGATTGTTATGTTGTTGGTGGCTGATCGGGTTTTACGTATTAAACCTTATGTTTGTGCTTAAGGATTCGTCACAAATAACCACCAATCTATCTTCTTCTGAAACTTTATTGAAGTTCCACGCCGCCATGTTTGTTGTGATCAGCGCTGTGCTGCAGGCTGCATTCAAGGTGTAACGTAAATTCCGATATTCCCTAGTTTGCTAGTTGTTCTTTCAGCCTTTTCTATTTTTTTCTATTTTATGTGTAACATGAGGGAAAATACTGCGAATATCAATTCAAGTCAGCAACTACTAAAATTATGACCGAGTTAACGAGTTGTTTTCTTGCATGAGGGGGTATTCTTGATTTTCCTTATTGAGAAATCGTTTTTCTGATTATGCCGACGTCACTTGAACATAACATTCACTGTCGGTCATTCAAGGCTCAGAGAGAGCGAGACACTGCCATGTTGACAGAAATATATATATGTTATCGGGCTATTCGTCATGATATCGGACTTATCAGGATGATGTCATAATTACCGATAGTTAGCGTGCACCCCTACTCATTAGTGGTTCCTCATTTTATCCAGCTGCAGAACCACCTGCAGTCGTGCTGAGTTTGCACGCAACTTACTCCCGTGATCCTGAGTAACCGGGCCGTGCACCAGATCGCACCGCGCCGTGTTCATGCTCCCTACAGGAACGGGGATGTTTTTTTCTGCAAGACCTCATGTTTTTCTGCGGTTTGAGTGTGAAAAGAGCGAATGAAGTGAGGGAGGCTGGATTCCTGACGGTGTGGCCGACAGCCACGGGCGCAGAGAGATGGTTTCATTTATGTGTGTTTGTGTGTGTACTGGCAGCGATCGCTGCCTCAAAGCACATTCCACCACAGTCCATAAATCCCTCCGTGTCCTTTCTCGAGCCTCGCTCTTCACTTTTCCTCCACTCTTTCTTCTCGCCTGTTTGGTCTTATCTCCCTCTGCATCTGCTCCCCTCCCTACCACCAGCCATCAGCATCCTTCTCCTCTCTCTCTGCTTCGCCCTTCTCCCTTTTTTCTCTCCTGCTTTGGCTTCCATCTTGACTAAAAGGGAGAAATCTGTCTCTCTTGACTTTAGCGCTTCTGCAGCTGAGTGGTTTGGAGTTTTTTTTTTTTTTTTTAGGGTCGAGCGTAGACACCGGTCTGTGTTTGGTTTGAGCTGCTGGCTGAGGCGCGATGATTAAAGGAGTGTAAATCATACATGTGTGTACCTACACGGTAAGAAGTCAGGAGTTAAATTAACCCAGACAGTTGGCTTCAACACCGTTTCCAGGCTCTCCAGAGTTAAAGCTCTCAAACTCGTTAAACATTTAAGCCTCGGCCGGGGTTTTTTCAGGTCTGACAGCGGTGCGAAGGTAATAACGGTAACGGCTCGGTTCATTTCAGCTCATCTTGGCTGTTAAGGGAATGACGGCATGCTGGAGGCCTCGGCTGTGAGGCGCACTTTTAATTGAGCCGCCAGCAGGGGTTGAAGTGGGCCGGGGCGTAGGGCTGTAGCGATATACTAATCTCACGATACGATACACAATGTTCAGCTCACAATACAATATATATCGATATTCATCTCTCAATACATTTACATCATTTTCCAAACGATTTTAAAGGGACAAAGTGATTTTGGTGACATCTTGTGAGTGTTCCAATGACTTTTAATCAACAGAAATTTAATTAATTGAACTGAAAGCATCAATTACACATTATATGGTTGACAGGCAGCTTGCAAATGGGGAAATAAAATATCGATAATATCGCAGAATCGATAAAATCCCTCAGCTCTACGGAGGCTGTCCGTAGTCAAGGGTTAAGCATCATAGCTCACGGGATACTTGTCGCTGCGGATATGTGAAGTTATGCAAGCAGAGCCAACGGTTCTCGAGGTGGCGGTGCTTGAAGTCAGCCCCTCCTCCTGCTGTGCTGCAGCCGCTGCAACGTCGCAGCAGTGAATCACACTGAACCATTGACTGCAACCGTTAAGGTCTAAAACACATCCTTTCATATATTCGTTCGTTAGGTGGAGATCTGGTTGTCAATGTTGGTATCAGGGGGTTTTTGTTAAGTTTTACAGTAATGACTTCATCAGCCGCCTGATTAAAGCTCATATTAATTGTAATCTTCCATTACAGCCTGTAAGATGGAATTGAGGTCGACTCTGCTACCTTATGACTTCACATTGAGCTCTTAAAAAGCAAAAATAAAACAAAAAAAGTTTAATTTTAAAGTTTCAAACTACTGCATCAACTAGCGACTTGAAGCTGCTCAACTTTATTTACAGAAAGCTTTCATCAGAATGAAACCTAAGCAAAGAGCTGTTTAGAGATTGTTAAAAAAAGATCATGGGACGTAAAAATGAAAACGGTGCTTGGAAAATAAAGTAAAAGGACAATATTGACATCGAGGAAGATTCTCTACTGACTGGCTGTCAAAGTGACGGCGATGACAGGACGACGGACACGAGCAGTACCGCGGGAAGTAGGGGTGCTGGGGGGGGGTCCCCCTGTTGGTGGGACTGCAGCACCTCAAAAATCGAAAAAAAAAAAAAACAAAACATTGAAAACAAGGAGAGAAAAAAATGTGGTAGGAAAAAAAATTTAAATGTTTAAAATTTACTATAAATTTTAGTATTAATCAGTAGTGGGGTCGTGCATTTGGTACCTGGGCCAGGGCGGGTTTAACTACTTAATCCTCCATGACGTTATAATCATACAACTTGGGGTGTGAAAAAAAATCGATTTGGCGATATATCACGATTTTCGGCTGCCCAATATAATATCAATTTTCAGCTCCTTATATCGATTTTTTTTAGGAACATTTTATTCTATTTGTTGTTTTATTTATTTATTTAATTTGCAAAAACACTAATAAACAATAAATAGGTTGTTTTGAAGCAAATAGTTTTGACTCAATTTGTCCTCTGAATGATCAATATCCTCTGATGAACATATACCAATGGTTACTTAAATGAGCAAAAACACTAATAAGAAACAATAAATAAGTTGTTTTGACTCAATATCATCTGATGAACAAATACAGCAACTTGATTTTTCATCTCTACTTTTAGTTTTGATATTAACTGGGTAGAATATCGCAATATATCGTGATAATATCGTATCATGACCCAAATATCATGATACATATGTATTGTGAGGTCCTTGCCAATACTCACCACTATTGATGAGCCAACCAATACAAAAAATACAATGTACAAAATACAATATAACAAAAAGAGGGCGCTGCGTAATTTAGAGATTACCCATCACCTTTTTACTTGCAGACATTTTTATTCCCTTGAGGGACAAATTCTGTCTGTCATGGCCGACATCACAGTCACGTCTGTTTTTTAACAGGTCAGATCATCATATAGAGCTCTGTGGCTCTGCTGTCAAGCTGGAAAAGGTTGGATGCTGAAATTTTTTCCGATGTGTCTGAAACTGCTGGTGGTCGAGGAGGGGCAGGAACATTAATTTTTCGTGATCTATAAATCGGTTTTCCAGAACACTGTTGTGGAGTTTCTTCTACCGTGCGCTGGCCCTCTCCTTGTGCTCATCATACCTGTTCCTCTCTGGCTCAGTGGTGTCACAAAACTCTTTCACCCCTGACAGGCAGAACTGCTCATCCAATCATTCGTTCTGCAGCACATCAGCAGCGCCGCGTTACTGACATCTGTCGTCTCGTCTACCAGCTACAAATGGTGTTATATACCGTATTTTCCAGACTATAAGTCACACTTTTTTTTCATAGGTTGGCTGTGCTGTTCCTGCGACTTATACTCCAGAGCGACTTTTGCATAGAAAAAAAAATTATAATTTGACAGTCACAAGAGGGCACTCTAGACTTATTCACCAATATCTTCTACTCCTTAACAATTAAAAATTAATGACTGAACACAAATGACCCCCAAAAGAAAATCATATTCTGCAGACTACAAGCTGCATGTTGTGAAATTTGCAGCTGAAAACAGTAATTGAACAGCTGAGAGAAAGTTTTGAATAAGTGAAAAACTTGTTAGGGACTGGCGTAAAGCGGAGGCTAGTCTTAGTGCGATGAAAAAAACAAAAAGCTAGGTGGAACACCTAGACACCTTTTCTGTTCATGTTCATTTTTCGTGTAGCTGAATAGTCTTCATTGTGTTAGCATATCTTACACCTTTTCAGCCTGTTCTCTATTCTTTTATTAATGTTTTAACTTGCCTTCCAAGATGGCGTTATGTCTGTTTTTGGTCAAGTAGTTTGTAAAATAAATTACCCACAAAAATGCGACTTATACTCCCAGTGCGACTTATGTATGTTTTTTCTACCTACCGCATTTTCTGGACTATAAAGCGCACCTGAATATAAGCCGCACCCATTAAAATATAAACGCTGTGTCCGGTACGCTTCTGCGATTAAAACCTTACCTCTGCAGTGGGTCCGCTCAGAACCCTAAAATCCACTGGGGAACCCAGAAACTGACTGGACAAACTGATAAATCCAAGTGTGTCTGAGTAGCTACAATGGTCAGACACACCTGGATTAATCAGTTTGTCCAATAATAATAGTTATTGATGCTCACAAAATGAATGTAGAGTAGCATAGCCAACATAGGCTACTTAACAAAAACAGAAAAGCCTTTAACTACTTGGTTTGTTTTTTTGGTTTTTGCACTTCCTGCTAGAGCGCCCCCTGAGGGCTGAAGAAAAATTCATAGAAAAACCGCATCTCTGTATAAACCTCATGGTTTAAAGCGTGGGACAAAAGTAGCAGCTTATAGTCCGGAAAATACGGTAATTATACATTTTTATGCTAGTGCGATTTATACTCCGGAAAATACGGTACTATATAGTTGAAAACCATATAGTTGATACGCTGCACGCACACACACAGACACACACAGACACACACACTGTCTCAGCTGTCTCAGACTCCCAGCAGCCCCTGCTAAGAATATGTCCCCGCGGCTCTGGACACGAGCATTTAAAGGTTTAAATCACGCCCCAACACCAAAGATGGTTCAACTCTGAAGGGCAGCGGCGGCGGCTATTAACATCTGAGTTGGATTAAAAGTTGTTGAACAGTCGCTCTTCTTTATCGGCGCCTACAGCCGTCTGCTTGTTTTAAGCTGCTGAAATCTGGCCTCCTGTTCAGTGAAGAAGTCATTTTCGCCCCTCAGGCCTGCAGGGTGCCGCTTCGTTCTTTCCATCGCCGCTACAACTGCTGCTATTTTATTTTTTTCTGCTGAGATACCTCCATGTAGATGCCACCAGGGGAGTGTGTTATTGTGTCCCACCGTACGTCTGCTTTTTAAATGGCAATTTGAAGCACCGCTGGCTCTATAATTAGCTGTGAGCTCCCAGAGGAGAGAGAGAGAGAGAAAAGTGGCTTATCGTTTCCCCTTTGTAATTACAGATCCGGCAGGGCGACAGAAATGTATACACACAACCAGACAAGAGCGCAGGCGGGCGCGGCGACGTACGTGAGGCGCGCTCCCATCAGCCTCCGCGTGCACGCTCGCAGTTATTAGCCACCTGTGAAAAAGCCCCGAAGCTTCTCGAACCGGCCCGACGTTCTGGCTGCCTGCTACAGGAAGTGACATTTCATCTTCAGGTGGACAGCTGCAACAAATATGCAGAAGTGGAGATAAACGACAGACAGACAGGAAAATAAAAAGAAAAATGTCTACGATCTCCAGCTCCTGCCAGCGTGGCTCGGTCCGGTGCAGATGTGGGACTCCTGCGTACCGGAGCGGCAGAGGAGCGCAGTGGCCGCCCCAAACACCCGATCCCCTGACGTTCAAGATGATACATGACGCCATTTTCTCCCTCGAGCTGACGCGACTGTCAGAACCTCAAATCGTCACAGAGATGCAGTCCAAAATAGGGGTGTAGAAAAAAATCGATTTGGCAATATATCGCGATTTTCAGATGTCCAATATAATATTGATGTTTTTAGCTCCTAATATCGATTTTTTTTATCAGTTACCAATGGTTACTTAAATGTGCAAAAACACTAATAATAAACAATAATTAGGTTGTTTTGAAGCAAATAGTTTTGACTCAATTTGTCCTCTGAATGATCAATATCATCTCATGAATATAGACAGCAACTTGATATTAAATGGGTAGAATAAATCGTGATATCACGATATTGTGATATTGTATCATGACCAAAGTATCATGATTCCTATCATATTGCGAGGTCCTTGCCAATACCCAGCCCTAGTCCCTCCTCAGTCACGCCTCTACAGCCTTCATCACAGCAGCCTAGTTTAAGGGGGTGGAGCCAGGCACTTAATTCAGCTCCACCCCTTTCTTTTATGCATGAATGAGTCATCTGAAAGTATGAAGGAAGCTTGAGAGGCCCAGTAAATGCAGAATAGTGTGAAGTTGGCGGCGGAAGAAGAAGAGGAAGCTGGATGGTTCTGCTCTGATCTGGGTTTGTGATGTCACAGAGACCTGCAGATCTGAAAGGCTGCGTGATGAAGCTGGAGGCTTTTGAACTGAATATTTATTTTCATGTGTCTAAAACTACTGAATTGGCTTCACTCGTTTAAGTTTTTTTGGGGTTTTGTTGCTAAAACCAATAATCTGGTTAAAACTGATGAAAACATGATGATTGAATTTTTAATGAGCTCAACGCCAGCGTATCTACAGTTCTATAAAAGCTCGCTTGAAGTCGAAGCAGGTTTGACATTTTGGAAAAAGAAAAGCCGTGATTCAGACCGTCTGGTAGCACAGCAGCCTCCCTGGTTCCTGTTCACGTAGGAATCACGTGAACGTGCTCAGAAACGAACCCGTCACCGGCAGCAGCTGCACGGCAAATCTGCCGTACTGTAATAATTTAGAAACTGTTTAATTTCTCAACGTTCTCACGTTATAACTCTGGATTAAAACAAAGCCGACTGCGTCGTACAACAGTTACTTGCTAACATCCTTCTGGAGCGGCGCGACGGCTCAGATACCTCTGGGAGCAGCGGCGCTTCCTGCAGGAGGAGAATCACCAGCGTCATTGAACTCGTCTTTACAAGCCACTTAAGTCTCATTAAGCCGGCGTTCCCAGTGACGGCGAGCCTGATCGCTGGAGATCGTTGTGACGCCGCTGATTTACCCCAAGCTTGAATCACTTTCAGCAGAAGCTGAACCGAGTCGGACGATGGATTGGTTCCAGCAACTCTGAATGCTAACGGGGCGGAGGGGTGGGGGGTTTGAATCAGCCTCCTGATTTATTAAATGTATTAATTGTTCTTTTTGCGGTGCTTTCATTCTTAGATCTTTGTTCCAAAACCAAGAGCTGTTGCTGAATTGGTTTTATTTTAAGATTTAAGATTTTATTTACAGCCAGGGGAGTCGAACCTGCGACCGCTGCAGGAGGACGGCAGCCTGCTGGAACCGCAGAGCTATTACCCAGCAGCCCCTGTTGCTCCGTCGCTGATTGGAGAAAGGGTCCGTCCCTCAACTCCGCCCCTTCTCCTCCGTGAGCCATTGGTCTTTTGGAACCAGTGCAACGGCGTCACTCATCTCAGAGGGGTCCGAGCTGTTGTATAATGCTGCATGTCTCTAAAGTGACAGGTTGGATCATCTGTGATGTCACACCGCCCTGCAGATCTGAAACCCGTTGACATGCATGTGTTGTGTGGGTTCAGGCACAGAAAAAATATATATTATGTCCCCTTTAATGCGCTGTCACCTCTCAAAAAAAAAACAAAACAAAACACACAATTAGTTCTGGGGTTATCTCCTTATACAGACGCTAACGTTGAGGCTCAGCCATCCCTGCTAACGCACCGATGACGTTACGTGTTGATGCGTCAGAGATGCCTGACAGTAATTTTTGTTGCAGGTCCAGGACGGTTGTAACGATGCTGTGATCCTCTTCGCTCTTACAGAGCTGTACATCCGGTGCGATCAGAGTCTGGAGTCGTAGGCCCCGATCGTACACTTTACCGCTAGCCGCTACCCACTAACCGCTACCCGCAATTTGCAGGTTTAGGAACCTCCGCTAACCACTAATGCAATCTTCCGCTCCCTAAAGCCGCTACCCGTTATCTCGACTCCCTTACTCACATTGTGGGTGTGGCAATGGGCGTGTCTTTTGGCCTTTCCACAAACTCAGTATCTTGCGATTGCAGGTAGCGAGTGGTCGGACTACCCGCTACCTGCAACCGGCATATCGGCGCGTACAAGAGTGCGTCCAAATGGCATCAATGCGCATCCACCTGGTCACATGTGGACATGCACAAACGGCTCCACCTCTGGAATTAACTCTTGTATAAAAAGCGTGGGAGCGCAACCTGCTCTTAAAGGCAATGGCTGCTGGCGCACTGATTGGTTTAACAGGTGGAACGCCTTAACCACTCCTATGCATAATGTAGCGGGTAGTGCAGGTGGGATAGCGGGTTTAGCAAGAGTAGAAGATTGTGTTCTTTGTGGGGGAACGCCCCTCCCGCTACCCGCTATCCCCTAATAGCGGCTTTAGCAGATCTGGCGGAAGATCTGGGACATATTGTCTTTGGCTGTTCTGCTCTGTTCGTACCCTTTTGAAGTTGAACCGCTCTCATCGATCCCTCTCCTCTCCGTGCAACTATTCGCCATGGCAACAGGCCAGAGGAGAAGCAGAGGGATGGAAGAAAGGAAAAAAAGAACAACATTCATCATTTGTCCAGTCGATGCTTGTCCTGTGACCGAAGCGTGACATTGTTTTCTTTATTTAGTTCATCGGGGCCAGCGCTTGATAATTTATACGCACCCCCCCCCACCCCCCTTTAATAATGAGCCAGCGCCTTGTCGAGGCGGGAAAAACTCCTGTTTACACACACGCACACATAAAACTCCCAGTCAACAGCGGGGTCTTGACCGCTCTTCGTCAAAGTCAACACGGGCGCTCGCCGGAGGAGTGGCAGTGATGAAGTATCCTTTCCTCCCGCTGTTTGTTCCAGTCAGCGCCGATCCGGACAAACGGAGCTGAAGTTTCTACTTTTAAAGCCCGTCTGCTCTTAAACCCACACTCCTCTGTTTACCTGGAAGGCAGCGGTACGGCGGCCCTGGAGGCCCACACCTCTGGCTCCTGACAAATTGATCTATTTAGTAATAGTATCAGCGCTCACTGCAGGGGGAAAAAAACACACGGGCGTTGCGCAATACGCTAGCGTAGCGCTTGGCTGCTCGTGTGCGTCGGCTGAGCCGGTACATCAAGGAATATAGGGGGGGGGGGGGGCAAGTTGAAGAGAGTGAGGGAATGAGAGCGGGACAGATGGATGGAGAGAGGCGGAGAGGAACGACAGAAATGCGAACGTTTCCAAAGAGGGATGGCGGCGCCACATCAGATACCGCGGCGGAGGCGAGAACGCCGTGTAGATGCGAACGCGGAGTCGCCGGCGCACGCGTCGCATCAGATAGAGCCGGAGACACGAGGACTTTTGTCATCACTCGTCCTCGTATCGGAGCTGTTGAGATAAAACTATTACGGCGGGACTCTGGAAGCACCAGCTCAGGGGCGGCGGTTATATTCGGGCGCGGCCTCCTTCTGGGTTGCTCCCTTTCCATCAGCCGGTGCCTCCCGGCTCGCTTTGACATCCTCTGTCTTACGCTACAAAGGGCATCCCCAAGGACCCTGGGAAACATGCTTTTTTTAAAACCGTACTGGACAAAGTGTAATTGCACATATGCTCCAGTAGGGGGCAGTGGAGCTCACATTGTCACAGCGTGCAGCAGGGAGCATTAGCTTTATTGTGTCGGGTTTATTTGCACGGACAACAGAAAATGATTGAAAATCCACTGGCCTAGATTGATTAATATATACAGTGATCCCTCGCCAATTCGCGCTTTAAGTTCCGTGGTTTTAGTTATTCATGGATCTTTTAGAAAAATATTATATAATTAAAAAAATGTAAAAAGAATAGTGGAAAAACACAGGATGTTGTGCGCGTTCTCTCACAGCGAAGAAATCCTGTGAGCCAGCCTGGCCCCTTTAAGAAGGTGGCCTTATGGGTAATGGTGTGGCCTTATGGGTAATGTAGTGTGTGTGCCGTGGGACGGCAGAACGAAAATGGGGTTAGATGAAAAGTGTAGTTAGCATCAACAGCAGCCCAGCGTGTATAGATTTACATTCTCTGTTAACCGACAGGAGCCCAACAATACAACCTGTGTGATGTTACAAGTTCCTGCAGTACCAGAATAAAGTGTTTTGTTGTTGTTAGCGTGTTAGCCACTAATTACGAGCCGAAAATAGCACAATACCAGCAGTTTGTTTACTACGGTTCAGAGACCAGAGGCTGTGAAGGAAACAGAAAGACCACAGTTGAGCCTTTGTCTTGTTTCGCTGCAGTGTCTCGATACTTTTTCATGGTTTTTAAACATATTTTAAACACATTATTGAGGCTCGGGGGGCTCCGGCTCCAGTTCGCAGATTTTGATTTTCGCTGGTCCCCATTAACCGCGAAAAATAAGGGATCACTGTAGTTCTTTACTTTTTTTAAATTTGTATTTTACTTGAATTTTTGTACGTTTCATGTGACAAAAACATTTCATGTCTTTGTCTTTTTAATGAAATAATTCATTCAGACTTGTGTCCACTGTGGCAGTTTGAAGGTGCTGCAGAAATAAAGTTGAACTGTCACATTTTTATTTTCAGAGCTGGCAGTTAAACTGGATTTAAATCTGGAAGACTCTGCTGGGATTCATGCGTAGATCCACACAAATGTGTTTTTTTGGGGGGGGGGGTCTTACAGTATAAGCAGAGTCCTGAAGGTTAGAAATCAAGGCCTCTGCATACAAAGACGTCTTCAGGGCTGAGCAGGATCAAACCCGACCCAGCAGCAGCTCCAGGTTCTGTCCTTCAGTCACGGTCGGTCGTTGTTTGTCCAGTTGGAACCTTGTAAAGCCAAAACACAAAATAACTTGTTTGGGTCTGAAATGAAAAATCCTGCTTTAAAAATGGAAGTCGCTCGCTGAGCTTCTGGCCAGAGTAAATGTTCCTGCAGTTCTGCTCATCGTGGACACGTAAAGCACCGACAGCAGCAGTGATCAGGGCAGGAAGATGATGTTCACGGAACTGGGAGGGTTCTTTCCATTTCTTCAGTTTTTTGTTTTTTTGTCATTTTCATTCCCGTCTTGTCAGGGTTGGGACTCGACTCACTTGGTTCTTTGACCCCCACTTCTAGTCCTTAGATATAAATGCATGCAGGCTCGTCAGTGCTGCCATTTTCACCCGGGTACCTGACTGCTGCGCCGGGTCACTTGACCTGATCCCAGAACAGAGCAGCAGGCTGCACAACACCTGGATGTTCACATGCAGTCCACTCTGAATGTTTGGGCCAAGTCTGAGCTACCTTTGGGCCCAGTCTGAGCTCTGTTTGGCTCGGTTATGCAGCTGGCAGGTGCTGTGCAGGGCCAGATGTTTTCCAGAGTTCGTGAACTGGGCCAAACCTGGGTTTTGGCATGTGTTTCATGGGCCAGATGTGGCCCAGATTTCACTAGCTCGTTCTGACGTGGGTTACAGCGAGGGCCAGGCGTGGCTCAGGGGCCCGATGAGAACGTAGAGCCCCGTCTGGTGGATGCGGAGCCGAGTTCGTGTCTAAAATGTGCCCGAAGCTGGTCACCCGTTTATATGTAGTACAAGTCCTGGTTGTCAGACTTATTTAATTTTCTGAAATATGGATCTTGAGCCACTGTGGTCACCCAGACTGCAACTGCATTTACTTTCACAATTCATCAAATTAAAACAGATAAATAAAACTCCCACAGTGACGCACGTGTTTTTTTTTTTTTTTTTGCTAAGATGATGTGCAGTGTCACTATGGATGCAAAAACTGAAAACAGGACATTCAGGAATGAAGGAACATCCAGATATCCAAACATCTGGATCCTGAGGACTTTAAGCTTCTTCATGATTCGTGTTACTTCAGTAACCTTCAATGCTGAGTCCCGTCTGAATAAATAAATGGATGAATAAAGGCGCACCAACGCTCGTGACGGCCTCGGCCCGAACCAGCGCCCGCAGAACCAGCGAGCCATCCTGCAGCAGGGCATGGACCTGGCAACCGCCCGCAGGATCTGCCTCGGGGGAAACGACGGCGAGCCGCTGCGTTAGCGCTCAGCCAGACCTAGTTATGTCAGCAGCGCTCTCAGGGGTGGCGAGGCTCAGTGGGGCTGAAGGAGGGGAGGGGGAGGGGGAGGGGAGGCAAAGCATCCACAAGAGAAGTCTAACAAGTCATTTAAAGTAATGCTGAAACCCCAGCGGGTGAGGCGATTCCTCTCGGTCTCCATGCAAATCAACTCGTTTTAAGATTTCAAGTGATTAAGCTGTCACTTCTTTTGACAGCGGTTGAGTGATCCACATTGCCTCGTTTCACAAAAATGACACTTAACGCAGAATAAAGGAGCCCCGGCAGCAAAACGTCTCCCTTGTTTCAAGACTCCATCAAGGTAAATTGCGTATTGTGGCAGGTGACTTTTTTTCTCTCTCTCTCTCTGTTTTCTGAAATAAAATAAATAAGTGAAAGAAAGGATGTGGAGACGTGCGGTTCACAACGTGCACTGAGCTGAGAGATGGATGAAAGGCTCGGCGAGCAGAGGAGCGAAAGCTGCAAATAGACTGCAGGAGGAGGCCGGTGATTGTTCCGAGGACTCGTTTCAGCCTGCGGAGACGACGGGAGGGAAGCTGCTCGCTCTGGACAAGGCTCGCAGAGGGGAAACTATCACGCTTGTAAAAGATTAAAGAGACCCAACGCCCGCAAACACGCGTGCGACGGTGCCATTCCAGCGCAGCGCGCCGCAGAAAAAGCACAGCTACCTGCCTGCGCGTTCACGTGCTCTAGGGATGAAACGGTTATTATGAAGGTATTACGGTAAAGCGCGGTAAAATTTTAGGTGATAACGATTACCATTTATGTTTGACTTCATCTCATTATCGTGGTCGATTACCGGGATCTGTAATATCAGCCTCATTCAAGTCTACGAGCGACTCGGGACTGTGTCTCGCGTGAATATGTAGCTTGTAACATGAATATCGTAACGTGAGCATGGTGGAAAGTGGTGATAGCACGCAGGACATTTACCAACCTACTAAAATCACGAAATCCAAGGTCTGGGCATATTCTGTTTTTTTTTTTCTTTAAAAGAATGCAGAGGACAGTTATCCTGTCTGCAGGCACTTGTTTACAGTTTATTGTAATTTGTAGAAGCAACTTGAAGGAGCTAAGGCTAATGCTTCAAGCTACTGAGATGTTTCACCAAGAGTAACCTGGTTGACGCGCTTCGCTAACTCACATTTCGTAAACATTATCGTTGCATGTTGATCGAAAAAGGACCGGAACAATGTTCTTCTGATGCAGCTAAAATATTAATTTATTCCATTAACTGATCCAACAACCATAACGCCGGCAGTTAGCGCCACAGCGGTTAAAAACCTTTTGCCTTTCCAGGTCCAACACCTAACCAATAACAGGCAGCTACCTTTATACCTGACCCTCAGGTAACAACACAGCAACACCCACAGACACACAGAGTGAACTACAATTCAGAACAACATATTTGGCTCCTAAACAACTGATTCTTTATTTGCACATTTATACGTATTTAAGGTTCAGCTTAAAGTCCAAAGTTTATTTCATTTGAACTTGCACTTAAATTTTTGTTCCTGATAATTGTTTGCATATTTTGACCTACTATGGTTGTTAAAGTGTTTATTTAAATTTGCACCAGACAAATAAGCTTTGTTCCTGTTATTTATTTTGTTCATTTAAAATAAAACTTCTTTCTGTGCCAGTTGTTTGCCCTTTTAATGTGAAAGTTTCATTTTGATAAAGTTTTGGCTTCTGATGTTTTAGTATGACAAGAAAATCACAAGATTTTTTGAAATTATTTAAATGCATGTCTTTTTTTGACATTTGTACAGCAATTAAGAATACCGCGATAATATCGTAAACTAGTGCTGGGCGATATGGAAAAAATCATATATCACGATATGGACTATTTTATATCACGATAACGATATATATCACGATATACCATAATAAAGTATGTTTTCAGTTATTCTCTGAAAAATTTGACAAAAATTTCATTGTTTACTTTTCAACTTTATTTTGAAAGGACATTTAGCTGAACTGTCACAAACATACATTTTAGTGCAGCAAAAACAGGTAGGTACAGAGGTACAGTAGCTTTCACATTTTTTTAAAGTGCACAACAGTTTCTGAGAGGAAAAACACATTTTTGCACTGAAGTTCAGCTATAAAAAATAAAACACAAATTATTTTTCAACTTTCTGAAATCTGTAACCTTGTAGTGCAAAGTTTGCAAACCAATATAAAGTGTCTAAAGTAAACATCAGGGTTGAAGAGAACTCTGTTTAAGGCATTAACCATGAATAAAAGTGCAAACATAAAAGGCTACTTTGTAGAAGTAGATATGATTCTATCAAATTTATCATTGCAGGTTATTTAATTACATATTTGCTGTAATAATTGATAAAATTAGGTTAGAAACGATAGAAACGATAGAAGAGAAATGGCACGATACACACTTTTATATTGTCCCCACGATATATATCGTCATATTGCCCAGCACTATCGTAAACCATGATAATTTGTTTACTATAATCAAGATATCAAATATTCCATATCGTTTCATCCCTAACGTGCTCCCCGACTTGAGTTCTTGGATTGAAAGAGACGTCTTCTGCTTGTGTCTTCGGGTTATAAAACGTCATTTTTATAGCACATACTCCCCATCAGGGACGTAAGTCAAAGCGCGGCGGTGACATTTTGACGCTCCCAGAGGTGCGCGGTGTCAATGAGAAACCCTAACGCTGCTAATGAGGCTAATAAAGCACGTCAGGGGTCTGGGGGAAGAAAAAAATAAAATATAATCAGTGGAATTCAGACTATTCAACCATCATTGGTGGATTTATGTGAGAATATCTAATTGCTCTCACTTATTTAGCCACCGCCGTCAGCGTCTGCAGAGCTGAAGGAGACTGGTGCTGGAAACACCGCCTTTGGAGATCTGAACACGTCAGCTTCTGTTAAAAAGAGCTACTTTTTAATCAGTGGCTGCATTGTTCGGTTTCCCCTCTCACAGCAGCGTTCTTTACCGTCAGGAGGGTTTTAGCGACTGATTTAATGGAGATTTCTGGGAGGAAAACATAAAAAAAACATTAGCATCATTATGCACAGGTCATTTAAACGATTATATTATAACTAGGGCTGGGCAAGTTAAGGCTTTATTACCGCGCTAACTCATTAATTTATTAACAGCGACATTTATTTTATCAGGCGTTAACGCATGTAGCTCACACGCTTTTATTTTGAAAAGTCTGTTACTGGCGTGAAAACATGCAGAATACTAAAATAGACATGGAAAACGGTAAAAATTGGTGAACTTTACAGTTCAGGTAGCGACTCAGGTATAAATATTAACAATTCTGTCTAAAACAATAATTCTGGACTGCAACAAAACTTTGTCGTCATTCCTCCATGTTCCATCAGATCTGCTCCATGTGTTCACTGTCCTGCTGTTCTCTAGCTGGTTACTGCAGTGTGGCACCATCTAGTGGCACAGATGTGTAATGACAACAGAAAGTCCAGTCCTTGATTATAAAACAAATTCAGTTCTGTGGCCTGTTTTTTAATTTTGTATTTTTGATCCAAGTCTAAAATTGAAAAAAAAGAAAAAAAAAAAACGTTTTGTGTTAGATTAAAAAACGAAAAACGTCATAAAATGTTACTTTTTAATTTATTTTTTTTATTTTGATTGACAATTGAAAATGGAAAGAATGATTACTACACGGATTGATAAAGTTACTGAACTTTAACATGGTCATTTTCATTTTAAAGTTCTCCCAGACGGAGGATTCAACAGAAACAAGGTTATTTGTAACAACTGACAAGTTGAACTCCCCGTTAAAAGTTTCTGCTGTTACCTCAGAAATGACCTGTTTTAATGTTCTGATTGTGCCGAGACACAATCATTTTGTTGGATTTTGTTTGTAGACTTTTTTTATTTTTCATAAAAACGGGATGACATTAATGTCCTGGCAGTGGCAATAAGCTTTATTTTATTTTACATTTTTTTAAGATGAGACTTTTACACTAAATATGTGTTACTGACAAGTGCTGATGTTAAAAGTGTTTGAACAACGAATGTTATGGCACTTTAGTTCATATGGCAGCAGAACATTTAAATAAAAGTGCTTTTTACACTAGTTTTGAATTCATTATTTGATTTTCCGTATACAATGCGATTAATCGTGATTAATCAGGGAAATCATGCGATTAATCATGATTCAAAATTTGAATCCTTCCCCAGCTCTAATTATAACAAATGTGTCAGAATTTAAAGTTCAGATATGAACCTGCAGGTCGCCGGCGTGTTTTGACTGTCGGATCACTCAATGCTCCAGTTTGGCCACCGGTGATCAAAGATTCAAAATTATGTAAATTTGAATCCAATCAAGCTTCCAGAACAGGACGGAAAAGTCGCAACCAGCACATTTTCCCTTTGAGGACTAATGAAGCGTTATTGTACGGACAGACGTGCTGGAAGCGTCGCTGTCCGCCGACTTTGAACCAGTGACATCAAACGTTTTGGGTCTGTTGTGTTTGAAGTCGTACTGGCAGCTTTTAAGGCGGTAATGTCGGTGTCGACCGATGAAATTGCAGCTACGCAGGCTGGTGCGACCCACTGAAGTCACATTAATGCCGTGTGTAGTCGGCCCGTCTTCTTCCACCAGAACTATTTGACCAGATTTCTTTCAACCTGCTGGGAGGAAATCTGATTATCTGGTTAGTGGTATGTTGAAGGTCTCATCGAGGGACATCCTGAAGACGCAGAGAGGAGTTTCCTGCGTGACGTCGGTCAGACATGGGTGGGATCCACCTCCAGGTCCGGACCTTCAAATCTGTTTCTAACTCATGTGAAGGTGGAGGTTTGCTCTGGTTGACCCCGACCCGGACCGCTGGAGGTTGATGGTCGGTCCCGTGGACGGACTTTGGTTAACTTGTCTACTGAAAAATGGTTGAGCTTCGTGGGAAACGGTGAAGAGAACGGAAAGCGGGGCGGCGTTCAGAGAGAATTTGCTGAACGCCATCCTGAAGCTGCGCCAGCGTTCCCAGAAAGATCCAGAAAAAATCGGTTCCACGGTTGGACAGATCAAACAGCTCAACCGCTAACAGCGTTGCCAGGTGGGAAATGTAGGATTATCGTAACAGAGACTCAAAATTTCCGTATTTTGAGGGAAATTATTGTACATCTGTCATAACCAAAATAACAAGCCCAATGATGCGCTCTAGTCAAGTATAATCACTCACAGCTGCGAGGCGTCAGTACGGAATGGGTTAACAGCACCACATCAGCACAAACTCAGTTACGTCACACTAATGTGTCCCCCAAAAACAAATGAGAGGTTGGAACTAAGAACCAAATTATGAGACAAATTTTTTCCCTTGCTTTTTCTCTTATGTTTAAATCTCGCTCGCTCAACTTCCTGATCTGGTCCTGACTGTGAGCGTCTCGTGGGCGCGTGCAGCTGACCATTCAGCCTATCATGCTCGTTGTTCTGAGACAAACACTCGTATCTCACGCTCACCAAAGCACGATTGGCTGAAAACGTATCACATGGGAACAGATGCCTTCAGGGTCCAAAAAAAAAAAAAAAACACTCCGGCAAACAGTTGCTGCAGGCAATAATTTGAAAAATTCAAATTATCGTACATTTGGCCTTTTTTTGGATTATTGATCATACATCGTACAGAGGGCCAAATTATCGTACAAATACGATAATTATCATACACCTGGCAACGCTGACCGCTAACATCTGACTGGATCCAAAGACGTTTCTGCTCCTCGGCTCCGTGATTCTCTTCATCTGAGGCAGCTGTTTCCAGCTTCACACTGGCGTCCCGTCATCGACCCGCCACCTGACTGTCGCTCTGTCTCTGTATATATATATGTATCTATATATATGTGTGTGTGTGTGCGTGCGTCGGTCGGGCTCGGCCTCCTGCTGCGAGAGCAGCCGCGCGACAAAAGAACGATGATTAATTTCTCTGGGAGTGCGCCGTCCCGCTGATGCGGCGGCGCTGTGTGTGTTTGAGACGTGTCAGCAGGTGCGCCGATACTCCAGATGCCCTCCAGTCAGGGTCAGACAGACGCCCGACCAAAACCCTCCCGATATCATCATCTCCCGCACACGTGACCGGCCGCATACATAAAACATTCACTCACATCCTTTACCTCACTGGTATTAAACTGAAATTCTCTTTTTTTTTATTTTTATATTAATGCAGAATCCTGCTGAGTTATTCATAATCAGAGTGTCTGTGGGTGTGTTGGTGTGTGTGCAGACCGTCCTCTCAACAGATGAGACCAAAATCAATTTCATTAGGGATCATGAGTACGTTGAGGTGCTGCTAACACACACACACACACACACACACACACACACACACACACACATACACACAGCCAGCTACACACCTCATAGATTTCATTAAGGAGATGCTTTTTTCTCCTCCCTCTCTCTCCATCATGGAGGAATGACGTGAACATTTAGGAGACTGCTTTATTACTTGTCCTCAGCGGACCTTTGTAACATTGGTCTCAGTGAAAAATGCTTAAAAGGTTAACAAGCTCCTGGCCTCCCCCCCTTTCTCCCCCCCCCCCCCCCCCTTCTCCCCTCCTGCATCCTTGTCTCGCTTTCTTCCTCTCCCCGCTTTTTGTGGCGCAGCCGTGTAATTAACAGTGAAGAGGCTCGAAATGAAGGAACGCAGAGAGGATGGCGGGGGGAAGAAACGTGAGGGTGCAAAGAGGGAGAGCGGTTAGGATGAGATGTGGGAATGAAGCGAAACGAAGGGGGGGGGGGGGGCGCATTTAGAAGAAATGAATCAGGGAGAAAGAAATGCCTCCGATAAATACAAACTAAAAGGAAATGCATTTTTAAAACGGTACAAAGGAAGAAATTAAAAAAGCATTTTGGCTTTTTTTTTCAGTCTAAAAGCAAATGAGAGAGCAAAGTGTTTTAAAAACCAAAATATGAAAGTGGAAAACAAAAATCAGTTGTTCAAGGTTCCTACTTTGGTTAAAAAAATAAAAAATGAATCAAAAAACACACACATTGTCCCAGTCTTTGTGGCACTTGAGCTTTCTGCTGAATTATTGACTTTTTGATTTTGGAAAAGAAAAAAACGCAGCCTGAAGTTGACAGATTCAGCTCCGCCTTCGTGTTTCTGGTTTAAGACGGAAAAATCAAATAGCAAATGTTCTGGAAATTGTTTTAAAAACTGAACGACGGTTTAGAGGGAAAGTTTTCTTTTAAATGGAAGAAAGCTGAAAATGTTGGAGCGAGTAAAAGGTAAGGGTGATTATTGGCAAGGACTTCACAATACGATATGTATCATGATACTTCGGTCATGATATGATATTATCACAATATTGCGATATCATGATATATTGCGATATTCTACCCAGTTAATATCAACATTAAAAGTAGAGATGAAAAATCAAGTTGCTGTATATGTTCATCAGATGATATTGATCATTCAGAGGACAAATTGAGTCAAAACTATTTGCTTCAAAACAACCTATTTATTGTTTATTATAAGTGTTTTTGCACATTTAAAAAATAAATAGAATAAAGTTTTCCTAAAAAATCGATGTTATATTGAGTGGCTGAAAATCGTGATAGAATGCCAAATCGATTTTTTTTTTTCACAGCCCTAGTAAACGGAGAGCTGAGCAGTTGAGCTTAATTCGTGTCTTGAATGTCACCACAGACGAGTCCTCACATCGATGTGCGCCTCGCTGGAAACGTAACGGCGACTTGGGTCGACACGGGCCGCCGCTCCACATGGTGGCGGTGCATTTTGCGCTGCTTATAACAGGCTACTATTTTTTATTCTCTGCTGTTTTCAAAGTGGATGAATGGACTGCCTAATTTTCAGTGAAAGCTCTTCTCCATCACAGTCTCCGAGTCAAAGGACCTGATGTAGGTGATAAAAGGAGGCTGTGACACAGAAGCTTTAATGAAGATCTGCTGCATTCAACCAAAAAGCCACTTCCTCTACAGGTCGAAAGAGTTGGGTCGGTCCAGTTTGTCTGACTAGAGGTTCACGTCATCGTATCTCACGCTGGGGACTGACACGTGAACTTTCTTGTGATATGCTGCCCCCATGTGGCCAGATGTGGTTTTACTCCATAGAGCAGATGTCCCCAAACTGGTGGTACGTGGGGAACGTTATGACTTTCCACATTGTTTCCACATTTTCACTTTTAAAAAAATCGGACAATACATTAGGGCTGTAACGATACACTAATCTCGCGATACGATACAATACACTATATTCAGCTCACGATACGATATATGTCAATATTCATTTTACAATACATTTACATCATTTTCCGAAAGATTTTAAAGGGACAAAGTGATTTTGGTGACATCTTGTGAGCGTTCCAATGACTTTGTTTGAATTTATTGAACTGAAAGCATCAATTACACATTATATGGCTGACAGGCAGCTTGCAAATGCTGGACAAAATGAATAAAAGATTTGTTGAGAAAAATAGTTTCATTTATTTAAACACTGCTAATTGTTGCTTGGAAGTTTTTAAAGGTGTGACACGGGGGTTTTGAAAGGAGCTTAGAATATCGATACCCGCGGCTGAAAAATCAATACTCTCTGGGGAAATAAAATATCAATATATATCGTAGAATCGATAAAATCACCCAACTCTACAATACATTATAAATATGTTTCAAATGAAATGTGTACCTTGACTTAATTAAAACTGTGTCTCTTATAAAATATATTTGTTGCATATTCAGTTGCAGTGCAGATGTAACAACTTTTGAGTGTGTTTATTTTCTCTGTATGAGAGTATGAGTATGTGAGAATTGTTGGACAGAGTTCTAAATTCATTAAAGTAACAATTCAGGTAATAAATAACCACAACAAGGAATAAACATCTCTGTCTCTTTAAAGCTACTTGAGAAGGCATATATGGCTATATTTTAAAATTGGTCATTATGGTGGTACTCAGAGAGCTGAACAGTTTCTCCGGTGGTACGTTTGAGAACCACTGTCATAGAGTAACTTAAAAAAAATAAAATAAAACAGCAGAGGTTTGAATCTATCCCTCAGGCGTTTAAACCATTAGCAGACCAATGGGAGGTTTGTGGACACGACCACGACTCCACTAGAGCGGAGGTTTGATTAGCTACCGGCTTTGTTGCGGGTTTGAAGTCCACTTCAGGGAGAAGTTGAGCCTTTACCCATATGCTCAACATTTCTGCCAAATGTATCACGAGCGAACTTTGTTCGACATTTTGCAACAAAACTCTGATGTTTTAAGTATAATTGGGTGTCGTTCTTCAAAAATGAAGCACGCTTTTTCTGATCTTTCCTGTCAACATCGTCCTTGTTGACGCCGGTGAAAGAGCCTCGTTGGCAGCCACTTGGGGAAATTGGACGCACCTCGTGAAGGTGACGATCGTTCAGAAGCCCAAAAAAATGACAACACAGAAGATTTTTCAGATCAGGATGAATCACTCGACTCGTTCTGCTCTTCAGAGGCGGCGAAAATGTTGTCGACGTTTTGCGTCTGAGCTTCTGACTCGCGGACTTCAATGTCCTTGGTAACTTCAGCTTTGGTTCGGTAATGAATCTACTCTCTGGAGGACGGAAGAAAAAAAAGAAAAAAAAAGTTGATGAAGGGTTGGCGAAGAAGACTGCAAAGACAAATTGGGCTAAAAAACAAATTGATCCGGAGGTCACGTTTCACTCCTATCCTGTTTTCAAATGTTCTTGACGGCAGTGTGCGGTCGCGAAGTTAGGGTTAGGGTTAGAGCTGCCTTCATTTGCTGTACTTTTCATTTGTGATGCCTTATGTGACATACTGTGCTGAAATTTGGGGAAATACATACAAAATGAACCTAGATCCAGTATTTAAACTGCAGAAAAGGGCTACAAGGATAATAAATAGAGTTGGATACCGTGATTCTACAAATCAGCTTTTTATAAGATCACACACATTAAAATTTTTGGACATTAGAAATTATGTTTGGAGTGGTAATTAAGACAATTCCCGTTTGTATTCAAAAAATGTTTAAGCTAAGGCAGGTGGTTTATAATTTAAAGGGGTTGTTAATGTTTGAAACTCACAAAGTCAGAACTAATCTAAAGTACAGATGTGTGTCAGTTTTGGGTGTAAAATTATGGAATGGATTGAACTATGAAATAAAAATGTGTGTAATTCTATGTTAGTCTTCAAGAAGACTTTAAAATCTAATATTATCAAAAGGTATGACATTTGATGATTTGAATTCATTTTAATGATTTGAATTCAATTTTTCTGTTTAAGTTATTGTGTGTAATGACGTACTAGTACTGATGTTTTTATTGTGAGTTATTCAGTTAATCCTCGGATGGTATAGGAAAGGCAAAAATAACCCTTGGGGCTTCAGCCTACTCCTTTTTTGGTTGCTACCTGATAAATTATTTTGTAAAAACATGATTTTATTTTTGTTTTTAAACCGAAATAAAGCATTCATTCAAGTTGGGCGAAACTCAAATGACACGCAGAGGGCATGAGCTATCTGAAAGGTGGCAGACCCGTCCTCATATCTTCAAACCGCATCGCGACTGAAAAGAGCGTTTCAATCCGCGACGGAGGAGAGCCGAGCCGCCAGCCCCCGCGCCGCACAATACCTCATCTTCTCTTGAAGTCGCTAAACGGATATGCAGTTTCATTCTTTTGTGTTATAAAGCTAATTGATTGGGGGATAATTTAATTGCAAAACGCAGCAATTACATTCAGGGGCGCTCGCCGGAGTGGCACTGCTGAGCCAGATAGAAATAACGTGTGATTGTCTGGCTTCAAAGAGGTAAACTAATCAGTAAAAGAGCAGCGTTTTTAATGACTCATAAGCTCTCGGTAACTTCAAAGCACTGAGCTTTATGGGTCTTTTTTCAGGCTAATAATCATTGTGGGAGCAGTTACTAAAGCATATTTAATAAGCACTTTTTAAAACAGGTAGACACTGTTTTATGAGCGGAGTCGCTTTCATCCTTTGAGCCGCTGAATGAGTTCCAGACGGCGAGGAACTGGACAAATTAGAGACATAAAAAAAGAAAAAGTTCCCGATGCCCCCGTGTCACCTTTCTTTTCACTTTTACGGCTTTGAATTTAGTGAGACTACGCAGAGAAGAAGTGGGATTTATTAAGGTGCTTCCTTCAGGTATTTCAGCTCGAGGTGACATTTATGTGACGGCGCCGTCGTATAAAGCTGCACTTTATTCCAACCTAAACAAACTATAAACTCAAAAGTTTTCGGTTGATGTTGGCGGCGGGGTGCGAGATTTCAGGGAGGATTTCCAAGGTGGGCGGATAAATGATGTGAATCTTGAGCGTCTCGCCCTCCGCCGCCGCCAGCCATTTGGTCTGAGCCGTCCGTTCGGGCGCTCTCGGCTTCCAGGGTTCAGAGGTCGCAGAAACCTGCAGGCTGCCGGACGAAATGAAAAATTCACAGTCGCCTGCCTCGGTCTGCTGTTCCCGCTGTGCCAGCTGACCTAAATCCCCCCCCTCCGCCTGCCCTCTGCCCCGAGCTGTGGGGCAGGGCGCCACGCCGGTCCCGGCACAGACCGTCGTCATCAGAAATCACGCGCCGGTCCGGGCCGATGACGGCGAAGTACGGCGTTTGCCGCCTGCTCGTGCTGTCTTCGACACGGCGAGGGAAGGAGAGAGGAATCATCAGAGCCGTAAAAAAACAGAGGAACGAAAGGTCGCGCTCACTTTACGTCAATAAAAGTTTTACTGGCCGCCGAAGCGACATGAGATGCTGCTGAGACAAATGACCTTTTGGACTGCAACAACCGGGAAACGCATCCCTCACACCCTCGACAATAACACACACGAGCACTTTTTAAAATCCGGAAAACGTATTTTATTTCCTACTTTTCTAATAGAGACACAGTCAGCTCCAAAAGTTAATACGTCATATTGACGCATCTAGTTCAGGTCAGTTTTCTTGTATCGAGCTAATCCACAACAGAATCCGTCCATCCATCATCTAGACCAGGGGTGTCAGACTCATTTTTACTGAGGGCCACATCAGCATCATGGTGGCCCTCGAAGGGCCAGACTGACAGCATGAGTGTAACAAAATGCAATATGAATCAAAATAAATTAAACTACACCTTATTATGATGTTAAATAACAGTTTCTGTATTTATTATGTGTTCAAGTTTCAAATAACTCATTAACTCATTATTATATTGAACCTACTCTCGCACACGTGGCGTTTACAGAGTCCGTTGCTATGGTAACAGACTCTGTAAACATCTCTTAGAGTAACCATTACCTTGGTTTCAGAAGCGAAAGCGATTCTTTGTTTTTCTTCCAGGTTAAATTTAACATACTTAGCTCTGTGTCAAAATGCCTACGTAGATTAAACTCTGTCACGACTCCGCCTCATAACACAAAAGATATACTGTTTTTTCACCTTCAGGCACAAACTTGTATTTGTTTTCTCATTGTTCATGAAACTGCCTTCCTTGTGCATCAATTTCTCTTTTCTTGGACATATTGGGTTAGTTTGTAGAGCTTTTTTTCAAGTCCATCAGTTCTGAAAATTGTCTTGAGTTCTTGCTCATGGTGAGATACTGTTATCATTGTGGGTGATGACAAAATGCATTGTGGGAGATGTAGTTTATAGTCAATATGTGCTTTAAAACGGTGTAAGCTTTTTTAAGTCTTAAAATATTGGTTTAAAATTTAAGCCAATAATGCACAAGCTCTCAAGGGCCACAAAAAATGACATGGCTGGCCACATTTGGCCCGCGGGCCTTGTGTTTGACACGCGTGATTTAGACCCACTTCCTTTTATCCAGGGTCACGGGGGTCTCTGGGTAAATGCAGGGGGGCGTCCTGGACAGGTCTGTTGTATTTAAATTAGGTCGTTACCTTCCTATAACACGGTTGAATCCAGTTCAGATTCGTATGATGCCAGTTCCTCCAACAGTCGCGCTGTTGAACCCAACCGGTGATCGAGTTTTCACATTTGAAAAATAAATCAAAGCATTTGTGGCGACAAATATCAACGCATGAAAGAGCATCGCCATGCCGACCACGCCCAGTGTCCTCCAGCAAAGGCGAAGGCGCTAAATATAAAGCGAGTAGGGTCACCGTATGTGGTTGATGAACATTCCTGGAAAGAAAAGTGGAATCTTTTAGGGCTCGTCGCAGTATTTAACATGTGTTTTAAAGTGGCACAGAGGAACTTCAGCCATTTTTAACTCGTTCATTCATTGTTATTAACGCATTTGTAATATTAAAACTGCATTTTGGGGCCTTAATTGCTATGTCATGAGTCCATGACTTCTGATCTCGATTCCTGTCTGTTCGAAGGCCATACGTTCCCTTGTTTTTCACTGATGTTTCAGATGACTGTAAACTGTTTGGTCATTTGTGATCATCCTTCGTTCTGTGATGTGAGTTAATGACCTCTCGATTTTGTATACAAACTGGAGATTAAATCCGCTTTGCTCCTGTTTCGAAGTCCAGCGCTTTGTTTAACAGCTGATTGACTGCCTCACCAGTGCACAAGTAGAGCATATTCTTGTAAATAAGATGTACCTGAATTTACAAACAGCTTTTTAACGGTGCAGTAAAGTTATAACATACTGTCGAATGTCTTTTTTGCAGTTCATCATTGTAAAACCCAGGTGTCCACCTCGGAGCAAGAACACTGATATCCGTGTATCCGGATATCCGTATCCAGCCTTAATACCAGTTGGTTTAGTTTAACTCCCACTGAGTGATTCTTGAAATGTAAATTGTCAAAGCGCTTGACTTTTAAACAAAGCTGCCTCCTTTTCTTAAGCAACAAGCACTCGCAGTGATAACAGCCTCTTAATGAACCCTTTGTCTGGAAAAAAAGATTAAGGAAGCCGTTTTAGCGATTTGACAGATAACCACAAAAACCGGAGAGGAAAAAAAAAACCGATGGATCACTGAATGAGTGCAGAAAAACACAGTTCTCACAGGATAAACTGCTCTGAAGTGATGGATGAGCAGATGGGGGCTGTGAAATTAGAAAAAGGACCAGATGAACAAGAAGACGAAAGGGAGCAAATATTTAGCTGCTGCTACAGAGTTAGTGACTCCCGTGACTCCCACCAGCCAAGAAACCATCTTTTAGTCGTGTCCTGTTGTCACACGAAAGCAAGCTGTTTTGATTTTAAGTTTAAAGAAAATTAAATAAAACTATTGAAAATGTTAGTTTTCTAGCTGTTTTTTTTAGATCACATCTAATCAAAATGTCAAAATCAGAATCAGACATGTTTTGCCCTTTTTTCCAGGTGTTTATAAAATATAGATGTCAAAGTATCACAGGTATAAGGAGCAAAGCTCCAAATCAACCATGTCTTTACATCTCTGTTTACTGCAGCAGGTTTAAGGGGGTGGAGTCAACTTAACTCCACCCCCTCCCCTTTTTTTTTTGATTAGTATGCCAACTTTTGAAATAAATCTGAGTTACAGCTGTGCACTATCAACTTCCTGGGTACAGCAAACACAGGATGACATGACATCTGGTGGAGATAATGACAGGAAAGCTGGATGATGCTGCTGATTGCCACATACTGTTGTTGCAGGTTTCCCCGAGAACAGTTGATCCCTAAAGTCTGTTTGGCTTGTTTGACTGCTCCATCGTGCACTCAAACATGACACGATTCCTGCTCTCAGGAACTTTCAGTTGGAAGACATGCATTTCGGTTTCCTGCATCTGCATGTCGTTCAAGTGCAACATTTTCTGATGACGGTCATTTAAAAGCATAGAGGCATAATCCAGAAATGTAACAACTGCAAAAAAAAAAAAAAAAAACTAAAAACCTTGGATGTTACTCCTGCTTGAATGATGAGGAAAGTTTGAGGAAACGTTTAATACCGTCTTTATTTGGATGATTTCTTTTTTTTTTTTGTATGAAACTGTGATTTCTGTGGAATAATCAATGGTGCTGGAATTAATTATTTACTCATCGTGTAATCACGTGTTTTCCGTTCTCCTCTGTCCTCCTTCCAGATTCAGGTGAACTCAGTTTCCCAGCCTGCACTGCTGTATGAAAACGTGGCCGTGAGCGAGGGGAACCCCATCCTGAGGGACCTGCTCTTCAGCCCGGATCACCAGTTCTTATACGCCCTCACTGATAAACAGGTAAGGAGGCCCGTCCGCTACTTCTTCAAAGCTCGGTGATTCAGTCACAGCGATGCGCGCTAACGTAACGCTAACGCCATTATTTACTGAGTAATCCTGAAAGATCACGCACGTCTCTCCAGTATGAAGGATGGAGGGATGATTAGGGGAAGAGAATAAGAAAATGATAACGGTGGAGGAGCACCATAAGGAGTTGATGAGGAAAGATGCATTTAAAACACGCTCTGGGGATGCAGGCAATCAAGCTAATTACATACATAGAGAAGCGCGTACACCACAGATATTTTTTGCAGCTTAAGCAAGACTCCACAGGCACATCCATCTCTCTCCATCAGTAGGAGAACTCTGGCCTGACATTAACTTTGATCTCAGCCCTGACCTTAACCTAATTACGGGCCAGCAAAAGCCATTTAAAGGAAAGCTGTGCGCGATCCCCAACTACGAGGGAGCGACGGTTATTGGTCCGCACAAATGACGTCGAACATGAGCGTTTAAGATTCTGTTGAGTGATGGCTGCTCTGAGAGCAGGCTCGTGACTTGGGGGTAGTCAGCTGACATCATTTGTTTGGACATATAACATCACTAAAGCAAGACCTGATGAACTGAAGCAACCACATATTATGATACTGCCCCCACAGGCTGGCACAGTACTGGGCATGCTGGGTTTTTCCTCTCTCTCAATATCAGACAGCTGCTCAGTGCAAGTGTCTTGAGTTGTATTCACATCGTGCGTTTGCAAAATGCTTTGCTTTCATTATTTCAAAAACACACAGCTCACACGCAGCGCGGTCCTGCGATATGTATCGATATTTTATTTCCTCAGAGAGTATCCATTTTTCAGCCGCAGGTATCCTTCTTTCAAAACCCCCGTGTCCTACCTTTAAAAGCTTGCAAGTAACAATTTGCACTGTTTATATGAATGAAACTATTTTTCTCAACTCATCTGTTGTGGCAATTTTATAAATTGCACAAATTCAAATTATAGATCCTTAACAAAATGCAACAGCAGAGACCTCAAACTTTAACCGAGTTTATTTTAGCTGAGCGCAGCAGCGGTACATAGTCATGCAGCCTGCAGGCTGGATGGTTATGGCCGTCATAACACACATTTACATCTCTTATATAGGTGACTCTAGGGAAAGAGCAGGACCAAACAATGATCATCCACTACACATTGTGCTATGCGAATCAGCAAGTCCGACAGAGCAAAAGGCAGAAACTGATTTAATACACATTTCAGTAGAAGGTGGAAATCTGCTAAAACAAGGGACAGGAACTCATTTGATATGCGTTTTGGTAGGTGTGAAAGGAAATCTTAGAAAGACAACGTGTGACTGCCTTCCTCTCTGGGAAACTTTCTCACAGTGCATGATAAAGTCTGTTGACCCCTTTTTATCTCTGAGTACCTAACACCACATCTGAAGCATCGTGTATTCAAATTTCCCAACATCTTTTATTCATTTTGTCCAGCATTTGCAAGCTGCCTGTCAGCCATATAATGTGTAATTGATGCTTTCAGTTTAATTAATTCAAACAAAGTAATTGGAACACTCACAAGACATCACCAAAATCACTTTGTCCCTTTAAAACCTTTCAGAAAATGATGTATCTTAAGACGACTATCGATATATATCGTATCGTGAGCCAAATATCGTGTATCGTATCGCAAGATTAGTGTATCACTACAGCCCTAGTATCTGCCCCCATGTGGTCAGAAGTGACATTGCTACATAAAGTGGCTTTATGTAGCAACATTAGTGTCATCGACACCCACTATGACCTCGGTATTTAACATGAAGTCGTCACTGAACATGTAGAAGCTTCACGGAGGAATGTCAGCGTGTCGTCGTTATTCCACATCACCTCACGTCGCATTGGTGAGCTGAATCAAATGTCACAAAGGGCCAGCAATGGCCCGTCACACGTTTTTTTTTTCCTCTCCTTCCCACTCAGTTGCTCTAACACAAACACACATGAGTTTGTACAGCTATCCTTATCAGGACACTGCATTGGCTTCTATTCAATCCAGGCTTTGGTTCCCATAAGGGTCTACAGGTCCCGCCAAGCAGGTGGTTATACCAAGTATGGTCCAGCTTCATTAAAACAAACAGTCAACCTACAACAAACATATGTATTTGCGTGTATCCTGTAACCCCGCCTTCTTATTGGCTTCTTATTAACCACATTGACCTAACTTGAGAGTAGCATGACGTGTGGTAAATCCCGCATCTATGCGTCATCTTAAAATGCCCAATTTCACAGTTTGATTCAGAAGTCACTGCTCTGAATCTTCCCCTTCCTTCCACAACGCTCTTATCTCATAATGGTTAACGACCTAGATGTGATAACCTTCAACGAGACTTCCCCAGTATGCAGACGGAGCTGCGTAATATACCAGCGATTAGGCTTAATTGACTTCCATGTGTCTAGATGAGCAGAAAGAGGAAGTGGAGTGTAATTGATACAAATGGATGGCATCACTGACGATGTGGCGGGGGAAGAAATGAGGCCCTACAATCACGGGCGGGAGTCGGAGGGGCTTAAATAACGTTAAAGTGCACAGAAAGAAGTATGTGAACAAGGGATTTACTAGTTTTTTTCATTAACTTGACAAGAAATGGGATCTGATCTTTATCTAAATCACAATGTCTCTAATGAATAAAATCATTGAAAGTGCTTCAAGAAAAAATAAAAGCCTTTGGACTAATTACTTCAACAAAAGCTAATTGCAATTAAGCAGTTTGTTCACCTAGAATCCAATTTATAAAGTGAGTTTGGAGCTTCTTTGAGTGTTAAGAGACTCGACCATTGAAGTTTGCTGTTCAGGAGAAGGCGTTGCCGACGTGAACCGTTCCTTGCAAGGACTGAAGACTTACGATCAAGAGTCACTGATCTAAATCAGGCTGGAAAGGTTAAAAAAGTAATCTTAAAGTGTTCAAACGTCTGTCACTCCCCTCTCGCACACATGTGTTGGACGCATCAGCAGCATTGCTGGCGATTGACCTCACCTGAATTGTGGGTGCGTTGTGTCGCAGTGGATTCGCTGCTTCTGTCGGACACTGGGAATATTTCAGATGTCAACACAAGCATCGGTACAAGCTGGTGAAATTATTGTAGCTGGTGGGAAGAAGTTTGGTCTATTGGTATGATGAAGACCCGTCACAGGTCTTCCTGGAAGTGGGCGCCAAATGTTACGATGCTAAATGCTCAGTGAGATAAAGAAGGACCCGTGTGAAAAAGCTCACGTCTTGAAGACATCGCTGAAACATCTCTGTTCATGAGTCTACCTTACGTGAGTCATCGAACAGGCAGGTTTTGCCAACCAACACCTCGGCAATTCACAGTAGTACTGGCGATGATGTTTTGTGGACTGATGTGCCATAACTGAATTGCTTGAGAAGAAGATTCCAACACTTTGCATTGTGCAGAAAAGATACAGCTAGCCAACATGGAAACATCGTCCCAGTGGGAAGTAGGGAAGCATGGTGGAGGGAGCATCATGATCTGGGCTTCCCATACTGTCTTTGAGGGTCTGGACCTCTTGCCAGTTTACCAGAAAGTTCCATGTCATAGGATGCCAGAAATAGGTGATGGGTGACGCAGCAGTACAAAACCACCTCCGAATGACGCAGTTCTGGAAAGAGAAATGGTCTGCTGCTAAAGGGGGTGGGACCAGCTCCAAGAGCTCACTCTCACTTTCCATTGAGCACCATGAACGTTTAAGTTGGTGCGTTCAGTAATGACTTAAACAGAGGAATAAAACTCATTTGGTGTTTCACGTGGTTTTATTCTGATGAGATGGACATCTAAAGATCAGTTGCACTATAAAAAGGTAAATGCAGGAGAATATGCATGAGCACTTGCATTCAAAAAAAAACAAAAAAACCTCTCAGCCAACGGAAATAGCTTCACAGTGACATGTATTGGTTATCTGGCGACGGACACTGTGAGACTGAAACAATATCAATTAGAATCTGTCTCTCTTAGCCAACAGCGCGCCGCGGCGCTCAGCAGGATGAAGGAACTCCATGCCGCGAGCGTTTGCTGATTTTTCTCTTTCATTTCCTGTCATCTGTACTAAAGATGACTGCTATCGCCGCCAGAAAGTCCTTTTCAATTATTAAAGCCGGCGTTTTATTTTTGATGAGCGCCGTTATGTTCCCCTACATGTCCGCTCGCGTTAGTTCAGCGACAGGAGGGAGGTGCGCTACCAGGAGAGAAGCCTCCCGGTAACCGCAGTGCTGCTTTTTCCAACAGAGAAGATGTTGTTAGACTTTAGAAATGTAGCCAAGCACAGACATACCACATCACAGAGTCTCGCTATGAAACCGTTCGTTGTGATGGCCAGCAGGTGGTGACTATCAAAATAGATTATAGTAGCTTGTAGCTTTCATAGTTCTTTCATAAACTTACTTTCTGAGGAATCTATGGTTAGAAAAGCCCCCAAAAAGCCTAATTTGAGGCATCAAAAGATGAAGTTTCCACTTTTGCTGATTTCATAATCTGCGCTGGACTTGCTACATTTTCTTGTCGCCTTCTTTCACCTGCCTGCTCGAAGCCTCTTCACGTAGCAGTACCACTTACAACCACATGGGGGTGTACGGACCTGCTGTGTTGACGAGCCACTTACGAATCTGTGAGTGGAAATGATCCGGCGTGTCTTGTAACACCAAAACTGGGCGCACTTTGTTGCATCTTACACCAGAGGGCTGACGGATGAGCTTTTGTTTGATACGCTGCCCCCATGTGGTCAAACCTGGTATTGCTACATAGCGGGGATATTAATTTTTTTTATTCCCTTTTTTTTTTTTTTTTTTTTTTTTTTGACAATCTTCGTGTCCCTATTTTTATCCTGTTACCTGGGCTAGGTCAAAGGGACTTGTCATTACTTTCCCAGCTTTGTAAAAAAGCGTGACGCTTTCCTATACATATAAATGTACATAACTTTTATTGGGCACCCATTAAACATTCACAGAGCCGGAGGAAAAACCCATAACATAATTAGTTCAATAAAAGCAAATTGGAGTGTGAAGTTTCACGCAGCTGGAGTCCAGTTGATGAAAGGAGTCTGGGGTCGTGTTTTAGAGCCGCTATGAGTGATTAAAGACTTTTGAAGCGTTAGATAAGAGCCACCGCGGTGGCACAGGTGGCGCACGATATGGTATCACGCACAAGATGGAAGGAAATATTCTTGTGATGGATTTTGGAGAGTGACCACATGTTTGAGGAACGTAGACTACAGACCATTTCCTCCAACATTGTTGATTTTGGTATAAAATTGTGCTTTTTCACTTTACCTTTGTTTTGTTTAAAGAATCACACTAATTAACAGGATGAGGCTTTCAAGAGAGCAGAAGTCTTTTACTTTCAGATCTTTGGTGTTGAGCAAGTTTACAGTTCAGTCAGGCAGCAATGCAGATGAACAGATTAGGAGAAAAATATAAAAACACAAGATGAAATAGAAGAAATAAAGACTAAATGATAGAAGAAAATTGCTAAAAAAAAAAAAAAAAAAAGCTAGTGAAATTATTTGTCAATGCATCAAGATAGTCTTGACAAAAAAAAACTTGTTTTCAAATTAGAAAGATTAATTTTATATCAACCTAGAAAAACACTCAGAGAGCGCAGACCTCCGCCAAGTGCAACAATTCCCCCATATAGTGATTTACAGATTGCGATAAAATCCGCCTTCTGCATCAGATCCGGATCAGCCTTTGAATTGGATAGAGGTTCCCATTGTCAATCCCTGAGTCAAATTTCATGAGTTTTGGGCAATAGCTAACAAAATTTTCGGCACCTTTGACCGCAGTGTTATCGAAAATTTGAAAGTGATCCAGAATCCAGGATTTCTTCTGGATCACACCCAAAATTAAATCAGTTCTTCCTTTTCACATTTCTGACAACTCCTGAAAATTTCATCAAAATCCATCCATAACTTTTTGAGTTATCTTGAACATAGACAGACAGACAGATAAACGCCAGTAAAAACATAACCTCCTTGGCGGAGGTAACAACTTAAAAATAGATCTACTGCAGCAACAGGTGAAAGACCCTGAAAATGAGCAAGTTTGTATTTATACTTAAACTTATTTCTCGTTAAAACTCAACTCTAAAAACTAAATTTAAGGTTTCTTGACTAATTAAGGGCTCCTACATGATTTTGAGCCATCGTAGATTAAAGATCAACGTGGTGAAATAATTGCGGGGATAATCTTTGGTCTTAAATCAGTTGTTCTACATCCTGAAATGTGAACGGTTGACGACGGCCGTCACGCTGGTCTTGGGATCAAAGACTGATATAAATTTCTGATAGTGTTAACAATCCTACAAGTTCAACTGCTTACCAGCCAATTAAAATTCAACGTGAAATGTGCAGTAGAGGAGCCCTAAGACTGACAAAGACATTCATGATGAATTTAAGAGTGAACATGGACTCGATAAACTCGTCTATCTTTAATTGATGATAAATAATCTCATATTTCAAGGTCCAAGATTTCGAGTCTTGACGAGACCAGAACTAGGTGCAGTCCATGCAGGCTGTGCTAGTTTTCCAGACAGTGCTGCGCTGAGCTTGTAGCTGCTGCTCCTGCAGATGTGAAACCCTGTTGGACACGAACAGGTCCTGCCGAGACGAGGACCTCCTTCCTCCAAGGCATGGTTGTCTTCTTCTTCTTGAATTTAATACAAATTCCCAGAAGTTGGCCATCGTACGCAGCCGGACTGAGTGCTCGCATCAGGGCAGTGGATGAGTCATTAAGAAAAAGATGGTGTTGGACGGAGACTGTGGTCCACACCTATCTTCAGCTTTCACCCCTTGGATTTGGACTGTTGGTCATGAACGTGGAAGCTACCTTTCTGTCTGCCCTCGTCCTGTTTGTCTCCTCCTCCTCCTCCTCCTCCTCCTCCTCCTCCTTCATCCCTCCCGTCCCTTCTCGTTCTTGAATAATAGAAATGCCAAGAGATGAGAGCTCAGACATCAAGAAGTCCATTTCCCGGCTTGACAGAGCAATTTACCTGCTCCCATATTCACTTGCATTTAATTAAGTGTGTTGAATTGGACTGCGGCACGCGGGTATCAGTACGGCGGTACCGGCTCGCACATGAGAACACACGCGGCGGGAAAACATAAAACTGATTCACTGCGAGGGTTTTCGATTAGCGCGGGGTAGATTTATACACGCCTCCCCTCGTGTCTTTGCTGTACACGCGGCGCCGTCGCGCACACACTTTTGTATTTCCCCTTCCATGTGTCTTCGTCTGCCTCCAGCTTTTGATCTGTTTGTCTCTCCGCTGATATCTCATTTTTGCACTCATAAAAATGAACACTGGCACTAAATCAATTTTTATCATTGCTGTTGTTTCCCAGTTTCGTGTTCCTATTGTCCTAGTCTAATAAAAACAGCAGGTTGAGAGGGATTTTTCATCCTGTCATCGCTCTCTGGCGTTGACGTCACCGAGGCAGAAATATTTCTCTTATCCTCCGCGTCCCCGCGGATGACATCACCTAATTGCTTTAAAGTAAGTGATTAAGTGGATTACAGCTCACAATCTATTGATTTCCTCTGTGCCTTTGTACCTCATTTGACCACGAGGTGATTTTTCTCTTCACTTAGTCCCATGACGATGTGTTGGTCTTTCACGTCGCCACTTATTAAAAGCTTTAGGACCTCTCCGTGCCCGGCGCGCATCGATGCAAGGTGCCCGGTCTCTGATCTTTTGCTCCGTGGTGTCGTCACGACCGCATTTACCCTCTTGGACTCGGAGGCCGAGGTCAAAGCTCTCTGCTTGTAAAACAGCTTCGCGAAGGTGACCCGGTGGCAGCGCACGGGGGCCCCGTCTGCGCGAGGCGGCTCAGACTCCGGCGATAATGCTCCGATGATGTACCTCCGCGTATCGATTTTAGCCGCCGCCGTACAGAAATGGACTGCGCCGTGCTGCGCTGCAACAGCGGAGAAACCCTACCCCTGGCATCGGATCAGAGAGGGCTCGCATTCAATTCACTCAGCAATTTACTGCTCCCGGAGGTCGGGGGGGGGGGGAATAAGACCGGCGTTGCGGCTCCTTTTAAAGCAGCTCCTTTGGTTTTCGTCCAACTCTGGGGTTGTTAAAAAATGTTAGCGAAGACGTGCAACGACGGGGAGAATAATGAGGAGGTGATACAGAAATCTGCTGGAGGAGCCGCCGGCTCCGTCAGCCGGTCGGCAGGCTTCAGAGTTTCAGAGCAGCTTGTCTTAGCATTTGCTATGCGTGGGCAAGTTGAAATTAGTTACAGGGAGGTTTAGTGCTCGGAGATGCTGTCACATCAAGCGGGGTATGAATGTGAGTGTTGTGAATAATTGTTAAAGTCTGTCATAGCTGCCAGCTTCTCAAATTCAGCACTTTTATTGACTTATAAACCCCTGTGAATTCATAAGTGGCGTCCTTAAGTACGCGCTTTTGGATTATTTTTTTTGCAAAAATTAATTGCTCCGAACCAGACGAAAAGATTTCCTGTGGAGGAGAAAAGGAACAGTGATTGGGGGACTGCTGGGGATCAGTGAGCCGGGACAAGAGGACATCCATACGGGCAGAACGGTAAAATCTTACAGGACCAGAGGCGTTTGAGCTCTGCTCCTTATTGGCATCCAGTCTGGTTGGTGCTCCTCACTCTTTACTAAATTCTTAATTATCACAGCCATCAAACTGTTAAATAATGCACAACATGCTTTTAATCATTGGACAGTATATCTGTACAAGTACATATGCAGCGTCGTGCCGTATGGACGTTTGGCTTTGTGGACCATTGCCAGGTGATGATGCTGCAAACTAATCTGCCTCCGGAGATGGACAGAAGCCTGTTAGGTGGTCAGAAACGTTGCGATATTTCCAACTGAGAGATATAAAATAAAATAATCTGTTGATCCAAGCATTTCAGAAAAGGACACAGTCTATAAGAAAAGGTAAATGCCCACCCTGATATCGATTATTACTGAATATGGACCTTTTCAGGCCAGCCCCCAGGAAGTACCCCGTCCGCCATTGCTGGAGTGTGCTACAGAGCGACACTTTCACCGGCTCGCAGATTAACCAGTGTTTTTCTGTTTCTACAAATATATATTTGTATAATGTCGAGTCAGTCGAGTGGGAATACATGTTCCGTCATAAACTGTGCCAACAATGGTGTGAAAATTCAACAATGGAAGAAGAAAGTATGTGAAATACACAAGCCTTTACTGCACGAAGACTGTTGTTTGCAGAACAAGAAGTTAGGAAGACGTGGGTGAAAAAATATCAACAGAAAGGACTTAGTTCCAAATGAATACAGCCGGGTGAGTTTTCGTTAACATTCATCTCGTACTACTTATAGTCTCGCTGAGAGTCCCGGACGATTCTGGCCGAAAGAACAGCAGTATGAGGCTACTGTAGCCCTCGGCACTAGCACAAGCCTATAAATCAATGAATGAATGAATGAATGACTTAGGAGAATGATTAAATAAATTAAATATAACATTAACACATAGCCTAATTTACCGTTAGCATTAACGTTTCAATAGCATAATCTTCATGGCTTGTTGACGTTAGTTATAGCCAGTGTTGCATTTTTCAAGTATTCCCACAGTTTTTAGTGTTTGATTATGGGAACAGATCATGCTATTTCCATAACCAATCATTAAAAACAGCGATAAACTACCTTCATCTGTAACTGGAGGCCACTGCCTAACTCATCATCCAAGACTGTCTGCGTTATCAGTAACAGATGCTCAACGTTGCTGTGTTTGGGTTACTTAGGTGGAGCACCGCACACTCCAGTTATGTCTGGGCCACTAGGGGGCGCATGTCCACAATTTTCAAGTCGAAAAGGTGTATAGGTGCATACACTGACATTTTTATAGGAAAATAAGATTTTGCAAATATTCCAGAGTTGTAGTTGCTCCGTCACAAGGTCCAAACCTTAAATGCTGCTAATATTATCGGTTATCGTTCAAATTTTCTAAAAATGTCCTATATTTAGGAGCAAGTAAGATGTCTCCAGATGTGGTGGTGTTCAGCAGTGCTGGTGCGCTGGCCGGGGTTATGGTAGTTACATCATCAGGATTACTGAGTTGATCAGATGATGAGTTGGAATCACCAGAACACAACCTGTTAAACAAGTCCAACAAAGCAAACCTCCAACAAAGAAGAAATAATCATGTGAGATGCATTTAGTAAAATATCAGGTTTGATTATGTCACGATTACTTTTTCTTAGATTTTCAGAGCACTACAGATGCTTTCCATAGGTAATGGGAATTTACTAGGGGTGTAACGGTACATGTATTTGTATTGAACCTTTTCGGTACGTTGTGGTCGGTTCGGAACGGAGGCGTACCGAACGAGTTTCCACACGGACATATTAAGTAGAGGACCGCATGTTGTGGAGCAGAGCGCTGCAGCCGCACATGCGCAGTTGTGCACACACCGACATTAAGGTCACGGAGTTTATATTTACAAATAACAGGACAAAGAGAAGTTGATAAACCAAAGTGGTTTATCGACATTGTTCATCCGAGATCGGGTATGTTTCTGGCAACACGTCTAACCTGTTAACTCATTTGAAACGGCACCAGCCCAGCGTGAACATCGCTACAAAAAGAGAAAGACGACCCGAGTACAAACACAGCTCCCCACTGTATTTAAAAAGCCTCTCCCTGGTGAATCAGGTCGGGCTAAAGCAATAACAAATACCGTTGGTGTTTTTTATAGCTGCAGATTTAAGACCCTAATCACCCTAAACGCTGGCTTCAAACACATGATTAAAGTAATTGAGCCCCGATATCAATTACCTTCTCGTCCACATTTTAGCCAGAAAATCATACCGGGACCTTATGAAAAAAATAAAATGATTTGTTTTTAAAGAAACAGTCTGAGCCTTATTCATGTTATTTAATCTGAGCAACAACTTGAAACTGTTCAGTGTTGCAACTGTTCAATTTTGCACATCAGATGGATATTTTCTTTAAGAAAAAGTCTGAGCCAATGTTATTTTTATTTTGTTTTTCAAAATATCTACATTTCAGAATATTGTATTTATATTTTTGAGCAAAATTCTAGCTTTGTATAGGCTAATGTTTCTATTGTTAAAAATCACAAAAGTGTGTAATAAACAACTAGCACATTTATATTTTGCATTTTGTTTTCTTACTGTACCGAAAATGAACCGAACCGTGACCTCAAAACCGAGGTACGTACCGAACCGAGAGTTTTGTGTACCGTTACACCCCTAGAATTTACAGTGATATTTAATAAATGATTGAGATTATTTCGTAATTTTTTATTCACAAATAACTAGCACCGTTTACGCGGTACTGGGGTAGCCTCTGTTGTCAATGAAGTTGTCAACTCTCTGGCTGCTTATTCACCAAAAAATCAAGACAATTCTTTTTTTTTTTTTCCAGCATGTTTCTCAGTCCATAATTGAGTTTCCCTCGTAATAACTGTTGGAATGACTGATGCACTGATTACAATCACATAAAGCTGGAACAAGAAGAAAAGAAAAGATGTGGAAACAGAAATCCCTCAATGTTTGACTAATGTTTAGAGTAAACCTGAGGAGGTATGACGAGGCCACTTAATTGCAGAGAAAAAAGGTTCTACAGTAATGGAAAAATTTATTAGACCACCCTTGTTTTCTTCAGTTTCTTGTCATTTTAATGCCTGGTACAACTAAAGGTACATTTGTTTGGACAAACATAACGGTAACCACAAAGATTGCTCATAAGAGTTTTATTTAAGAGCTGATATCTTACCATTTTCCATGATTTTCTTGATTATAACCTAAACCACTTAAGTTTTTACATCAATAGCTATGGCGTTGTACTGCCAAAAACACTGCTTTTATGCATTCAGTGTTTTCTTTTCTGTCTGTTTTAGTCACATGATGACGTTTAGTGGTACCAGGTATTAAAATGAACAAGAAAGTGAAGAAAAAATGGTGGTCTAATAATTTTTTCCATGACTGTAGAAATCAGATTGCATGGAAAGACGATCTTGTACAACAATTCTACAATTGAGTTGTCAGTCGTTGGCAGTTTAGAATGAATTAAAGACCAGATGATTTTTCTTTTGCTTTGAAATTTTTTCGTTAGAGTCCTGTTTTAACTCCTACTCCATTTGTATGTGCCTTGCAATCTTTTTTTTTTCGTCTCTATAGATGTTGCAGTGCGCTTGAAACTACGTTTGCATTGATTGCATGATGCAAATGCTAGTCGCGACTCCAGCAAACAGGTTGAACCTCTGATGCTACTTGACTCTAGAAAGACTTTTCTAGACCGCTTTGACCGCTCACTGACTCACTCAGTTTAGCCGTGAACCAGAAAGTTCTGTCCAGAAAATGTATCGTCGGCACCGCTGCACGAGGTGCGTTAACATCGAGGCTAGCGACCATTGTTCTGTGTTTTCTTGCCTTTTGTATTTCTATTTAGTGATGATTTCAGTGATTGTTGGGAATGCTTTGGTATTGTTTGTGCAGGTCATCCGGGTGTTGCCCAAAAAAGCGAGATGAATCACGACTGAGAATATGAGGTTATTAGCTATGCGTCATGACGTATCGGTTCAGTCAGGGGACGTGTGTCCCGGTGTCCATGCAACGATGCCTCGACGGGCTGCGTCCTGCATGCGGTGTCGGCTTGTTGAGATGTTGCAACGCATGCGAACTGAGGCTTTGACTGCCTCTCTGTTGCTATGGTTACCCCTTGTAGGTTCAGGCTGAAACATCTTATTTATTAGGAACAACAGAGCCGGGTTTACTGGAACTATGTTGAAAGTGTCCTCCAGCAGGAATTTTAAGGAGCCGGCTAGAATCGAACGATGACCCAGATCTCTGCAGGAGAGAAAATAGTTCATAAAAGGCTCTGTGTTGCGTTCCCATTATTATTACTTGCATTTGAAAAGTCGTCAGGGAGTACCCTGTTTCTTTTTAGGATTTGGCATTCCTCCTCTTTGGACTGCATATTTGTTAAAAGCCGGTGTCCCGTCCTTACAGGCAGCGACGTTAGCAGTCTTTCCGCTGCAGAGACGTGAGTGATTGGCTGATCAGGAGTGTGATTTGTGAGACGAGCAGCGAGGGAGATGAGATGTTTTAATGTGGCAGGAAACCAGCGTGACTTCGGCTTGGAATAAACAGGTTAAAGTTGATCGGTGGAAGACCGAAGCCGACCTGACCTTCTTTGGTTGTGTTTGATTTTTAAACCGTACATGAGGAAGTGTTGATCCTGGGTAATTTACTCCAGGAGTTGGATCAGAGGAGAGACACCAGTCTTGTATTTCAAATGTTCGAAACATTTGTGGAAGACAACCATTTTTTGTTGAACAAGAACAGCTGCCAATGGTAGAAAGAGGTCAAGTATTTCTCTTTGTAGTGGAATGTCTCACTACAATCTACAATTTTTTTTCTCAGTTTAAAGCAAAAAAAAAGATAGTGAGTCTGGGTTATTCTGCCCTACTCTGGCTCTGTGATGTCACAGATCTCTGCACATCTAAACCACCAACCGAATGACCTTGTCAGACCTCAGCTGCTTCAAATAAAGGGGCACGGATGTGTTTTTTTTTTTTTTAGGGCTGGGCAACGATTAAAAATTTTAATCGTGATTAATCGCACAATTTCACCGATTAATCAAGATTAATCACTTTGTATACAAAAAAATCAAATAATGAATTCAAAAGTAGTGTAAAGGTCACTTTTATTTAAATGTTCTGCTGCCATATGAACTAAAGTGCCATAACATTTGTTGTTCAAACACTTAACATCAGCACTTGTCAGTAACACATATTTAGTGTAAATCTCATCTTAAAAAATGTAAAATAAAATAAAGCTTATTGCCACTGCCAGGGTTCAATAACTTTATCAATCCGTGTATCATTCATTCTTTCCATTTTCAATTAAAAGTGACATTTTATTACGTTTTTTATTTTTTCAATCTAACACAAAAAAATGAAAAATGCCTGTTTTTTTTTTTTGGATCAGAAATTTGAAGTTAAATGGGCCACAGAACTGAGTCTGTTTTATAATGGAGGACTGGACTTTCTGTTGTCATTACACATCTGTGCCACTAGATGGAGCCGCACTGCAGTAACCAGCTAGAGAACAGCAGGACAGTGAACACATGGAGCAGATCTGATGGAACATGGAGGAATGACGTGAAAGTTTTGTTGTTGTCCAGAATTTTCTTTTTCAGACATAATTGTTAATATTTCTACCTGAGGTGCTACCTGAACTGTAAAGTACACATATTTTTACCGTTCTCCATGTCTGTTTTAGCTTTTCTGCATGTTTTTCCACCAATTCTCTTCCGGTTCCACAGCAGTCAGTAACAGACTTTTCAAAACAAAAGCATGTGAGCAACATGCCTTAACGCGATTAAAAATAATGTCTCTTTTTTTTATTTCAATGCTTTAGACTTAGGACTCACATCAGATCACAAAATATATGCTTTTAAGAACAGAAAAAGTGTTTTTTAGAAAGATTTTCTCTAAATAGATGGATTCTTTCTCCTTTGACAAAAGAAAGTTCTTGTTTTACCTGCTGTTTCTTTTGTCCATAATTCCGTTTTTGTGAAACTAAACTGACCGGCTGCTTGTGCGCCTTCACATTCAGCCTTGCAGCAGCAGTCAATACAACATATTAATTTGACGCCACTGATCCTTTTTAAATGTATAACTCTGGTGAAATATGCATCTTTAAATGAGCAGACTCCCACACACTTGAGGGCTCAACCCGTTTTCTCTCGTGGATCCAGCCGAGTGGGCTGTATGGTCGGGGAAATGCTTAACTATCACAAAAATGATATGGCGAATACGGAAGCTAAATTGGCCCAAAAGATTGCTTTAATTTGACTCAGAATGAGCAGATACTATTGATATTTTAATATTGACGTAGAGCTTCATCTAAGACGACACTCCGAGGAAGATCAGATGAGCTTTAAGACCTAAACTCGCCAAGCCATTGTTTGTTCTACGTGGATAATAAAAGATGGTGATATTAGATAGAAGAACATGCCGTCTCCATAGAAAACGGAGGGAAATAAAAGAAGCAAGTGAACTGGGCGACTGTTCAGGTTTTCTGCAGAACACAAATGCTTCTGGACATGAACACGGTAAAAACCCGTGTTCTGATGATTGGAACACGGCTGGTGTTCGGCGCTCATTTAAGGGGCTCACGAAGACAACAATGGGTTTTAAAAAAGCGTAAAAATGGAGAGATGTTTTCTTAGTGAGATCCGTGGCCTCGTTGGCAGAGTTGGTTTCTTCTTCTTGCCTTCCAGCCGAGTTGAAGACAGGAAGGTTTTCAGTCCTGCTGTTACAATCCCAGAATAGTTGGGAAGCCATGTGACATGTAAATAAAGACGGGATGTGCTGATTTTCACACCTCATACATGCATTATTTCATTCACAACTGAAGGCTGAGAGCAAGACCTTTTTACCTTTTCATGAAAAACATTTTGATTTTCATCAATCTGCAAAAATCTTTGCCTACAAATTATGCAACAACTGCAGAAAGATGTTCCTGGGCGAAAAAAAACTGCAGACTTTGAATATCTATAGTGTCCTCTACATGTCATCAAAATATTCAGCAGGTTTGGAGAAATCTCTGTGTGCCGGGGGCAGGGCTCAAAATCCATATTTGTTGCCCGTCCCACTGCATTAGCTACGTAATGGAGATCGCTGTGTCATGGTCTGGGGCGGCCATGACGGCCATTTTGGGTTTTTCCTTGTTCTGTGTTAAGTTTGCGTCAATCCCTGTCTTTTGTGTCACCTGTTTCCTGTTTTACTTTGAAGGTATGTCTTGCCTCCGTTGTTTTCAGCTTTGCTTTCTTCCATCTTGTTATCCTGATTGTCTGCACCTGCCTCTCGTTGGGTTCCCTGTGGATTTAAGTTTTTTCGTAAGTGTTTTGTTTCATTTGGATCCCTGAACTCTTGTTTTAATTACATTTGTGGACTTTTGGTTTGTTTTGGGTTTTGTCTTTTTCCCTTTTGGATTACTCTAGTGGATTTTAGTTTTCTTGGATTTTTGGGTTTTTATTTTTGTCAAATAAATACTTTATTTTTTGCACTCCTGCGCCTGGGTCCTCCATTCTGCCTCACACCTGACACGCTGAGCGAGCTCAGTAATGTCTCTGTAAGTGAGGCCCAGTTCAAAAGCGCATTAAAGCTCTTGTCTTTCAGAGCAGAAACCATTTGTGAGCGTGATCCAGAAACACAGCCGTCTTCTCTGGGCCCAAGCTCCTATAAAAGGGACTGAGGCGAAGCAGAAAGCTGTCCGGCGGTGAGATCGATCGAAATATTGAAATCATTTTTGGAAAGCACGAATGCTTTATCTTCTAGACGAGAGAGGAGAGCATCCAGCTGGTTATCGGCGCTCAGTTGAAAAGCCAGCATCTCCGATGGTATGGGGGTGCGCTAGAGCCTGCAGAATGGGCACCTGGAAGCGAAACATCAGCGCTGAAAGGTTGAGCAGCATTCGCTCCTGTCGACTGCGTCTCTTCAGGGAATATCCTGCATCTCTAAGCAAGACGATGCCAAACCATGTTCAGCATCCGTTACCGTCCTGCCTGCAGCCCAGACCTCTCACCGACAAACCAAACCTGTTGAGTGGCTAATATAAGACAAGAATAGAACAAAATCTCTCTTCCATAGCACTTTCAACATTTTATATATTTCTTTAATATTCTATTCAACATTTTAAACTCTTCTAACAGTGCTATAGAACAGCCATTCCCAAACTTCAAGGCCCAATTTGAAATGTGAAAAATCTCCGCGGCCCACCCAAACCTTTAATCACAACTGTGACCAACATCCAGGACTAGAAGCTATGTTCCGGTATTAATGTAAGGGGTCAACAAATGAGGTGACACTTGTCATATTAAGTTAAAACGGCAGCAGAATAACACTTAACTGGTTTGTTTTATTATCTTGTAATGATTTTTTTTTTAATATCATGAACATTTTACAGTAATTAATAACATATTTTTAAAAAATCGAGGATTTAAAAGATACCGTATTGGCCCGAATATAGGACAATATTTTATTTGGTTTGGAAAATGGGGTTCGTCTTATAATCGAGGACTTGACTTTTCTATTGTAATTACACATCTGCGCCACTAGATGGAGCCCCCACCTAGGTAACCAGTGAGACCAGCAGCCAACTCGAGCAGAGGGCTTTGAAAGTTGTTGGAGTCCAGAATTAGTGTTTTACAGACTGAATTATTTATGTTGTTCTTGACTAAAATTCGACTTCAATAGTTCTGCAGTTATTGAATTACATGGTTGTAGCTTATTCAGAGTCATATTCTCAGATTTGAAGAGAACACAGTTTATTAAATAGTACCATACCTTGATCTTAAATAACATGGAAATCTGACACACAACTATGGAACCATACTTCCGAAAAAAGATAAGATCATCAAAATGTTTAACAATACAGTAGAATGTTATCTCTGTGGGAGTTTTTTTCGATAGTAATTATACAATAAAAAAATGTGTTTTATGAATAACCTTATTGCCTTCATCATATTTTTATTTTCCCAAAATAATATTTGAAAAATAGGGGTCGTCTTATAATCAGAGTCGTCCTATATTCGGGCCAATACGGTATTACGGTGTTTAATTTTAATGACCTCTCACGGCCCACCTGCAGTACCACAACGGCGCACCAGGGGGCCACGGGCCACACTTTGGGAACCACTGCTATAGAATAAAATATTTCTTTGTGCTGTCCCAGCCTTTCTGGAATTAGGTTTGTGTTGTATGACCACCATCCAGCTTTTTTTTTTTTTTTCCTCATTGCGCGTATACGTACGAACGTTTCGTGCATGTACTGTGGACAGGACGCGGCGGCTCGTGGACCCCATCTAGAGTAAGTTCACACAACGTGTTGCATCGAACGGCATATCTGCAGTGCTGCCCGCCGATGTTTACGGCGGTCTCAGAACCGGGCTCGCCAGCCGAATGAGCCATCCATCAGCCTATTGTGTAGCGATAGCGCCTTATATTTTCTACCGTATTATACGGATGGGACAATTATCACTAGGCCTATAACTGCAGCTAGCTGGGGCCGAAGGAGCCTCGTATGTGGAATGAAACATCAGTTGCAATTACATTTGTGTGTCTTTCTCATCTATCCTTCCCGGCATTTCCCCCCCCCCCCCCCAACCAACCACCACCTCCTCCTCCTCCTCCTCCTCGCTCTCGTCTGCCACAAGGCAAATTAAGAGCCTCTCTATCACGACCCAAATGAGAGAGGCTCATTTGTAGCCGTTATTTATTTGTAATAAACTCTCCTCATCATCTCCTCTGCTCCCTCTCTTTCCTCCGCAGTAAAAACACAGCAAAAAAAAAAAAAAAAAAGATAAAGTGTTTCAGTGTAATTGGAGTTTTTTTTTTTTTTTTCATCCACAGGAGCTGTCCATTATCAGTTGAGAACTAAAATGAACTGTTAAATGGACATGTCCCTCCGATGATCTCACTCGCTCCGTCTAGCCCTGTCCGTCCTCCGCCACCTCCCTCCTTCCCTCCCCCCCCGTCCGCAGATGGATGTGCTTCCCCTCTGCAGCAGCAAAATAGACCGGGGATGAAAACGCCATATTTAATATATATGGGGTGCTTCTCACTCGCACCGTCTCTTTCACAAACACACACACCTGCACGCACACACTCAATCCCTTGTCACCTGAGTAAGACAAAGAGTCTCTGGCTGAGCATCTCTCGTTTCCCATCCCATTATCTGTTTTCTAAAACTCAATAATTGAACTGTTCCATCGGAATACATCATCTGGCCCACCATCACAAAGGCCCATTGAATAAACTTCTCTCCCTGGCTATTGTGCTTGAGAGTGCCATTTTTTTTTTTTTTATTTCCCCCCCTCCTCCTCCATCTATCAGATAGGCTCTATTACTAACATGGTATTTGTCCAACCACAAGACGGGTAATGACAGCAATTTGCTGCCATTTGGTGTCCCGTAAGGGGCCCGGCGCCCAGTGATGGCGGCATTGTAATAGCTATCAGAAACCAGTTACTATTACCATGCTATGAATCTGCCATAAGCTATTGTGTCCAACTGTACATTAGAGTGGCGCGGAGGGCAGGATGTGTGGAGACGGCGCAGGGATTATGAGCCCAGAGATGCGGGGTTTCTATGAAAGCTCTCAACGGATGTAACGTGAAATAGCGTTCTCTATGGAAGAATGTCAGGCCGTAAGGCTTTCAGCGCAGTATTTTTATATCGCTCATGTGCATTTTCTCTCCGCCTTCCATTATTGGTTTGGGGGGGTCCCTTCAGTGGTGAGCGGTGCTCTACATGCACGATGCGCTTCTTTGGAGAATGTGCGTGCAACAATAGGATTTGAGCAATCTCAGATCGGTTTGATGCCACCCACAGGTTTCTGAAGAGGCATTTTGAAGCTTTATCTTTGGAGGTGTGAGGGCCCCCCCCATCGACCTGACTCCACCAAGAAAGGTTGGGCAGCAAATTCCCCCGTGAACCTCCATGTTCTTGTCGGCACATTTTGGGCAGCTTGGTTGCCTCAGAGCAAAAAGGTTCCTGGTTCGAAATCCAAGCAGGGGCCTTTCTGTGTGGACTCGTACGTGCACGGGTTTTCTCCGGGTACTGCGGTTGTTTGGCCATTGTGGCCATTTAAGGGTTCTACACTGCCTGGCCAAAGAAAAAGTCGCCACCAAAGAAAAAATGTCATACACTCCAATATTTCATTAGCCTTTAGCTTTGATTAAGACCCACATTCGCTGTGGCATTGTTTCGATAAGCTTCTGCAGTGTCACAAGATTTATTTACATCCAGTGCTGCATTAATTTCCATCCAGTGCTGCCCAGTCTGGTTTTAGGAAGAAACACAGCACAGTGACTGCGGCCATTAAGGTTGTGAATGATATTGTGGAAGCTTTAGACAAGAAGAACTATTGTACTGCTCTTTTTATTGATTTGTCTAAAGCATTTGATACTGTTGATCATGGAATTCTATGCCAATGCCTGGCACATATAGGTCTATCAGCCAAAGCTGTTGGTTGGTTTGAAAATTATCTCTCAAATCGAAAACAATATGTGCAGTTCAATAACTTGTCCTCTAACTGTCTTAATGTCTCTAAAGCTGTGTCACTAGGTATGTACGGGATGTGTCTTTGACATGGTTGTTTAGGAAATGAGAAGCAACTCATTGCACCAGTTGGGCTCGTACCTATTTGCTTACTTAAATCCAGGTGGCGACTTTTTTGGCAGGCAGGCAGTGTATATTCTATCACAGTGGGACAAACTTGCTTAAATAAATAAAAATCATTTACAGCCTGGTAGAAAAAAAAAATCAGTTTGCTCTCCATAGTTGACATCTGTACAAGGGGTACAATTATATAAAGTGATAAAATATTTGGCTGGATATATATTGAGCCGGCCAGCAAGGGTCCTCGGTTAAGCTCTAGCAGCGCTCTGTTTGGGTTCCACGCCAGTAGAGACGCTTGAAATGAGGATGTTTGGACAGGTTTGGTCGAAATGAATGCAAAGTAATATTAATTATCATCATGGGTTAACGTAAGATAAGCCAGCCAAGCTAAAATAGACAACCGTGTGGCCTGGAAAGGTCTTGGTTGTGTTTATCTGATTCTTTTCTTCAGACCCTGACGTATGATTTATTTTATTTATTCTATTTTTTGCATAGCCCACCCCGGCTGCCATAGGAAACCACTGTTTTTCCATCCAGCAGATGTTTAAATGTTTGTGAAGCCCTGTCCTGTTTTCCCCTCCCCCCCCTCTACCCTTGTTTGGAGCAGTATGGAGTTGGAAGCGGCTCCCTCTGATGTATTTATCGAGTCACAGTGGGTTTGTTCATTCTAATCCCATGTTCCAGATGCAGGACACCTCCAGTACCTCCTGGACACTATTAAAAGAGGAAAGTCTATCTGGTATAAACTGTTGGTGCAAACAGTCTGTTTATGCAAGTTTCTTTTTTTCCCCCCCCACCCCTTAGGTCACCCGCGTCCCAGTGGAGAGTTGTGAGCAGTATACTTCCTGCAGAGACTGTCTGGGATCAGGAGACCCCCACTGTGGCTGGTGTGTTCTGCACAACATGTGAGTCCCGACACGCTGTTGGTAGTGCTAGTTTTCTGCAGTTGACTTAGCAAAGACGAGGCTGAGGAAGAGGACGCGTGAACTTCCCCCAGCAGAGAATGCGTGGAGGAACGTGGAACGAAAAATGCGACGACAAATGTGTTGCAAAGCTAAAGCCGTTTCTGCAGAACCAGCGTAAATAACAACTGGAAGTCTTCGTCATTTGGTATCCTCAATGCCAGAACATCTCTTTAGAAGTTGGGAGGGGGAATGGCAATATTACAAAGGAAAAGTTTTCCTTTTCCATCTTTTTTTTTTTTTTTGGTCAAATACAAACATGGATTGATATTTACAAATTCAATTCAATTCAATTCAGTTTTATTTGTATAGCGTCTGTTACAATGTCAATTGCCTCTAGGCGCTTTACAGAGACCCAGATCATGACCCCCGAGCAAATATCATTAACTAAAATTATGATATTAAATCCAAATCAAGGATAATGGCAAGTAAAAACTCCCACAGAGGGAGAAAAAACCTTTAAGCCAAACAGTGGCAAGAAAAAACTCCACTTTAAGAGGAAATGAAATGAAGATTATGTGAAAACCAGCCTGAAAATACCCATTTTGACCAGTGCAGATTTTCTTTATGTGAACTGGAATCTTGTTCCAACGGGACTGGAACTGGTCTGCACGCTGCAGATACTCCACAGTTTCTGGCCCCTTTAAATTGGAAGTACAGGAAGAAGCTGGTACACACCAATACAGAGAAGAAAATCAATACTAAACGGAGTTGGATGTGCAAAACGTACAGAGCTACAAGTGTGTCTAGTTCACCTTTCGCCATTTTTCCTATAGAGGCCACCAGAGGTAGAACATGACGGTGTTGGATGTAGACGGAAAACAAGCTCATCAAACCGACACACGGACATCCTGAAATACTTGAAGTGCATTTCCTCATCGTCTCTTAGCGGATGAACCAGTGTAGCAAATTCCCCAGTTTCTCTCCGGGGGGACATTCAAAGGACGTACATACCATCTTCTGTGACCCTTCTTTCGCCTCTCTGCCAGCTCCAGTAGCAATATTTCTTCGATTTCTAGATCGATCAGCTGCATCTCGATCAAAGTGCCCATTCGTCCAGTTGCCATTGTTGTTGAATGACCTCCGTCACCGAAAGAGAAACATGCCACCCAACACAAACACAATCCTAGCTAGTTTGTGATTGTCCCTCTTGCGTTGTGGCGTGGGATAACATGGCGCAGACGGCGCTTCAAAATTGAGTATAAATCAAAAGTAACTGCAACATCTCTGCGACAAGCTAATTGCGACACATAGCCACGAGAGTATACACGGCCCTTAAAGGTGCAGCGCTAACATTCCTCCGGGGCTTAGCCGATCTGTGCCTTTCCAGTCTTTCCAGGGGCTTCTCCCAGTTATTCCAGGCAAAGTCGACGCGATCACTACTCGTGCAGCTGTCAGCGCTGATCTTCACTCTGTCAAAATGACGGGAACATAACCTGGAATTTCTTGGGAGATTCAACACATCGATATTCGTCCTCGTTTTGTCCGTCCGCTCACGGCGAATTAGTGCCTTCCATCTTCTCTGCACAGAGACATCCGTCAGCCAGTTTACGTCACCCGTGAAGGAGATAGATGTGTAGCTTCTTTGATTTGAGGTCTACATGATGTACACGCCAGGACATCGCAGTAGTACACCATGGTTAGTTGAAGGTCGACTTCGAGGGTGGGCTTGATGTTTCATCTATGTGGTCGTGTCTGCAAAAAGCCCTGAATGCAAGATGATATGAAAACATTCTTTATTTAGAGATGAGACCCTTTTTTATGCTTCTTTATGTTTAGTCCATAAGGACATTTGGTTGAAGGTATTTACAAATGCTGGGATGAGATGGCCAGCATCTACACTGGTGTCAGTGGTACTGAATTTGTAATGAGGTGCAAGACAGCAGCCTGGCGTACAATAAGCCCATGATTATGCTAGCAATGATATATTTCCTTTTCTACTAGAATTAATTTCGGGTAGCGTGTAGAGTTGTCTGTCAGTGCCCTTCAGGTTTTATTGAGAGAGCCTTGGTTGAACACGTAACTCCCATAAATATTCATAGGCACCTGGCAGAATTTGCAGGATCTTAATGAGAATAGCAAAGGTCTGCAACTTTAAAACGCTACATAGCTATCGAAGAAAAAAAAAATGCTGAACTGGTTGTCATGTCACTATTTAACAGAACATATTCCAGTTATTGCTGTGTTAAGCTCTTTAAATGCATAGGTTGTTCATTTGCACCTCTGTAATTCACTTCTAATTTCCATGCATCTCTGCTCTCGCTAATAAACGGGCCCTCCGCCTGAAACTCAGCATCCTTGCTTTGTTCGATAAATACAAGGTATCACTAATTCGGTGATATCAGCACTCCAAACAACCTGGGATTGTACAACTTTGTGAACAAGGACGATTTATGTTCTCCAGCTGAGAGAGGCACGCTTTTGAACAAAGATGTGGCGGGAAAGAAGAACAAACAAACAAAAAAATAAATCTTTTTGCCTGAACAAGAACAACCCGTAGACAGGATTTATGTCCATTCAACGTGTATTTGATGCTGGAAGGGTTTTGTACAGAGACGTGACTGTGGTTTCATCTCCGTCTGTAGATGTTCGAGGAGAGATCGCTGCGAGCGAGCCGAGGAGCCTCAGCGTTTCACCACCAGAGTGGAGCAGTGCGTCCATCTGTCCGTGCACCCCGAAACCGTTTCAGTTACCATGTCAGAAGTGCAGGTACATCTCATGTCTTCTTCTTTTATTTTTAAAATTAGTAATATACAGCAATGTCTAAACTTTCTTTCAATCCAGTGTTTTTTGTGTAATCATCGGCCTTACAAACTCAAAAAGCACAACAACGTGTAACCTTTTTCTTTTTACTTTTGTTCATTTATATACTTGAATTGCAGTCTTGGAAAGAGTGTTAACTGTTTCAAATGCTTTCCACTTGTGAGTGTTTTTTTTTTTTTCCTCTGCTGTTGAGCATCGAACTACAAAATATTTGTATTAGATATTTTTAAATGCAGAAATGCTTGTGTCTTTCCCTTTTGGCATTGTGTTTACACACACGCACACCTAAATGCTCCAGCAAACTTCCAAAACACCTGCTTTTGTAGAGACCCTCACACTTCCTGAAGATCTGTTCACCGGTGGCTGCTGGTCAGCATCTGACCTCCTGAATCCTATGAAAGCAGAAAGGGGGTACTTAGTATTGCCCAAATATTTATTATAGTACTTATTATAATAGTAAAATAGTAAAAGATTTTTTTTTTTTTTTTTTTTTAATGATGTCGGGCCACCCACTGGCGTAGTGTTCAGGGCAGGTGGCCCATGTACAGAGGCTCCAGTCCTCGCCGCGGCAGTCGCGGGTTCGAATCCCGGCCCCTGCAACCCTTTGCTGCATGTCCTCCCCGTTCTCTCTCTGCCACGTTTGCTGTCCTCCTTCACCGTCGCCACTAGTGCAGAAAAAAAAGATGTCACAGTGAAAAAAATTCAAGTTGTTGTTGTTCATCTAAGGCCAACAACGTCAGATGATTTTTATTGTTGTTACAGAAATGGGAAAAAGCAAAAAGGGAAATAACTGCACGTATGACTGTGTAGAAGTGGAGCGGGAAAGATGAACAGAGAGGGTGGACAAAACTAATATGAAGCAAGATTAAATAATGCTTGTAGTTGTGTCATCATGGGCAGTCATTTTGAGTTAGAGCTTTGGAGCGAGTTGTGAAGCAGCGTTCTCTGCTGTGGGGCTTCAGTAATGAAGTATATTGATTCAAATTTCTGCCGCACCTCATCTTGCTGCTTTTCGCCCTTCTTCCCAGTTGGTGCTTCAGGCGCAGAATGTGCCGAGCCTGTCTGCCGGAGTTAACTGCTCCTTCGAGGACTACGTGGAGACGGAAGGACGCATCTACAGCGGACGGATCTTCTGCCTGTCTCCATCTACGAAAGACATCGCACCCATCACGCGAGACCAGGGTAAGCCCAAAAACATGGAGTTATACTTTGAAACCTTTAGAATATATAATATATATATATCTTAGACGCTTTCACACCTTAGTGGGCTTGCTCTGATTCGAATTACTGTTACTTGATGAATTGCATGAAGATAAAAATCCATACAAACTTAAATGTGTTCCTTCAAACAAGCTATTAATCGTACGGAGCTGTGTTAAAGAGATTCAATGTGATCATAAAATCATACGATTTTTGGGTTATAGGTCCTGTTTTGGTTCATTATGCTTCCTAAACAAGTGTTGGCCAGATACCAGACCGATGCCACCTCTGATTGGTGGCCTCGGTTCACATTGATTCACACCAGATGAACTGAACTGCAGCAAGTAGGAGAATCAGATTCACTTTAAACAGATTAAAGGCTGTAAAGGTGTGAAAGCACCCACAATTAGACATTAGACATTAATAGACTGAATAGAGTAGAATAGAATCCTTTATTGTCACTGTACATAGGTACAATGACATAAAAAAAATAACAAAAAAGATCGCACAAAATTGTGTGTTGAAATTAGTGAAGAAATCAACTAAACTGAAAGTGAAAAATTTCAACTTTATAGCAGAAATGTGGATTTCACAGTTGTGTTTCCTGCCCTTTGAGCAGAGCATGTTCCTGCTGTTCTTCACCGGAGAGTGTCAACAACTGTCACTGCACATTTAACCGAGCAGGTCAGGCCAGCAACAGCAGCGTTAAAAGGACTGAGAGAAAACCACTTCCAGCTGCTGCAACTAAACATGCAGCACCCACTGACTGAACTTATTTAACTCTCAAGCCATGTTTTCCTATCCAGTTTGCCGTGTCATAGCAGAAGCTACATATTGGCTGCAAAAGCCACATTAGCTATCCAGTTAGCTGTATGCAGCAGAAGCTACATATTAGCTATCCGGACTGTTAGCTATATAGATAGCTCCTGCGATAACAACTATCTTTTAACTACCCACCCCTATTAGCTGTCCAGTTAGCAGAAACAGCATAGTAGCTATCTAGACCTAATAGCTATAGAGTTAAAGCTGTATATAGGTTATCCAAATCTGTTAACTATCCAGTTAGCTGTGTAATAGCAGAAGCTGCTGTCAACTGTAGGTAGCTATACAGCCACATCAGCTATCCAATTAACTGTTATATTAGAAGCTACATATTAGCTATAAAAAAACAGCTACATGTGTTATAGCAGAAGCTACAAATGAGCTATTCAGCTATCTGTGTTGTAGCAGAAGCTACAAACTATTTAGCTATTTGTTAAAGCAGAAGCTACAAATTACCTATTCAGTGATCTGTGTTGTAGCCGAAGCTACAAATTAACTATTTAGCTATTTGTGTTGTAGCAGAAGTTAGATATTGGCTATTCGGCTATCTGTGTTATAGCAGAAGCTACAATTTAGCTATTTAGCTATCTGTTGTAGCCAAAGCTTCAAATTAGCTCTTCAGCTATCTGTGTTATAGCAGAAGGTACAAATTAGCGATTCAATGATCTGTGTTTTAGCAGAAGCTACAAAATATTTAGCTATTTGTTATAGCAGAAGCTACAAATTACCTATTCAGTGATCTGTGTTGTAGCCGAAGCTACAAATTAGCTATTTAGCTATTCGGCTATCTGTGTTATAGCAGAAGCTACAATTTAGCTATTTAGCTATCTGTTGTAGCAGAAGCTTCAAATTAGCGATTCAGCTATCTGTGTTATAGCAGAAGCTACATATTAGCTATTTACCCTTCTGTGTTATAGTAGAAGCTACATATTAGCTATACAGCCACACAAGCTATCCCTTTTAACTGTGCTGTATTAGAAGCTTTGTTAGCTTTTCAGACATATTAGCTTATCCAGTTAGCTGTGTAATAGTAGAAGGTATTAAACTGAAGTAGAATTAATTTATAGATAGGAGGTTCAGGTCATCCTCTGTGGCACGTTGGCATGGAAGCAGAATTTTCTGTTAGCTGTGTCTGCATCATTGTCTGTTTTAGCTTTTCTTTTGTTTTTTTTGTCCAGCTGTTCATAAGAAGTGCTACATGGAAATACAGGATCACTGTATAGATGAAAACACAAGAACACTGTGAAATAAAAACAATGTTTTGTGCTTCTTTTTAGGAGACCAGCGTGTAATTAGATTGTATCTGAAATCGAAGGAGACGGGGAAGAAGTTTCGCCAGTGTGTTGTTTGTCTTCTACAACTGCAGCGTCCACCAGTCGTAAGTTTACTTTAAGTCCTCATGGCAGAGAGAGCAAAACTTAAATTCTACATGTCGGTCTTTCCGATTTAAATATCTCCAGAGCATACACAGTGGTGCCGCAGATGCAGGGAGATGCATGATTGTGGAAAAGGAATAATCAACTATGTGGATGTGCTTCCTTACCAAGCATAATGGTGGTAAAATATTGGGCTGCTGCTAACTAATTTAATGGAGAATGGAGAGAACAGTGTGCAGCCTCTGCTTCTTCAGTATTCAATGTATTCAAGCTTTTAACAAATCAATTAGTTAATTAAATCTCAAGCAATGAAGGGACTACTGGTGAGTGAAATAATAAATCGATTCCTATCCATGCAAGACGTGGAAGCGCAGCCAAGCTTGAGAGGCCAAAACACGTCAGTCATGTTCATTGTGAATGAATTATCTCTAATTTACGTATAGGGATACTGATTTACTTTTCACCAATGGTTCGAAAGCCGTTCTTACACAGTTGAAGAAGTATATTATTTAAGAAAGAAAAGCCACCAAGGAAAAAGGAACAACTGCAGTCTTTTAGTAGGAAACTGTTTATTTTGTATGTGTTGAAGAGGGCAATTAATTTGAATTGTTGTCATTAGCGTTTCACAAAGACAGTAGTAATTAAACTGATAATTAGTTGTATTAAAGTTGTATAGAGCTCAATAATTAATTTTTCAGCTCCAGTGGCTATCGGAAGAAAATGACCAACACTTTAACTCTTGCAGTTTTGCAATTTGTCTACACATCAGTTAATTGTTCGTCTCAAAACTGTGATTAGTTGGTTGACAGTGTTCGAATTGCAAGAGCTAAGATGCTAAATGCTACTGTACTAGTTCCAGTAAAACGTCTGAAATCATGAGGGGAGTTTTTAGAGTTTGAACAATTCTCAACAACAGCTGTCTGCAAAGAAACTGCTCAAGCTAACTCTATGAATGTGGTAATTGATTTCTTTTGCATTATTTTTTTTAACGATACTGTCCCAATTACTGTTTTTTTGCTCGTGTGGGTTAGGGTGGTTTTCTCCGGGTACTCTGGCTTCCTCCAACAGTCCAAAGACATGCGCGTCCGGTTAATTGGTGGTTCTTAGTTGCCCGTAGGAGTGATTGTGAGTGTGGACAGTTGTGATGGAACTGGTGACCTGTCCAGGGTGGACCCCTGCCTTTTGCCTGAAGAGATCTGGGATAGACTCCAGCAGATCCCTATGACTGTGTATGGGGTTAACGGGTGTGGATAATCGATGGATGGAAGGGGTTAGGGTCCGAGCATCGTTCTGTAAGCACTGTATGCTTGTGGTCTGGAAACTTACATGTTGTGGTGCGTTGAGGTCCATCTGAAGAATATGTGGAACATCCTGACATAGTGTTCTTGATCTGTCTTTACCCTCCTGCAGGAAAAAGAATAGTAATGTAAGAAGAAAATGCTAAATTAAGTGCTAACTAGAAAAGCAGTCGAAGAGCACAGACCTCCGTCAAACAGTTCTCCCATATAGAGATTTACAGATTGCCATAAAATCCGTGTTCTGTATCAGATCCAGATCAGCCTTTGGAATTTGATAGAGGTTCCCATTGTCAATCCCTGAGTGAAATTTCATGAGTTTTGGGCAATAATTAACAGAGATATTGAGAAACAAAATTTTCAGCCCCATTGACTGCAATGTTATTGAAAATTTGAAAGTGATCCAGAATCCAGGATGTCTTTTGGATCACACCCAAAATGCAATCAGTTTTTCCTTTTCACATTCCTGACAACCCCTGAAAATTTCATCAAAATCCATCCATAACTTTTTAAATTATCTTGAACACAGACAAACAGACAAACGCCGGCAAAAACACAACCTCCTTGGTGGAGGTAATAAAGATAGCCCAGTGCAGTTATTGCCTGCCTCTCATCCCTGCTTCATTATTTATCATTCTTCACATCTCATCTTTGAAACCTGTTGTTTTTATCCCGTTTCCATTTTTGAACTAGTTTTCAACCAGTAATCATCCTGTCTAAACATAGTATCACGTATGAGCGCTGCACACTGTTAACTTCAGCCCATCAGCATTGGTCGCTTACTCAAAATCCTTCACTCTGGATAAAGTGGGAGATGCAGTCTGAAACAAGTGAGCTACTAGATGTTGGGCTGCAGTTGATGTACGGACATTTTACTAAAGGATCATCTTCTAAGCATATCATTATTTTTATCAAAGCAGTTTCAAGATTTTGGACTCTTTTTTTTTCTTAGAAATTTTAAAAGTGCCAAGTTTCTTAGGTTGACATATTTCTTTTTTAAAAAAAAAGCTGAATTACATGGCAAATTAGTTGGAACCGTAAAAGAGAGTGTGGTGATGTTGAAACCTCCGGAGATCACCAGCAGGTAACACAGATGAACTCTCCCAGAAGACGACATGAGCAGAAATCCAGAGTTAGTAGTTTAATATCCAGGCTGCAGAGACGCTCCTTCACGCTAACACGTCCAGATCTGCACCATCGGTTATCGAGCACTGCAGTCCCTCCTCCTATTGGTCCCCTGGTCTCTGTCTGCTCATATGAAAGCTGCGTAGATGGGTCTTGGAGCCCAAAACATGCTCCCGCAGCCACATCTGGATCAAAGACACAAATTCCCAACAGTCCCAGTTAGGGGTGTGAAAAAATATCGATTTGGCAATATATCGTGATTTTCGGCCGCCCGATATATATCGATTTTTCAGCTCCTAATATCGATTTTTTTAGGAAAATTATTTAATTTTCACATTTAAATTGTTTAAAATTTAAATGTACAAAAACACTAATAATAACAATAAATAGTTTGTTTTGAAGCAAATAGTTTTGACTCAATTTGTCCTCTGAATGATCAATATCATCTGATGAACATATACAACAACTTGATTTTTCTCTACTTTTAATTTTGATGTTAACTGTGTAGAATATTGCAATATATCATGATATTGCGATACCGTGATATCATGATATATCATGACACATATTGTATTGCGAGGTCTTTGCCAATACTCACCCCTAGTCCCAGTGTGTGTTCATCACTGCTCCAAGCTATTCCATGTACTTTTAATGTCACATTCTCCATTATATTTCACAGGATAAATTGTAGTAACTTCAGCTTCACCTTCTGTTCTGCTTCCTCAACATCTCTTCTTCAGCTCATCTGCATCTGGGCATGACATGGCCTCTATAAATGCCCCCATGTGTTATGGTTGTCATGGTTACTCATGACAGATGTTGACAAGTGCCAGAATTACCAGCAGATATTATCTAAGCAGCACAGGATCCGAGCCAGTGTAGAAAAACGTCGTCTAAATCACTGAAATGAGGAGCTAATAAACGCTGCGCTAATTTGCAGCGCTGTTATTGGTATAAATTGATCATCATTGCTGCCGTGCCTTGAAACCGATGTGACAGAGATGAAAGTCAAAATTATGCGTATAGAGTGATCATCGCTAATTTATTCACGGCCTGTTTTCCCTCATTTGAGAACTGGCCCGGTCCTTCCTTTAATTACGTGACCTTTTTTGAACCCTCCGCTTCTGCAGTTCTGCCTGGAAAATTGGTGCTTATTTCGATGAGACAACCCTTATTAATGGCAGAACAGTAGGATTAAAAAAAAAAAAGATTTGGTTTGTCCTCTCGTAGCAGTTACGTCGATCTTCATTGATACTTGGGGGAGAGAGCGAGAACAGTCAGAGCAGCGGTGAGATCAACCAAATAATGAATGAAGGAATGTGCTCCTAATTGTCCCGCCTTGTTGAATAAAGGTTAAATGAAAATAAATAAAATGTCACCCCCTAAATGACTCTCGGCTCCCCCGGTGCGATCGCTGAGTGGGATTCACTGCCCTGGGGTTCGTCTCACTCCAGACTCCTCTCCGTCTGGCACCGACTCGGATCTCGCAAATTAAAGTTTGTGGACTTTGTGTCGACGCACCTGGAATGACGACGCGTCTGCAGCTACGCCTAAAGTGGATTTCTGTTTCGCTTGCCAAGCGTTACTTCCTCGCCTAAGTTCAGATCATAAAATAAGAATAAGGGCATTCAGGAGATATTTGTCGCCATGCGAATATAATTTTCTTTTACACTCCGTGGCTGTTATTGCATAATGGGCGTTTTTATGATTTTTATCTATAAAGATTGAGACAAATGACCGTTAACAAATTAGGAATAATGGGCAAATCCAACCCAAACCTCTGTGTGGTTTGGATTTGGGCAAGGGCGCAGATGGCACTGGGGACGAGGGAGACATGTCCCCCCCAGATTTATATTGATCCCCTCTGTCCCCCCCCCCAAGCAGCTCGTCTATCTCACAATGATAAAGAATCCTTTAAAAAATTTCTGGATCCAGAAAGTGATCCGGCACAGCTGATCCGTTTGATAGCATCGGTGTTTCTGCTACGACTAATGGTGCGTTCAGTTGTACACGTAAATTTCAAACTTAAAGTTGGAAAAGCATTGAAATTTAGCATCTACCAAGGGTTTTCATTTCATTTCATTAACTGTTTGTTTTTTGGGGTTTTTTTTTTTGTTTTGTTTTTTTTAGTTCCATGTTCCACGACGTCCCAGTTTTTAAACTGGGAAACTGGGAAACACTCAGTTCTGAGGTTATGTGGTTCGGCGCTTCATTTTCCAATTTCCAATGTTAATGTAACGCATCATTTTGATCCCGGGGGCTAAAGGGGTGCTGCGCTGGTGATCTTCCTGCCACATTAAGCCAGAGAAGAGGGAGGAGAAAAATCAGTGTTTATTTCAAGAACCAAAAGATATCCTTTACCCGTTTTTCCAGGTGTGAAAAATACTTGTGAGATACTTTGAGAGATGTTTTTGGGACCTACTGAGTCTGCTTATAGACGGTAAATTTGTTTGACTGCAGAGGGATTTTCTTTTTCTGATCAATTTTGTTAATTGGAAAGAATACTTTTTATTTTTATTTGTATGAATCTGTTGTTCAAGTGCTTATACTTCTGTTTTCATCCATGTTGTAATTAAGGATGGGCATTTGGTGAAGATTTATTTGTCGATCGTCGGGAGAATTAATGATTAATAATCCATTAATCATTAACATTTTTATATTGAAAACTATCACAATTATTCTCGATATCAGCGTGACGTTTGTTTTCCCCTTTGGCCTGGTTGCTATGGCCTGGTTGCTATGGCCCGCGCATGCCCGGATGTGTTCAGTGGCCCGGATGTTCGTGGTCGAGAATAACGTGACATTTCCTGTTTCTTTTCTTTAAAAAAAACAACGATAATAAAAGAAGAGATATCGAGAAGACTACTTAACAATGACAATTTATATCAAGGCGCCAGTATTACAGGCTTTTTGTTTCTTAAAACAATGCGCTTGTTGTGTGCTCGATGTGCACTGCAGCTCCTTCTGGTCCGTGCTAACACCGAGTTGAGGCTAGGCTAGGCTAGGCTAGGCTAGGCTGATGATGAACCGCCTCCACCGTCCTTTGCAAGGCTTGGATGCACGTTGTTCAAGTGATACATCATTGTCGTTGTCGATTAATTGTATTTGTAATTAGCATTGCAGTGATTGCAGTACACTTGGTCATATTCTAAACTAAAATGGTCCCACGCTACACTTCACCGCGACCGCTTCATGATTAGGCGAGGACCTACAGAAGCTTGCATGTAACATTTGAGTCCAGCCAGGGTATGATGGTGAAATGTTGCCCCCTGTTGCCAAATTTCTATCGGTGGCACAGCGAAATACGTTGCATTGTTTGAGGACGTGCACTGATAACCTACATTCGGATTGTTTAAAAAAAAAAAAAAAAAACATTTGGTTCATCGACGAAAATGAATTTCTTCGACCAAATTCTTAATGATCAATCATCGATTTATTATGCCCATCCCTAGTTGTAATGTTTCTAATCATTTATATGAAGGCACAAGTATGAATCATTTCAATGTTAATTTGTTATACATTTTTGGACATTCCCTTTTTGTTAGAAGTTACAGTTAAAGTTTCTGTAATGAGATTCTTTATCCTGCTGAGATCAGCAAATGTTTAAATAAAGCATGCAGAAGACATTAAGTTTTGGAGCGTCATTAACTCACCAGACAAATAAGTTGATCGTGTAAGGCGAGCGTTACCTTAAATAGGACTTTGTCTACCAATATTAATTCAGTTAGAAAACTCACAAATCAAATGACAGTTTGAAAATCCTATCTGCGCCCCTGGATTTGGGGTCGTCTGAGCTGACGCGCACTGCCACCATCATTCCCCTCACCCCCCTCCACCCCGACGACCCTCTCATCCCGTCTCGTCCTCCCACCTTCTTTGATTCGCCTCTTTCCCATTTCGCACTCTGCCCGTCTCTTTGTCCCCTGGTCCTAACCCCTCTTAGCCGCCATCCGCCGCTCTCCGGCCACTTCCCTTTCTTCTTCCCACTCTCTCGTTCATCAAGCCTATTTACCGCCTGCTCTCTGCTCTCGGCCCGGCATATATCTGCATAGTAATAGGCCGTTAATTAGCTGTAGCCGGGGTGCACGCTCGGAGACGGTCATAATGGAGTGGGGCTTGAAGAGAGGGGAGGGTGGGGAGGGAGCTCACCTGGGCCACGGGGCCAGACCCGGTTCATTTTTGTAAATGTGCGTGTGGGTTTTTATATTTGTTCTTCGGAAAATGGAGGAAGCATTAACCTCTGCATAACGAGCACCCCCGATACCAGGGTCAGGTGACACAGAGGTCATTTCAGCCTTGTTTAATCACATAAAACGTGTTACATTATACACATGCAGCGCGTCCGAGCTCCAAGTCGTTAAAGACCATTTCAAGCTAAACAAAACGCAGTTTCATTAGCAAGCGGCTAAGTGAACACAACATTAAAAAAGATGAGAACGCAGAGAAACTGTGCTCGTGACCAACTGTTACAGTCAACAAACCAGAGAGTGCTATCACATAAAACATTCTAGATTAGATTTAGATTATAAAATAATTTAAGGCTTTCGTCTACAGGAATCCAAAGAGTAAGGGTGAATTCCAATTCCTCTCTTAACCCTCAATTCTCAAAAATGCGCGCTCCCGCTAAGTGCTAGTGCTGTCCCGATTCTAAGAATGTCAAATTGAAGGACAAGTATGAGGGCTGTATCGCCCTCAAAATTGAGATTTTCTGACACCACCCTTTGAAGTAAGGGATACCCAGAAGGCATTGGGTAATTTAGCCAAGACATCTTCGAAAAGGATGGCAACAAAAAAAGCTAGCTACAAATGTAAGTATCTTCGTAGTTCTTAAAGATATATAAATGTTATGAAACCATCTTATTGTCTTTCTTTGAGACTTTTTTTCATGGATTAACAGTGTTGTTGCGTAACATTGATCTTTTTACTTTCCGGCCGGCCTTGTATACCTTGTTGTGTAGCGATGGAGGACTGAATAATGTATCCTCTATTGTGTTATTTGCTAATATTATTTAGAGAATATACAGCGCTCTTTTCAATGTTATACCTGTGTCATTTCAGGTAATACAGAGACAACACGAGCTCTGATACATTTCAGTCTGATGACGTAACTGCACTCAGGGGGTGTCCCATTTCTAAGCCACAAGATAGACTTACAGTTACTTTCGAGGGTTTAGATTGAGGGCCAAAAATTGAGGGTTAAGGGCGAGGGTTAAGATTTGAGGGTTAAGAGAGAAATTGGAATTCACCCTAATATTTTGAAGGAATGTTTTGTTTTCTGCTATATTCCATCTTCATCTTATAATATTAGAACTTCATCTTATATTTCTGGTGTGATCTCACGTGCGCTACCTTTTATTTTGATCCCAAATGTATTCAAAATACACCTTGCATTTGCTGAGATATGCTTCTTTTTAATTAGCTATGCTATTGTTCAGCAGGAATCTGGGGGGAAAAAAGTAGGAAGGGTTAAAGTAACTACAAAAAGAGCACCTTTTGTGTAGGTTTTTTGCATATTTGCATGCATGCAGGATTTCTTACTCATTTTACGTGGGAGTGTTTGTGCTGTGTGCCCTTGATTAGTAAGCCGAGCCAGTCCTCCCCTCTTTGCAGCATAAACAGGCATGCTGCTGGTTAAACCTTTGATGTTGGCTTTGCCGGCCCCCCGCAGGACTCTGTGGGACTGTAAAACTACAATTGCAGTTATTACAGCTGCTGCTGTAACATAAACCCACATATTTTATGCCACCCCCCCACCCCACCCCCCATCACCACCTTTCACCTCTTTGACCCTGCCCGTAGGAAGCCGAGTGCACAAATGGCAGCGTGCAGCGGCCGGTAATGGAGTCGCCGTCGTCGCCGTCGTCTCGTCGCAGGTGTGGTGGGCAGGTGAAACCAAACACTGTGACGCGCCGTATCCGCACAGACGCATGGCGGGAGCAGCCCGCGGGCGAGCCGCCCAGACGTGGTGCTCGCGCGCAGGCTCCCCATGCTCGAAGGCGGCGGCGGCGGCGGCGCCACCAGCCGCACACATGCCCGTGCAGACGCACGAACAGGTGCACGCACAGTCAGAGGGAGACGCGCAGACACAGAAGGCACGAACTTGGCAAAGCAAATTGCGCTGAGAGCTATTTACATACCCTTTTACAATATTAGAAATTTGCATCAAAAAAGAGGTTTGGAATAGTTTAATTGAGCATGCGGGGGGGGGAGGAATAATGCATCTTTAAAGAGAGGAATAAACAGGAGGGAGAGCGCTGGAGGGAAGAGTGGAACAGAGAAGAACTCACATTCCCTGGGAGCTGGAGAGGCATGAGGACGGGAAGAGAGATATAAAGCAGTGTTAGCAAACAAGACTGAGATTATGCCCATTGTGAGAAGAATAATGCGTCCCACACAGCTGAAAGGTTGGTGCCCAGGCTTCAGGCCACCACGACCATTATAATATGAAAGGGCTGAAATCTATGCAATGAAAAGAGGCACTCAGAGATGGGATCGGCCCACACTCCAGCCCTCAGGAGCGGCTCTCATTTCCAGGCAGCCCACCGCCTCCTTCCCCTTCACCTCTCTTGTTGATTTGCCAGTAACTTTTGGATTCATTTTGTGGGAAACGGTTCGGAGACGTCCTCTTCCTGTGATTGCGCAGCTGTTGGTTGACGCTGATTTTTGCCTCGATGCTTTCTGGTCCAAGTCGCAGTGCGCGTGACCTTGTTTGATTAAAGTGTGTGGTGTTGATCTTCATCCAGTGTTGATGCCTGGTACCTGTAAAGGATGACACCAGGACCTTGGAACCGTTTTTTTTTTTCAAAGCTCCTAGAATCTCATAAGAGAGGTTCGTCTTAAAAACGGGTAAATTTGGATCAGGTGTTTTCTTATTGGTCACATTTCTGGAGGCTTTGCCAGTGGGCGGGGCTTCATCTGCTGCTTGCTGTAGAGCCACCTTTTATGCAGTGGAATTCAATTTCACTAAAGTCTAGGAATTGTCAAGTCTTTACTTTCAGAAGAATATAGTCATAGGGACATAGATAAACATAAAGATTTTCTTTTCCACAACAATAACACATTTAAAACTTTAGAAAGTATGGGAGGGGAGTTGAGACTCATAGATATTCTGCTTCAGAACTTTGCCTCGATCCAGACAAATGAGAATCTAAACTTCTCATTTGGTTCCTGGACTGTATAACTCAATGATGTTTGCCTCATTTTATTGTTGTTCACCTTTACCGATTCTGCGATATATATTGATATTTTATTTCCCCAGAGTATCGATTTATCGATTTATCAGCCGCGGGTATCGATAGTCTAAGCTTCTTCCAAAATCCCCTTTTCCCACCTTTAAAAGTTGCAAGTAAGAATTTGCACTATTTAAATAAATGAAACTATTTTTCTCAACAAATCTATTATTCCTTTTGTCCAGCATTTGCAAGCTATCTGTCAGCCATATAATGTGTAATTGATGCTTTCAATTCAATTACTTCAAATAAAGTCATTGGAACACTCACAAGATGTCACCAAAATCACTTTGTCCCTTTAAAATCTTTCGGAAAATGATGTAAATGTATTGTAAGATGAATATCGATATACAGTGGTACCTCTACTTACGGACGTCTCTACATACGATATTTTCCCTCAACGGGAAAATATTGCCTCTTGTTACAAAGGAAATTTCAGGATACGAAAGGCAAAAATACAGTAGCGCTGCTACTCGCAGCTTCCAGAGTTTACCGAATGTAAGCATACTTGTCAGCTCTGTATCTCGGTTTGAAAGCGAGGCGTCCGAGCTGCTCTGCCATTGGCTATCGCTTAGCATCTTACTGGCATTCCATTGGCTAGGAGGGCCCCTTGTCTGTATGAGCGTAACCCAGCAACCCAGGTAAACAAACAATTTTTACCTCCGCCAAGGAGGTTATGTTTTTGCCGGTGTTTATCTGTCTGTCTGTGTTCAAGATAACTCAAAAAGTTATGGATGGATTTTGATGAAATTTTCTGGGGTTGTCGGAAATGTGAAAAGGAAGAACTGATTTCATTTTGGGTCTGATCCGGAAGAAATCCTGGATTCTGGATCACTTTAAGATTTTCGATAATTGTTGCGCTTGGTGGAGGTCTGCGCTCTCTGAGTGCTTTTCTAGTTCTAACATGTATTTCTTACAGGTTTTTATGCCATTTCTTGTATTATTTATAATTTATAAAAAAAAAAAAAGTTTGAATTTTTGGGGGCTTGGAACGGATTAGGCATTTACATGGAAAACACGTCTCTACTTATGAAATTTTTAGGTTACGAAACTACTTCCAGACCCAATTAATTTCATAAGTAGAGGTACCACTGTATATCGTATCGTGAGCTGAATATCATGTATCGTATCGCGAGATTAGTGTATCGCTACATTCCTATTATGTTGCGCAGTCTTCTACGCACCAGGAGACTGTCAGGTATCTGGGAGGAACAAATATATAGAGCTTTCAGTTTAAATCTACTTACAGGTTTGGATGTGCATTACATTTAAGGCTAACCTCCTGACTAGTAGAGAGTAGCGGCCGCATCTTTAACGTCTTCAGCGTTGACCAGAAATGTGGATGTGACTGCTCGCTCCCTTCATCTACGCTTGCACCTGGGCCTTCGCTCGCATTTTACCGAGTTTGTTCCACTGATCCAGCTCCACAAGAACAAAAGCTTGGAGAAGACATGGGGGGAAAAAAAGAAAAACATTTGACCCGGCTCTGTTGCTCAGCCTTGTTAAATAGCAGGGAATTTTATTGACTGCACTGCAGCAGCGCAGCCACTTACCCCATGCAGGCCGTCCGTGCATTGACAGCTCTACTGCAGGACAGCTCTCCGCTACCCAGGTGACCCAGAGGAATGCTTCTGTGTCTGCGCACAACCGCTTGTGTGTATAAGTTTTTGTATCGGGCCTTGCGAGTGTGCTGTTGCGGCAGTGAGCGCGCATGGCACGGCTGCAACTCGATAAATCAATAAACCCTGGGGTTAATGGTGAGGAGGAACTGGCTCACCGGCTCTGCTAACAAACACCGGACTGTTAGCATAACCTCAGTCCTGCCTCCTCCCCGTGGAAATCCACTGGCATTGATTATAAAGCTCCCACTGCAGTCGAGTCCAGCCTCAGTAGCTTATCTCTGGCTATGTAAAGCCCCTGCCATCAGGCTGTCACTCCAGTACAAGCAATTTAGGAATTAACCCTTCAAAATCTGAATAAACCAAGGACGGGGAGACAAAGACAGTGCGAGGATTAGACTGAAATCCAATTTGAAGTGAGCCTTTCTGGCAGCAGGGTGGCTGGGAAATTGTCCTTCAGTCTGGAGGACCTCTGGTTTAAACCTCCGCTGTGGCTCATTACTGTGGAGATCTGGCACCAGTGTGATGAAAGATCACCCCTCAGTAAACATGGCATTGTGGTTCATTTTCTTTTGACTCAACTGCCAAGATTTTTAGAATTTTTTTTTCTAAATTCGACAGTCTTTGGAAACACATTTTCTCCAATGTTCTGGTCCTTTTCTGTTTCTAGAGAACTTTTGTGCCGTGAATGTCGACTGAATCATTTTGCCATCCATCGTCCATGCATTTGTGTTTTTTGAAATATTGTGAAATGCATATTAAACTAAGACATTTATTCACTTGTCCTATATAGCCAACCTTGCCTGCTGTTTTAGTGCTGGGAAGATAGAAAACAGCTGCCTGGGTGGAGGAAAGATGGAGGACATCTGACAGTGGATGTTACAAGAGGACTGATTGACTTGGGTGACCTCATATAAAGGACACAGCTGGTGTAAAATATAATTAGAAACAGCTTTTCTTAAATCTTTGACAATTGATTCATTTAGGTAAAGGAAAGAAAACAAAAGGAAGCACAACACTGCAAGCTACAGCGCTGCAGAAAAGAACCCGCCTGGTTTTAAATGAATGATATGAAGAGACTTATTCAACATATAGTACAGGAACCTGTGTCTCACTTCCCACATTTCTGATTTGGTTATGGGGGAAAAAAGTAAAAAAAAGATTGAATGATACATGTGTGTCCACCGGCGTTCCAACTCCACTTTAGGTGTATTTAGTTGACACTAGTCTGGTTTTCTCTGTCGCTGTGACATGCTTTCTTTCTCTGATTGGTTCTGTGTCTATCCGGTGTTTCTTCTACGTCTGTTGGTACCGCTCCCTGCCTCGAACCCAGAGGAACCAGACTAATTTTTTATCACAAGAAGGAAATTAGACTGGCAGGCCCAGCTAGGTACCTGACGCTTTTAGATATTTTTTACCCCCCATTTCTGCCACCTTACAGACTTTTTAAAGTTTATGTTACAATCTGATCACATAAAGCGGTGTCAGTTGCACGCTGTGATAACCAGTTTCTGACGTTAATAATCATCAACCTGCTCTTACGTTCAGTTTGACTGCCAATCCGGTACGCAGTATAGCTGGACGTGAATTGGCTAAAGCTGCAACAGAAGTCTGAGAAGCTGGATTTTCAATTTCTGATGCAAGCAATGCTTCCGAAGTGAATAGTTCAGTTCTCCCGATGCTTAACATCACCCCGCTTAAAGTTGACGGACAGTGATGGCGTTGACGCCAACCATTCATACGGGTGAGTTAGCGCCAGCTTTGTGAACTAGCGTTGTTGTTTTAAGATGCTGTCGATCATTATCTTGAATCTGTTTTTTTGCCTCTGCCCTGATGCCCTCTTTAGCTCTGTGAGGTTGTTTCATTGTTGTGCGACGTCATGCTGTAAAGCAATACAGAGTTTACCGCAGAGACGACGGGATGAGCAGTCGTAGGTTACCTTGGCTGGTTTTGTGAACGATATGGAAGGGAGACTAAGGGCCCGATCTTCCGCCAAACCTCCTAAAGCCGCTATTAAGGTATATTGGGTAGCGGATGGGGCATTCCCCCGCAAAGAACGCAATCTTCCACCTCCTTAAACCTGCGATCTTACCTGCGCTAACCGCTACATTATGCATAGGAGTGGTTAGGGCGTTCCACCTGTTAAACCAATCAGTGCATCATTAGCCATTGCCTTTAAGAGCAGGTTGTGCTATCCGCAACCCACGCTCATTGCCACACCTACAATGTGAATAATGGAGTCGGCAAAGCAGATAGCGGCTTTAGGGAAGCGGAAGATTGCATAGCGGTTAGCAGAGGTTCCTAAACCCGCAATTTGCGGCTAGCGGCTAGCGGTAGCGGGAGGTGTACGATCCGGGCCTAAGAGAGGTAGACAACGCTTCCTAGAAATCAAATAATCCTTAAAATGAAACTGAAATTGATATTATAAAATGGAAGAAAATACAACTGGTGCTTGAATTTAGCTCAATAAAACATTTTCTGCAAAGCAAAGTTATGCTGCATTATTACATATTGCTCTATTGTTACTCAAGCTTCTCTCATTGGAATAAATGAAAACCAGTCATGGCTTTTTTTTTTTTTTTTTGTACATGTTGTGTCTTGTGATCCATTTTTAAATGTGTATAGTCTGTATTTTGCATTGCTTCCTCAACTCTGAAGCAATAAAAAAAAAAAACTTATATAAAAACAGGCTTATCTTGGTCTAGCAGCTTAGTTAACTGTAAGCCTCCAAGCATGGAGAATGAGGAAGGGAGAAGTGAAAAGCCAAGCGTTCCTTCCAGCTCTCTCGGCTGTTTTCTGCATCCGCTGTGGCCTTGCTGACGGCTGGAATAAAAACTTAAGAGGCCACAGTTACACTTGTCAGTCCAACATGATTTCTGGATATTTGGCCACAAACATTTGATGTTATGCGACCGTGTTGATGCATGTCCACGCCTGGGCTGTCGGAGAGTGATTTGCAGCCCCCGCGCTGAGGGCTTTCATTTGATGCGTTTTCCTGACTCGTTCTGGATTTCATTGACGCCTGGTCGCCCCGAGGACATTATGCGTTCTTCTGTAAGGGTTTGGGTCAATGCAGGTAGGATTCCTTATGCACAACAACGCGACCGTTTGTTCTTCTGTCTCAGCGAGTCCGCCTGCCTGCAGTCAAACACTAGACAAAGGTTACAGTGCAAGTGTTGGCTAAACCCTGTGCATCTGCTATTGCAGTGCAAAAGTTTATTTCATGTTTAATATACTGATTGCAATTCTAATACGTTCGATTAAATTGGATAATAATTGGATTATTTTGATTTGGAGCAAATTGGACTGTATGTAATAGGATTTTAATCAAGCTTATTTCTTTGTAAAGTGCCCTGGGATTTGCCTGAGCGGCTACACACATTCACTTTACGAAAATCCTCTTGTGAAATCAGTCTGGTACCCCAGACTCACGCACTTTAATGTGTTCTCGCCCAGTTCCCACAGTAATGCCCCAGTGGCATCCAGAGGCAGTTTCTTCTAAGTCTGTTGCTGCTGCCCCCTAGAGGTCAAATTTCAATCCAGAGAAATCAGATTAATTTGTATCAAAGTGGGAAAGAGTTGGGATGGCTGGACAAGATACCCTGAGGTGGCTTTCGTTCAAATTGGCTCTATAGAAATAAACGTAATTAATTTAAATTGTGTTATTGTTGCTGGTAGACATCCAGTTTCCATGTTTGGTGTCGAGATTTGTTTGTAGGTTGGTTTGTTCATTTAATTGTTACCCAAATGCCCGTAAATACCCATAAAATAGTATTTGGGCCCTACTTTTTCTTTTTGGCTTCTTACTGTTTGGAGTGGATGCAGCCTACGACAGAACTACACGTTCCCAATCACATCTTGAGCATCTTTCTTCTCAGAGTGCACCGCAGGTACCTGGACGGGTGCGCTCAAAACAATCAGAAACAGAGAACGCTAAAGAACTCTGAATTCATCTCGTTGACGTCGTGGGACGCTTCATTGTGAGGTTTTGGGTTAAAAACCGGATGACGGTTGGTGCCAACGTCGAATGTTGACTTCAGATCTTGGCTGTGACTTCGGTAAACTTGCTGGAGAAGAAAGTTTGCCTTTGTTACTTCTGTTGAAAGTAAGGGCCCAATCATCCACCAGATCTCCTAAAGCTGCTATTTAGGGATAGCAGGTAGCAGGAGGGGCGTTCCCCCGCAAAGAACGCAGTCGTCCACCTTGCTAAACCCGCTGTCCCACCTGCGCTACCCGCTACATTATGCATAGGAGTGGTTAGGGCGTTCCACCTGTTAAACCAATCAGTGCGTAAGTAGCCATCGCCTCTAAGAGCAGGTTGCGCTACCAGCAAACTGCTATGGAGCATCTTTTCATCCAAATTCATCAGATTCACTACCCGCAACCCGTGATCGCAAGATATCAAGTTTGCGGAAAGGGCAAAAGACACGCCCATTGCCACACCTACAAAGTGAGTAAGGGAGTTGTCATAACGGGTAGCGGCTTTAGGGAGTGGAAGATTGCATTAGCGGTTAGCGGAGGTTCCTGTACCCGCAATTTGCGGGTAGCGGTTAGTGGGTAGCAGCTGACCGGAAGTGTACGATTGGGGCCTAGGTGTCATCCATTGCGTCGGGGAGAGAAGACAGGCCACAGCACAGTCATGAAAGAGTCAAAAAGAAATACTGGTGTGTAAGATTACAAGAGATTTTCTCTGGTAACTTGACTTCGTAGTTGTGGAAAAACGTATTCAGGCACCAAACCTCAAAAGCAGAGAAGAGAGAGGCTGGTATTAATCTAACTTGATAAAGACAGGTGACTATAGATTAGAACTGGTCTATAAGAAGTTTTTACCTTTTCAGACGTTGTCATGACTTTTGGAGAGAAGTGACCAGAGTGTCTGTTCAGACATGAAGCAAACGGTTTCAGATGTTCTCAGGTTAATGGTAAGCCTGTATTATTACTAGTGTAGATATGAATGTTTTTCTACAATATTCACTCCTCGTGACAGTAAAATAGGTAATTCTAAGCCAATTTACTGCAGCAATTCCTATAAATGATTAGAAAATCAAAAAAAAAAAAAAATACCATGATATACCGTAAAACTGATATAATTTTGCAAAATACCGTGATATAAATTTTTGGTCATACCGCCCAGCACTACACCAACCTATATCAGTGTTACCTGCTGACCCTCTTCATTTCACTTCATTTCTTGTTTTTTGTTTTCAGATGCCTGTCCTGCGTTAACGCCAACTTCCCCTGCCACTGGTGCAAATACCGCCACATGTGCACGCAGGATGCCAGCGACTGCTCCTTCCAGGAGGGACGAGTCAACACGTCGCAGGTGAGAGGCTGAACACACGCAAACGTGCAGGCACCGGCGAGAGCGTGTAGTTGCACACCTGCCACAGACGGAGGAATATTCAGGGACGCAACGTGTGAATTAATTCACGAGTATGCACAGCTGCATAGTGATGTCGGGGGTTCGGCTGGGATCTCGTTGTGCAGGACGTGAGCGTGTGAATGAGCTGTGAGTGGCCCAGCAGCAGATGTTGCACCCTGAGCAGCATTTGGATTTATTCACTTCTAAACAAGTCGAGGTGAATGAGTATGCAAATGGAGACATGCGCTGTCGTCCCAAATGTTATATTTGCATGAAAACCCCCATCCACCCGCGAGCTGACTGGCTCTCTCAGACCCTCTGTCAAACCCTGCAGTTTTCCCCGGCCGCCGCACAAACCTTTAAAAATTAACTGACAGCAAAATAAATTAATAATTCTTTTTTTCTTCTTCTTTTCGAAAGTTGCACTCGACTCCAAGTCGCTTTAACTATTTACTCCAAGGTTTTGAAATTATGTTGTTTTTTTTTTTTTTGTAAAGGACATTGATAGATGTTTCTTCACATATTTTTCTCTTCTCACTTTTCATGTCACCGTTTCTCTTTTTTTCCACTTTGATGCCTTCTTTTCACAAGCCAGCATTCACGCGCAGCCATTGATTCCCCTCTGTCACTTTTCACACGTTTTTTTTTTTTACTCGCTCCAACTTTCTTTTCAGCAAAAAACTGAGATGTTGAAAGGGTATAATCAGGGAAAATAAAAAAGGGACCCATGCTATTTAATGCTCTCGGCGAGGGTGGGCAGAACGTAGCTGTGTGTATGTGGGCCTCCTCTTCTTTGTATGTTTTAGAAATGTCTTGTTTGTTGTCCATGTGTGGATGTATTAATTCTGTGTGCTGGAGTCAACTGGCTTTACCTCCCACTGACTGCAGTAAACCCATTTTCAGACGACTGATTTTAATCTCTGACAGAGTAGTTTTGCGCACCAGAATGAAAAAGACAGACGATCACAAAGGAGAAGCTCCTTTTTTTTAATTTAACAGATTTGGCTCAAGTGTTTTCTGATTGGTCAAGCTCCTGGAGGCTTGCAATTCAATTTTATTTGTATAGCGTCTGTTACAATGCTAATTGCCTCTAGCCACTTTACAGAGACCCAGATCATGACCCCCGAGCAAATATCATTAACTAAAATTATAATATTAAATCCAAATCAAGGATAATGGCAGGTAAAAAAAACTCCCAAAAAAAAAAAAAAAAAAAAAAAAAACCTTTAAGAGGATGAAACCTATGATCAGGATCTGGATCATATGGGGAGACCTTCCTGCTGAAGACCAGATAGGTAAAGACAGAAAATGAGAGGAGTGACAGGACAGAGAGAGGATGGAGGACAGAGAGAGGAGAGCACACAAATAGGGTTGGGCACCAAAAAATGATTCCAAGTAGGAATCGGTTCTTAACATCCGGTTCTGGAATCGTTTAGAAGAAACGAATTTCGATTCCTTTTTTCGGATCCTAAATGTCCACGCTTTTTTTTTGTTTTGTTTTGTTTTGATTTACTGCACTAGTTTGTTGATGTTACTCCACCTGGCATTTCAACTCCGCGCTAGTGTCGACGTCACGTCCATCACCGACGGGACTTCACTCGCCACAACATGGATCCCAAGAGACGCCGGTCTCGGGTTTGGCTGCATTTCAGTCCAGGAAATGACGGCTACCTGGCGCAGTGAAACACCTGCGGGAAGCGTGTTACTGCCAAAGGAGGGAGCATGACTAATATGGCAAAAACCTTCGCCTGCATGGCATCACAAAAATAAACGAGTGTACCGTATTTAATTGACCTTTTGGTTAGCACCGCCCCCTTCCTAGTAACTGTTGCTAGGTCGGACGAACTTGCTGCTCCTGCATTAAGGACTGTGTTAATTCGCTATATTTCTGATGTGTATCATCAGTGTTAATATTATACTATAATAACTCCATGGTGAAATATTGCTGCTGGGGACCTGCAACAGTGACTCGAGGTGTCCAGAACATTTTTATTCCTTTTCCCAAGCCGAACAAACAACATGATACCCACATTCACGTTGGCTGTGAGGAGTAAAATGACAGTGGAACAAACACACGAGTGCCACAGAAAAGTAATAGCGGATGTGGTGAAAAGGCTCCTTCCCTTCTCAGTTTTTTTTAAAGAAAAAATTGTACTGTTAGATAAGTCACGATCTGTTGACCTACACATCAAAGAATCAGAATCGAGAATCGTTTTGAACAGGAATCGAAACAGAGAATCGGAATCAGAACCGTTAAAATCCAAACGATGCCCAACCCTACACACAAATGACTGAATGAAATGACTATATAAACAAATGAAGGCAGCAACACTGAGGTGAGATGGTCAGAGGACTAGATCACCCGTCACCCCGAACACATCTACACACACAGGTGGAGGTAAACGCTGGGACGGACAGAGGATGGAACTGCAGGTCAACATGGGCAGATGGGCGGAGCCAACGAATGCTAACCTCTGGAGTGACTCTGCACCCAGCATGGCTGCAGAAGCTCGTCGTTTTTTTCTGAACAACACAGATCAGGAATCACGTGGACTCATTTCCTGATAATGACCTCCACACCTCAAACTCTTTCCTGCACTGACGAGATTCATCCAGAACGTGAAAGTAGAGGACGCGTCTAACAGAGACATCAGAGATCACTGCTGGATATCTGGGTTCACTGAAGACTGTTCTCATTATCTGCTTTTATGTTGCACGTTTCCTGTTTTTTTTTTTTTTGGGGGGGGGGGGTTTAAACATCCGCACTAACAGGTGCAGATGTGGTAAATGCTGACTGAGTCATCAGATGTCTGCAGCCAAGAAACTACAAAGCTAATGATGCTTTTGGCTTCCTCCTGTAATTGCCAACAACTGCCGCTGTCTCGGTGCGATAATGAGCGCAGTCGCCGACTTCCAGGAGCGGAGACGTTTCAGACTCGGTCGCTGCCGGTCACCGTGTTTACATGAAAGCAGCACAGAGGGCCTTCTGTCGCATCGGAGTATCGGTTTTAATTTCATCCGACGGAGTGTTTGACTGCTTCTAGGAACCGCCGTCGGTCTCTCCCAGTCACCCAGGGGTTGACGAAGACCCGAGAGTGTCAAGACGGGAGAGAAAACGCCAGCGGGTCCGAGGGAACTAGTTTTTTTTATTTTTGAAGCCTCCAGTCATGGTGATGATTCATAATCCCGTTTGTAGATCAGGGGTGTGAGATGTGCTCACATGCCCTAATCCTAATCCCTAACCCTAGTCTCTAACCCTAATCCTAGCCTGGGTCTAAAAAAGCTTATTGGGCATGTAAATTAATAGATAAAAAATTAAATGAATACATACCTATGTAAAACACTTATAATAGATTCTAGATTTGAAATTTCATAATTTTAGCTTAAAAATTACATGTTCTATAGTTTTTTTTCTAAATTTCATAAAAATAAATTTTCATAAAAGGCGATTGGAATCGCGTAAAATCATTTGGGTTTAAAAGCCACAGGGGGGTGGGTATAAATAGGACTGTGGTATTCTAGTTCATTCATTCTTGCTCAAGCCAGGAAACTTGTTGGAACTCAAACCTGCAGACTAAGCCATTTTTTTTTTTGATAGTTTAGAACAGCCATTCATAAACTTCAAAATACCAAGGCCCAATTTGAAATGCGAAAAATCTGCGCGGCCCACCGAAACCTTTTAATCACAACTGTGATCAACAAACGGGACTAGAAGCTATGTTCTGATATTAATGTGAGGGGTCAACAAATATAGGTAAAACTTGTCGTATTAAGTTAAGATGACAGTAGAATTACACTTAACTGGTTTGTTTTATTACTTATAAATGTTTTTTTTTAATTATGTCATGTATATTTTGCACTAATTAAAACATATTTTTAAAAGATCAAGGATTTAAAACATTTTAATGAGCTCTCACGGCCCACCTGCAGTACCACGACGGCCCACCAGGGGGCCGCGGCCCACACTTTGGGAATCACTGGTTTAGAGTGTGCCAGGGCTGAATAAGACATTTTTAGGTCGAAACATTGCTGCAGCACACTTCTTACTTTAATTTCAGATTAAAAACAAATTCATTTAATTATTTTATTTTATTTCATTTCATTTCATTTCATTTCATTTCATTTATTTATTTAATTTTAAAAAAATAATTTAATTTAATTTCATTTTTTTTTAAAAAAAAGGATAACCCCAAACCCTAACCCTGTATCCCTTCAGTAGATCAGTCAGAATGCACAGGCGCACGTCATGTGACCGCTCTGCAGCCAATAAAATATGTGCTTTGATTCTCAAGTGTCAAAATGTAGCTGCCTTTTTAATTTTTTTTTTAAATAATGGAGCGAACTGCGTTCACGTCCTCCCATCGACACGCCGGACCGGCGGCCGACCTCTCGCCTCGTTTTGAAGATGCGACGCCGATTCATCGGTTATTTTGTATTTCCCTCATGCGCTCATCCTTTGGGTGCAGGCGTTGCCATGGCGACCAAGACACGTTGAATGTCAAGAGAGGTTTTTTTTTTGTATTTAATAGACGCCCGTTCATTCCCCCCCCCAACAGCATGCCTTACATGGATTATTGTTGTTATTAAGTGAGCGGAGAAACGGAGGCGGGGGGGATGGGGGGTGATGCGTTCGGATGGCTTCCTCTCATTCTCTTTGTCGCTCATTGAATAACCGGGCACATGCACGTGCACGTGCTCACTCCGGCCAGCAGCAGTAGTTTTGTCACACATTTATCTGCTCCAGTCTGGATTTGGTTCCAGTTTGCTGGTTTCCAGCCCGTTCTGAAGCCCATCACTGCCCCCCCCCCCACGTCATTAGCAGTCAGTCGCCAAAGTGATTGAATTCACACTACAGTGGTTATCTTCCCAAAGGCATTTGTCAAATTTCTTGAGGCCGACTTCACTTCATATCTGATACAATTCACTGCAGCCATGACTGCGCGGCACACGCAAGTAAAATAAAAGAAATTCCCTTTGTCTTTCCTTTAGCGTCCCCGCAGATAACCGCTAATCTATCATTTTTGACCTTTTAAGGCGAGCATAATTCTCCGCTGTCACTCTTCTGGATTTGTAAACGTGTATAAATCAGCTGCTGTTGTGACAGCGGATAAACAGAGAGGCGCATTAGGGGCGACCAGGCAGAAAATTGCCAGAGTCGGAGAAACACTTGAGACGGCCATCAACGGAAAAGAGCGTATAAACACAAACAATGGGAGAAACAAACACCGGCGCCGAGACAAACAAATTTACCGTGCTCCGGTGAATCTACCAGCGTCGGGGCCGGTGGAGCCGACTGGACCCCGGCTGGGCCCGGGGGTGGGGGGGCGGGTTCAGACGACTTCATTTAGATTCAGGAAAATAGGGAAAATAATGCAATGATAAAAAAAAAAGAAACACAAGAAAAGTAATAGAAAAGCAGGTTTGTTTGCATTTCTTTCCCGTCTGCAAGCCTGCCAGCTTTTCCTTTCACTGATTGCAATTCGCCCGCTTGTTAATTAAGTCGTTCATTCATTTTGCATGTGGCCGCTTTTCACCGGGGGTGCTTCATGTCCCACGAATGAATTAATGCGATACTTGATTGACGGCTCAGACAGAGAGGAGCTGCCAAATCATCTCCCCTGATGTGAGCTTTGATAGGAGGAGGCTTTTCTTTTTTGTTTCTGCATGTTTGTGCGCCTTATCAGCGGTTTGTTTGCGAGTCGTTATCAAAGGTGCTGGTTATTCGTGAAATGCTGCTCCCATTCGCCAGAAACATGTCGAAGCACGCACAACAACGTGGAACGGAGTTGGCTAAAACCACACAGATGGTGCGGCGTTAGTCTCGAGTAAATGATTTTAGAAGCACGGTGGCCCCTGGGAAGCGGGTTGGACTTCTGATTTGATTCACCATAAAATTATGATCCGGTCTTCATTTGAGTCAGAGTAACGGACATGATGCGCTTGAGCTGCCAGCAAACCCGCAATTACACTTTTTCATGTCCCTCCGCTCATCCGTTAAAGCCACTCTATGTAGCAGCACCACACGTGGCCACCAAATGGGGGCGCGTTGACTGGCGATACTGTGCTAATGAATGAGGGCGGTCCGGCACGTCTTTGTCCCTCCCAAGATTATTATCATTAACGAAAACGAACGAAATAACGAAAACTGAGAATTTGAAAAAACATTTTTGTTAACTTGAAATAAAATAAAAACGAGTTTTAAAAAAAATTATAACTAACTGACACTGTATTGTGTTTATAAAACGAACTAAAATTAACTATAATAATATCAAGAACGTCCTTCATTTTCATATTTGTCATTTTTTCTCTCATAAACGTTTGAAATCTATTAACTTCGCTCCGCCTGTACAACAACAACTGCAAAAAAAAAAAAAAAAAAGTGATCATCAGTGATGGCTGCGGCAAAAGTTGGGAGAAAGCGTCTCAGTCCTATTTGGGATTTCTTTGACTATGACTGTGTTAACGATAAAAATAAGAGCCTTGTTGTAGAAGCAGGTGATACAATGTGTGGAATACTTCTGAAGGAGAAAAAAACCCACGAATCTGAAAGTCCATTTGAAAAGCTCACACAAGAAGGCTAACCAAGACTAGCTGGATAAGCTAGCCTAAGCTAGCCCCCTGGAAAGAGAAGCTAAAATGGAATGTATACACGACTATGTGATTCAATAGCCTTCAAAAAACCAAAATTACAACCCTAATTTACAAAATAAAACTAACACTGAAACGAATAAAAATTAAACTAAAACTAAGTATTTTTAAAACAAAAATGAATAAAAACTAGCAAAACGGCTCTAAAAACAAATTAAAACTAACTGAATAAAAAAAAAACTAAACTAAAAACTAAATAAAAACTAAAACTAATGGAAAATCCAAAACTATTATAACTCTGGTCCCCTCCATACCGCCGTATGGAGGGGCTTTAAACATTCACGGAGCTCGAGGGGAAAAGCAAGAGAAACCACATCGGTGGTTCGTGCTTCTGCGTTGGGCTGATGACGCATGGAAACGGTCCACTTGGCGCTTCTCTCAAGAGAAAGGAGATGGGTTTCTACAGTGTCGGGATAAAAAGTCGCGGTTGCTCTTCTTTCATCAAAGCCGACTCACGTGACAGTTTTCTCTGTTGCTGCGCGAAGGAGGTAAACGAGAGGAAGCTCGGCGCTGCAGGAAGGAATCCACACCGCCACCTAGTGTTCGGCGGTTTAATCAGAGCGTAACACAGACAACAGATGAGTAAAAGTGCCGTCACCGATGTCAGAACCGAGCATAGGCTACGTGCATCATTGCTACGTCAAGCCTGGTTTATGCTCAGAAATCAGGTCGTCTGGGTGTGTGACACAGATAACGCAGAGATGCCCCCCCACCCTCCGCAGACACCCTTGTCCACCTCACCAAAATTGTAGGTGACCGCAGACAGTGCCGCAGATAGTGTCGCAGGGAGGAGAGAAAGGAGGCCTCTGATTGGTCAATTTCTACAGCTGCGTAGGAAAGAGCGCATCATAGAAGAAGTGAGGAAGTACCCACATCTGTACGATTCTGGTTCTCCACACTACAAAGACAGCACATATTCTAGTAATTCATGGAGGGAGATAGCGATGAATGTGGGTCTGGATACGGCCGAGACGGCGAGGAATGGAAAAACGCAAGGATAAGTTTAGCAAGTTTAGCTAGTTCATGATTGTCCCTCTTGCGTTGCAGCGTGAAATAACATAAAATTGGGCATTAATCCAAAATAACTGCGGCATACCGGCTACTAGGCTAACTGCGACCCATTGCTACGAGAGAATACACAGCCCTAACCGTGAATCACACTGTAGACTAACATTCTTCAACAAAAAGGTACCACCTGGTCCAGTAATGAAGTGAGTCGGGGGCTGGTTCAGTTGGTTTAGTCTCATAAAAAGGTCTCTGAAGACCCCCCCCCCCCCCCCCCCCCCCCCGACCAAGAGGAGCTGATCGACACAAGGAGGCTGGACAGGATACAAAATAATCTCAGATGGACCTGTGCAGGAGCTTTTTACTGGATGCTTAGAGACGCATCAGTTGCACTGCTGCACCGTGAGCAGCGACGCTGCAGGTAAATTACTGCAAATGTTCCTGCTGCTCTGCTTTTTCTGCTCAATACACCTCTCAGGTCCCGTCTTCTTCCTTTGTCTAAGGATTGATTTTTTTTGGTCAATCTTGATTCTCGATTTTTTTTTTTTAATTCTCTATTGTTTTTTGTTTATCCATAATTAACCGCTGCCAACCAGCCCATGGTACTGTGTCTCTGCACATTCATCAGTCCACAGTGTCCATAAACATTGAATGATTAAACACTGCGCTGGTTTGTTTCTTCCAAGACTGTGTCCCGTTAGGGTACCAGGACCCTGGTAACGTGATTTACAGCCTGGGATCTTTTCGATATTTTAGGCTTGAAGAGTGGACTGTCTGGAACTGGCTTCTTACAGCCCATGACCTGGATGTTAGATGTTAACACCGGACCAGTGCCTTGGGTTCCTGGTTTTTTTTAATTTGAGGCTTTTCTCAGCAGTTCTAGTAAATTGTGCCTTCAAGAACCACGAAAAGGAGCTCCAGTTGCCTTGATTCAAGTCTCGGCTGTCTGTCAGACTCCTTCTCTGAACTTCCAATCTGGACTCAAGTGAATTACGTTGAACTGGATATTCAGACTGTGTTTATCTGGACTGTAAAGATGAGCTGTTGCTCTGAGCTGGACATCTCGTCATTAAATTGAATTAAATCGCATCGGAAACCCAAAAGTAACGGCTCAGGATCTGTTCGGAGGTCTACCGCTGCTTGCCGTCACCGCCGCTGAAGGAGCTCGGACCTGCCGCGACCGCCGCCTCAGCGGTTTGTTTGCTCCTTCCTCCAACACTGTGAATGTTTAATTGGTCTGTTCGGGAAAGACGTGAGGAATTTATAATTGTGCGTTGTGACTTTGATGAAGGTCGGATCACAATCGGTGGCAAATTAATGCAGGAAAACCAGTTAAATCCGAGAGGTTCGCACCCTCTTCCTTGTCTTTGCAGTTGAGATCTTTGTTAAAACATGTAATTAAACCACGAGTGCACACTGAGAACACCTGAGACGGGTCACGCTACCAGGCTGCGGCGGCTTTGCTTTTCAGTTTTTGAAATCCAGAAGGATAAAACGAACGTTCCTGCGATAACTTCTCAGAGTTGGAGAGCCTTCCCCCCCATAGTATTAAAAACCACTTTGCAAGATTTTCTCTGCAAGTCTGATAAGCCGTGAAGCTTTATACTCTTCTTCCTGGATTAAGATACCTGAAGGAAAGGAAGTACCACTGCCTTAAAAAGATTTGACAAAGTCTCATGTCTTTTTGAGCACGAATCTGTTAATTTTACACCTTTTTTTCCAGCCGTTTCGAGTCGTACTTGTTGTGTTAATTATAGCTTCGTGATCGATGTTCCCCCTCACCGCTGTGTATTTATTAACGGCCCGAGTGAAGTCATCCTCATCTGTCAGAAGGGAGAGTTCTTTATGAAGCAGAGCTCGTTCTACATCAGCTGCTCTGAAACCATTTGGTTAACCGTCGAGGCGCTGACCTTTCCAGCGTATAAATATGCAGCCCGACCGCTCGGACTGGCCACTCGTATTCGACTTTTTATTTTACTCTTCGTGTCCTCAGTCTTCTGACTCCCTCCTCATTTTTTATACCTTTTGCATTTTTCTCTCCCCCCTCTGGGAGCCTGACCCATTACACTCGGAGAAATGCAGTAGGCCCATGATGCATCGCTGCAGCCATGCACCCGAGCCTCGTTAATTATCATTAGCAGGCAGTTGTAGGCTCCAGATGTATACAAGGTGACCATAGATGCGTGGATCAGCGTTAGATTTCGTACTGCTAATTAGAGGATGTGTCACAGTGATGAGTGAATTAGTCAGATGATCATATGTTCCTGTCAAGTCCACACTCAGGAACACACACACAGACTAAGTGGCTCTGGCTTGGTTTGGCTCAGTTTGGAATGGTAAGCACTGACCTGGCTTCAGTTTCCAATGCCAGTTGTATAAGATCCCATCTACGTAATTACGCATGACATTGTTTCCTCTCAATAAACTCAAGGCAGAGCAATGCAACTCTGCTAGAGCAGCTTAAAGGCCTTTTTTTCTTGTCACCTGAATGTTGCTCAACACTGAACAGACTTAAGTATTTCACCGTTTATGCATCTTGGATGAATGTAAAAACCTTTAACAGATTTCCCTCTGTGCCTGGGCTGGTTAAATGACTTCCCTTGTAAGCTGTTGTAACGTTGTTGCAACTGTGTCCCGTTAGGGTACCAGGACCCTGGTAACGTGATTTGCAGCTTGGGATCTTTTAGATCCTTGGAGGGTGGACTGTCTGAAACTGGCTTTTTTCCAGCCTTATGACCTGTATATTAGATTTTAACACCGGACCAGTGCCTTGGGTTCCTGGTTTTTTTATTTGAGGCTTTTCTCAGCAGTTCTCGGAAATTGTGCCTACAAGAACCACGAAAAGGAGCTCCATTTGCCTTGATTCAAGCCTCGGCTAAGGGTGTGCACCAGCGTGCATGGCGCGGCAAATCATCCTGAGGCACGCCGCTGTCGGGGAGCATCGTTGCATGTGCGTGCTCGGTCTGACACATGACAGACGTCCATGTGAATGCCATCACTCAAGGTTTCCCAGCAAAACATGGTGATGAGACGATCAACCAGTTGAGGTTTTGACGGGGCTGATCAGAGGATTTGTGTATGAAGTGGTACAGTATGGTTCAGTTTGGTATGGTTTGCATTGTCTTCTCCTTTCATGGTCAAAAGTTGGAAAATATAACTGATCTGTGCCATCCTTTGTCTTCGAAGTCTTCTGTTAAGGTGCCAAAATCGGGGTTAAAGTTTGCTTAAGATAAAACTGCAGTCCTTTGGTTCGCTGATGGAGGATCGTCACTGCGTCCGACATGGTGAAGAACAAAGGGACAACATTTTCAAATGTTTTGCCGCTTAGCGTTTGTCATCATATTATCTGCACATAAAAAGATATCATCAAAAGAAGCATCAGTGCAGCAGCAGTGACAGCTGCAGATTGCGAGAAGCAGCAGAACTCCAGAACGTACACTGCGTCCTCAGCTTCCAGACACTGACGCCCCTCTCCTTTTGTCTCAGTCATTCCAGATCACAGATGCTCGCTAGAAGCTCGGCTCGCTGGAGCTGGCTGCTCCCGGAGCTGGCCGCTCGCTGGACTGGCTGGCCGGCGCTGCGCTTGCCACATTAACGTTGTTATTAAAGCTTAAAGAGGCATCTCCAGATGCCTCTCTGATCATTGCCATGTTTAATGGAGAGAGACAGATGAGATGAGACGCAAAAGGTGGAGCATCTGCAATAAAACATAAGGGGAGGAGTGAGGCAGTGCCCCAGTTGTTGGAGAAGAAACAAGCCACCACTATAAACTCTGATCATCCCCTTCTCCGGGTTCTTAGTTTGCTTGTTTCGCATCTGGCCTCTTCGGACCACACTCGAGAGAGCGCCGCGATAATGAGCTGCATAGAAACGAAAAGCACTTCTAATTAGAGCTGAGCGATTTTATCGATTCTGCGATATAGATTGATATTTTATCGAGTATCAAGTATCGGTTTTTCAGCCGCGGGTATCGATATTCTAAGCTTCTTTCAAAACCCCCGTGTCCCACCTTTAAAAGCTTGCAAGCAAAGATTTGCACTGTTTAAATAAATTAAACTATTTTTCTCAACACATCTTTTATTCATTTTGTCCAGCATTTGCAAGCTGCCTGTCAGCCATATAATGTGGAATTGATGCTTTCAGTTCAATTAATTCAGACAAAGTCATTGGAACACTCACAAGATGTCACCAAAATCACTTTGTCCCTTTAAAATCTTTCTGAAAATGATGTAAATGTATTGTAAGATGAATATTGATATACAGCGGTACCTCTACTTACGAAATTAATTGGTTCTGGAAGTAGTTTCGTAACCTGAAACTTAGTAGATTCGTGTTTTCCATGTAAATGCCTTAATCTGTTCCAAGCCCACCAAAATTCGAACTTTTTTTTTCAAAAATTTGAAAGTGATCCAGAATCCAAGATTACTTCCGGATCACACCCAAAATGAAATCAGTTCTTTCTTTTTACATTTCCGACAACTCCTGCAAATTTAATCAAAATCCATCTATAACTTTTTGAGTTATCTTGAACACAGACAGACAGATAAACGTCGACAGAAACGTAACCTCCTTGGTGGAGGTAAAAATTGTTTGTTTACCTGGGTTGCTGGGTTACGCTCATACAGACAAGGGGCCCTCCTAGCCAATGGGATGCCAGGAAGATGCTAAGCGATAGCCAATGGCAGAGCAGCTCGGACGCACCGCTTTCAAACCGAGATACAGAGCTGATAAGTATGTTTACGTTCTGTAAACTTTGGTAAACTAACTAGAGGCAATATTTTCCCGTTGAGACGTTTCGTAACCTGAAAATTTCGTATGTAGAGGCGTTCGTAAATAGAGGTACCAATATATATTGTATCATGAGCTGAATATTGTGTATCGTATCGCAAGATTAGTGTATCGCTACAGCCCTACTTCTAATACCTCTGATAAATCCTCCTAAATTTCTGCGAGGATATCCCTGAAGCTCATTTTACGTTCTCTCCCCACAGAGGAGGGTCGGAGGTCCGGACGAGATTCGCTTGTATTTAAATTCTCATCAAGGCAGCAGTTTAAATTTTCTCGTTTTGCAGCAAATGTGGCAGACTGGGCGCTCGTCCAAACTGCTTAACTCGTCGACAAGTTGAGATTGATGGACTTGAGTCTGCTGTTTAAAGTCTGATTATCTAGAAGATGAAGAAAAACAAGCGCATGAGTTGTGATGGAGGAGGAACGGGATGGACACTAAAGTAAAGAAAAATGTGTTGTGAATGTAGAAAAAAAGATGAGAGGAGAGGAAGAGCAGGAGGAGTTAAAGACATCTGTGTTGGAGGGAGCAACACCAACAGGAGGAGAGGAAGGACGGCACAAGTGGATGAAAGGAGAGGAGGAGGAGGGTGCAGGAAACGTTTAACCATTCAGGAGATGAAAGCGCGTTACGAGAGCGGCGACACCACCCGTGTCTTTGTTCATTATCTAGCATTACCTGCTCCGCCGCTGCTGAGAATAATTTCATTATGTCTTAAGGTTACATTAGAGAAACTGCATTCGCTTTCGTCTGCAGGACATAAATCACAAGTATTCAAATGTCACTTCATTACGGTGTTGTTTCTATCTCATCCGTCCAAAGCTTTTCTCTTTGTGACTTTTACCTTTCAGGGCTCATTGATGAACCAACAGGAAACATTTTGAGACGAGTCTTTACCCACATAGCTTTTTTTTTTTTTCTTGGTTTGTTTTTTTTTTCTTCTTCTCTCACTTGACCTTAACTTCTCCCCGATGCCAAAGGCTTAATGAACCTCACCACACTGTTGCTCTAAAGGCGCACAAGTAATCGCTCGTGGAAAATTGGTTTTAAAACAGTTTTGATGTTGCTCGCCGTCTCAGCGGGCAAATTAAATGACCATCAAGCTATTGAACGTTGCGCAGAAGAGAAGGGGAGCAGTGGAGACGAGCGCCGGTTCTCCTCGGCCCATTGTTGTTCACTGGCGGGAGTTATTTGAGCTCATGCAAAAGCATTGAATTTAAAAAAAAAAAAAACAACATAAAACTGTGCTTCGGTTGTGCAGGAAGGAAGCCTTTATTTAATCTAAGAAACCTGATGAAGACGTTCTTGGTCTTGAAGGGTAAATCTCACACAGGTGAACCCCAGTTCAACCAGTTGTGAAGTGGATTTTCCTTTAAAGACACTCTATGTAGCAGTACCTCTTTCGACCACAAGGGTTCACAAGAGCTGCCGACTGTCCTGGTGAGTGGAGACTATTTCCGTGCTCTTTTATAGCATCATTGGTCCACGTTGCCAAGGTTGGAACCAGAGCTAGGAGGCGGGGCTTCATCTTCACAGCTCACAGTGGGCGGAGCCTTCTCAAGGGGCTCTTCATGTAAACTCATTTTAAAATTCATGAGCGCAGAATTGCTGACCAAAGTTATCCGAAGGTGGAATGAGTCCTCAGAGGCTTTCATGAGGAAAAGTACTACAGCAGCGCTATAAAAACACATGTAGATGGAGCGCCGGGCGGCTTAGGTGGGTGAGAGGGCGCTCCAGGTTCAAGTCCAGGTCTGGGACCCATTATCCTCCTGTCCCTCTGAATTCTTTAGAGCTTCGACTTTCATCTTCTTTTGGCTTTTCCCTTCAGGGATCACCTCTTTCCCTCTAATTCTGTCTTTCTCTGTCACACCAGCCACATCTAGAAGTCTCCTCTCTGGTCTTTCTCTTTGTCTGCTGCCTGGCAGCTCCATCTCCATCATCCTCCTACCAAATGTATTCACCGTCCCGCTTCTTTATACGTTCAGTGAATGAAATACAATCTCTTTTTAAAGACGTGTGTTTTGAGCTTTGCCCCAAAACCAGACAGAGACCATCTTTGGTCCGTCCTCCATTCTGGATCACAGAGTGGTGGGTTAAACCTCCCATTATAGTCGTGGAAATCAAGGAACCGCCAGCCTTCTGAGAGCAGGGTGGTCATGTGGTTTGATGGGGGACAATAAGATCAATAAGGCAAACTGAAGCTACGTCTTTAACGGTTCTCCATCGGTTTTACAGGAAGACGGTGTTAAAAGGCTAACTGATGTGAAATGCCACCTCTCGTGGAGGTACCAGTCGGTACTCTGACGGCTGGGTTCCGGACCACCTGAGGGATTTTCAGGGAATTATTTGGTAAATTAAAATAACATTGCAGTAATCCAGCCGTTTATGATGAATGCATGAACAAGTTTTTTTATTTTTGGAGAATATGCTCTTGATTTTTGGCAATATCATGTAGATGGAAGAAGGCTGCTCTGCAGATCTGTAAAGTATCGGAGTTACCGGCAAAAAAAACTGGATTTATATGGAGACATTGACAGTTACGAAAGTATGTGAGCCCTTTGAATGAGCTGCTTTTCTGCAATAAGTTGCACGCTGAAGGATTTGTTTTACGTTTGGTGTGAATGGTTCTTTTAAATTCATTCCACACCGTCAGCACAATGTTGCATGAAGATGCAAAAAGGCTTTGATTGATTGATAAACTACCCTGACCTTTACCTGGAGGACATTTGGCAAATTTTGGTAAATTTGGGAACTCCGCTGGGATGATGTTTCAATGTAAATACGCTGTCGACCAGGGTTATTATAGTTAACGAAAACTAAGACTAAAACTAAAACTAGCAATGAAAAAATATTTCAGTTAACTGAAATAAAAATAAAAACTACAATTAAAAAAAAAACAAAAACTAAATAAAAACTACAATGAAGGATGTAAAACTAACTAAAACTAAACTGAATTGTAGATAAATTCAGCTTCGTTTTCGTTGTCGTTTCGTTTTCTCCCTCGATTACTGCCATAGAGATTACTGCCTGTCCTGCAGCAGCCGCTATGCTACCCTCCCTCCAGAGAGGGGGCAGCATAGCGGATATAGACCTTTTCGGGCCAGCCCCCCGGAAGTACCCCGTCCACCATTGCTGGAGGGTGCTACAGAGCGACACTTTCACCGGCTCGCAGATTAACCAGTGTTGTTCTCTTTCTACAAATATATATTTTTATAATGTCGAGTCGGTCGAGTGGGAATAATGATCCGTCATAAACTGTGCCAACAATGGAAGAAGAAAGTATGCACGAAGACTGCCTTGTTTGCAGAACAAGAAGTTAGGAAGACGTGGGTGAAAAATATCAACAGAAAGGACTTTGTTCCAAATGAATACAGCGGGTGAGTTTTCGTTAACATTCAATCTCGTACTACTCATAGTCTCGCTGAGAGTCCCGGACGATTCTGGCCGAAAGAACAGCAGTATGAGGCTACTGTAGCCCTCGGCACTAGCACAAGCCTATAAATCAATGAACTAATGAATGAATGAATGAATTAGGAGAATGATAAAATAAATTAAATATAACATTAACACATAGCCTAATTTACCGCTAGCGTTAACGTTACAGTAGCATAATCTTTATGGCTTGTTGACGTTAGTTATAGCCAGCGTTCCACAGTTTTTAGTGTTTGATTATGGGAATAGATCATGCTATTTCCATAACCAATCATTAAAAACAACAATAAACTACCTTCATCTGTAACTGGAGGCCACTGCCTAACATCATCAATCCAAGACATGTCTGCGTTATCAGTAACAGATGCTCCGCGCTGCTGTGTTTGGGTTAGTGGTGGAGCACCGCACACTCCAGTTATGGCGGGGCCACTAGGGGGCGCATGTCCACAATTTTTAAGTCGAAAAGGTGTATAATCTGCTGCATACTGCAAGAAGAAGAAAAACTAAAACTAAGACTAAAACTAAATAAAAACTAAACTGAAACTAGTCAATTCCTCAAAATAAAAACTAAACTAAAACTACTAAATTACTTGTTGAACTAACTAAAACTAAACTGAAATAAAAAAGCAAACTGGAAAACTAAATAAAAATAAAAACTAAAGAAAATTTCAAAACTATAATAACCTTGCTGTCGACCCTTTTCGTGCCATGCGTGGTGGCGAGTAATCACCCCAGAAGGTTCAACTTTCGTTTCATCAGTCCACAAACACGTCTCCAGATGGTCAAGGTGCTACCTGGTCAACGTCAGACAGACTCAAATGCGTTTGTTCTGGAGACGAGCAGCTTCCTCCGGGGTCTTCTCCCGTGGACGTCCCATCCGTTCAGTGTCTTGCATGTGGTTGGCTCATGAACAGGGATGGTTGCCAGCTCCAGAAGGGCCTTTCAGATGTTGCTCATGGGCTCTTCTTTACCTCACTGTGGATTCTGCTTTGTCTTTTTGGAGTCATCTTCACTGGATGTCCACTTCTAGGAAGATTAAACTGTCTGTTTTTTTTAGCTAACTGTGGACTGACGCACAGCTAAACGCTCTGAGACGACCTATCCGTCTCTGGCCTTATGCAGAACAACTACTCTTGATGGTTTTTTTTTTTTTTTTTTTTAGAAATGTGCTTTTTGTGAGCTATGCCTCATATTAGCAGATGAGTAGCTCTGAATCATACCTCCAAACTGATTTCACTGATTGGACACCAAGCGTGCAAACCATTGACTCCGATTAGCTTTTGTTGAAGTCGTCTGTCTGTAGGTTCGCTAACTTTATTTCAAGTTGCCAGTCTGCTGCAGGGGGGGTGACACCGTATAACCGAATCTTTCAACACCGTATAACGGCATTTGGCCGACCAGTTGCGTGACTTCATCAGCCTCTTCAGCCTGGAAGTGGCCCAGCAGGGGGCCTCAACGAACTGCGTGGGAGTCGCGCCCCCTGAGAGGAGAAGAAGAAGTAATCAGCTGCTCTGATTAAACTCGATGAGGATCACGCAGTCAACTTTGCAAGTTTCCAAAAGTGAAACGAGGAAACTCTTAAGATTAAGGTGTAATAAATTCAGAAGTGATACTTGATTTATACACCTATTGAAAAATCAGAAATGCGGCGCAGAAAAGCACGAAAGCCTTTATCTTTTCCGCTTCTGCCGCCTCGTTCCTATATTCCCGAGTTGCGAGGGAGTGGGTGGACACTCCAAAAGGTTTCCGCCTCGGTTCAAAGTGCCTTTTATTGAGCAGAAGAGTTCCTCGTCTGCTGCGACGGGGGGCCTGCCCTCCTTCCACCTGAGACTGCCGACTGAAGAACTCGCTTCATTTGAGCAAAATAGATGAAAAGTTTTCCTGCTGACATGAAGCACAGGAGGGATGAGTCACAAATCTAGAATCAGAGATGAAACGGCACTCGGAAAAAAGGAGCGATTGCCTTCTGAAGTCTTCGGGCCCCGGTGAATCTGCATTTAGGTCCTGCGGTATCTTTGTTGATAAGTTTTCGAAGGGTTATGTACTGCTTAAACTTTTCTGACTGAGGACATCTGAGAACAAGGAGAGACTTGATTGCACAAGAAAAAAAAAAAAACCCTCATGGACTCGATGGGGATGTTGGTACATTCATCACCTGCTTTAATGCTGACCTTGAACGGTTGGCTGGCTCTTTGGTGGCTCAAGCAAGTTTCTTATTATTCATTGGCTCGTGATCTAAATAAGGTTGTGAGCTTGTTTTTGGTCTGTTCCTATGCGGCAGAGAGCACGTTGTCATTTTTCCACTCCTAAAATAAAACAAAATTCATCAAATTTTGATCCTGCAGCTGTTGAAAAAGAACAAAAAACCCAGCGTGGAGCGATACTTAGTGAAGCCAGCCTGAATAGCTCCTTGTTATCTGTCATTTATACCGTGTATCACCCCCAGAAACACACACACACACGCATTCACAAATGGATTGTGTATTTTTAGAGGCTGCTATTGATCCACGAGCTGATGCTTATCGTCTACATCCTCCTCTTTGACCATCCGGACCTGATAGCATCCCGATAAACGCACAATCGCGCTCGGCCATCGCAGATAACACACCGCCATTGTAATAGAGAGATACGGCGAAGAGCCTCGTTATCCCAGCGGATGTGGTCCGTTTGATTTTTTTGTCTCCGTGTTTGACGAATGTCTAAAGTAAAAAAAAAAAAATTACCACTTGATATGTGGACGACGTATCAACTGAGATGTCCCGTTGAGCCCCGCTGTGATCGGTTTGGTACGTTATGTACCGGTGGAAATGGATGGATGACCGGTGGATGGCTGACCGGGCTACCTTCGCCCAGCCAAAGGCCCACTCACATTTGTCTGGACAGCACTGCCCTCACTGTAAATGGGAAGCTGTAAGCTCTCAATACTAAACTCCACAGATTCATCATATTTCATAGAAACTGACAGAAATAACCAAGGTTATCATGGTTAACGAAAACGAACAAAATAACGAAAACTAGAATTGAAAAAACATTTTCGTTAACTGAAATAAAATAAAATTCGAGTTTTTTAAAAAACGATAACTAACTGAAACTGTATTATATATTTATAAAATGAACAAAAAATTAACTATAATATCAAGAACGTCCTTCGTTTTCGTATTTGTAATTTTTTTTCACATAAACGTTTTGGGATTTACATGAACTCTATTAACTTTGCTCCTCTGTACAAGAACCGCAAAAAACATCAGCAGTGATGGCTGCGGCAAAAGTTGGGAGACAGCAGCACAGTCCTATTTGGGATTTCTTTGACTATGACTGTGTTAACGATAAAAATAAGTGCCTTGTTGTAGAAGCAGGTGATACAATGTGTGGAATACTTCTCAAAAGGAAAAAAACCCACCAATCTGAAAGTCCATTTGAAAAGCTCGCACAAGAAGGCTAACCAAGACTACCTGGATAAGCTAGCCTAAGCTAGCCCCCTGGAAAGAGAAGCTACAGCTTGAGGCCAGTCAGTGTTGGGAAGGAATGGGAGAAAACAGCAACTATAATACTGTTTCCATGGAGACCAGATAGTTGCTGGTCAGTAAATACGCAGGAACACCACAAGAGGGAAGACGCATTGATAAATATGTTTATTGAGACTGGAATGTAAACACGACTATGTGATTCGATAGCCTTCAAAAAGGTTCAGTGCTTCACTCCAAATACCAAAATTACAACCCTTATTTAGAAAATAAAACTAAAACTAACACTGAAACTAAGTATTTCAAAAAGAATAAAAAAAAATGAAATAAAAACTAGCAAAACTGCTCTAAAAATGAATTAAAACTAACTGCATTTGAAAAACTAAACTAAAAACTAAATAAAGACTAAAACTAATCGGAAATCCAAAACAATATAATAACCCTGGAAGTAACTGCCCTTCCAATAGCTCTTTGTAGTTTACCCAAAATCTGCTGCTGTGTAGGACAACGCACAGAGAAGGCTCGTCAATTTGAAAGTATTATGCAGTTAATTATACTTATTAATTAAAATAAACAGGATTCTTGGGTTTGGTTTGGTAGAGAAACGTGCTTTATAATTCTCAGGAGACTGATCTGCTCCTTCCTTCCCTTCTCAGAGGCCACTGATACTGAAATATCACTAAAGCCGTCTATCTGAATTGTAGCAAAACTTGGTGTTGGGTGTTTTTGGCGCTCTGGATTGCCCCTCGTCGACACCTTCACCGCACCGCTGGACAGCCAAATCAAATTTCTTTCTGCCGTTTACACAAGAAAGTCAAGTGCTTTGACACAGAACCCCCTCCATGTATGACCTCATCGGCTAGAGCTGTTGACTGTTTAGCCTCAGTTTGATTGGCTGAGACTTCTGCCAGCACCTGTGAAGTTGAACCTCCAGCCCGAGTCTGGCAACAGTTGGGCAGGGCCTGGCTGAAAGCTTCGGCTCACTGTGACCATGGCAGTAAAAACACAGGCTTCTCTCGTCACGTCTGAATGCGCTGAACGAAACACGGACGTCGGGGTGTGATTTTTCTTTAATTACCGCAGGTCCCCTGGGTAATACTAGTCCCGCGCGAGTTAGGCAGTAGTCACCATGCGACCTGTCATTGATGTCGGAGTACCACAATTCATCAGGACACTCCTTCAGGAATGCTGCAGATCTGGAAGGAGAACTGTCAGGTGTCTGGATGACAACAGAAACGACCATCAGCAGATGACTGACACCGAACAACGGCGGACATCTACGGGCCTCATGCTACAGTTTCTATTTTTGGGGACTGGAATAAGACAAGCAACTTGTATTAAGATTCTTGCCTTACTGAAAAATCTCATCACTTTGAAGTAGAGGTCTTCACAGGTCACTTTCATGGACCCGAACCCGAATTGACCCGTGAAAACTCGACCTGGAACCGACCTGACCCGAGTCTTTAGTTTCCGACCATGAACCGAACCGAGTTACCCGAATAGAACCGAGACAATACAGCCCATAGTTGCTCACGTCTTGCGTTGAATAAAACTTGATTTTCTTACCTAAAGTTGTCTTCTTCTACCCGGTTCAGTTGCTACATAGGCTACGTGATGTAAACAACAATAAATCCACGTCATTATTCTCTTTGAGGATACAGATGCTATTTGTAGCAACTGCTAACACTAATAGCCTACACCGGTCAGGACGTGTCGTGAATATGTTCTCTCATCCAATGTTCTCATGTTGGCGATTCGTTGTGCTTTAAAGCTGCCGGGCAAACCGCTAATAACACGCTACGGCAACACGATTGTTTCATGACAAATACGCCACGTTATTAATTAATAATTAATTAAACTGCCCCGAGTCCTGACATTAGCTGCCACCGCCAATATCTTTACCTATCTCAAGTAAACACGGATCCAGCCTGTCAGAGAGCACCGACCGGACCCGAGACTAACTGTACTGATTCCGACCCGAACCTGGAGTCACGTTTTTTGAATGGACCCGAGACCTGATTCTGGTTGATTCGGAACCTCTGGTTTTTTGGGTTGTCGGGTTGTTCCGAAGACCTCTACTTTGAAGTCATTTCTGGGAAGGTATTTGGAGCATTTGGTGGCTGGCTGAAGGCTCCTGATTTGACTCTGGGGTTGGGCCTTGCTGTGTAAAGTCCTCCAGACGCTTGCATGGGTTTTCTCTGGGTATCCTGGTTTCCTCCCACAATCAATAAAAAAATGTACTTATAATGTTCATTATATGTACATATAATGTACATATAATGAACATTATATGTACACAAAGTGGGATCGTACCCGTGTTTGGTCATTTTTCCACATGTGGGCAAGCAACAAGTCAAGGGTGTATCTTCTTACTTTCAGCTGGGATAGACTCCTGCAGATGTTTGAGACCCTGGACAGGAAGATGGATGGATGGATGGATGGGGACTTTCTTAATAATTGTCATTAGAAAATGAGTGTGTCAAAGCATCCAGTGATGTGAAAGAAGTCAGTCCAAAAATGCCAAGGCATGAACGTTTTAGCAGCACAGATTAATGGAACTTCATCAAATTTGAAAACTACCCCGAAGTGGCCTAATAATCGAAGCCCGTTCTGGTCAAAAGGAAGCATATCAAATTAGGAAAAAAAGGCCAAAGGCGAAGCCACCGCCGACTAGCCAGAGCACTGCCGCGCACATCCGCGTGAACCAGACGGTCTGTGATCCACGTGTCGGATTTTATTATTCTGGAGCAGCGAGGCCCACGAGAGCGTTGCAGTTTGTCTGAAGTGCTGATACATATTAGTTTGTCTGGCCTTCGTTTGACCCCCCCCCCCCCTCCTCCTCTTGGGTTTCCACATAAAGACATCGACGGTACTCGGCGCCCAGGGAGCCTGCAGGGATTCGGTCTCGTTGTACACAAATGGCATGATACTGTGATGTATGCATTAATAAATCCTCTCTCCAGTTTGACCTTTCTTGGTTTGCCACAGGGCTATAAAAGTCAGACGTATGAGATGAATAAAAACTTGCTAATGAAGAGAAAGAGAGAGAGAGAGAGCGTGAACAGGAGAGAGCGCTTCTGTATCTACTGTACGGCCTCATGAATTGCCTGTATGAGATCAGCGGTGAGGTCCGCTGGGATTTCTTCATGAGCCGTCGTACATCTGGTCTGCGGGTTGCGTTGCTTTCGGTTAGATTTATTCTCTAAGGGCTTAAATATATTAGTGTCTAAAACTGAGACGTTGCTGAACAGATGACTCTTCCTCCCTCTCTCCTGGGACATGTGGTCATCGCATCAAGTCTTTTTTTCTCTGGGTGTGCGTATGTTTGTGCGTGGAAGAGGACGGGTCGATGGGGTCTCAGTCCCCCCCCCCATCCTTCTGAAACGGTTCAGTGGACTGTAACACTAATCCGTCGGGACCCTCCATCCACACTGGTGCCCCCCCCCCCCCCCCCCCCACTCGCACACGTAGACAAACACACAAAGACGAGCTCATCCATCATACTCGGAGGCTGTCGGCCGCCTCTGTACGGTGGCCTCTTTGGTGACAGCCTGCAGCCAATCAGAGATCCGGCCTCGTTTATGGCATCGGCCGCGCAAGTCAAAGTCTCCGTCCCGATGAAACGCAATCAGAAGCGCGTGGAAGGAAGTAAAAATGAATTCCAACCCTCGCTCTGTACTGTAACGCTGGTTTTCTCCTCTCTTCCTCCCCCCATCCTTTGTTTGGATGGCCTGCTCATTGTTCCAAGTCCTTTACCTCCAGACCGTAGGGGTTCCCAGCAGCTGGGGGAGGAGATGGGATGGGGGGGGTAAGAGGGAAGTGAGTTTGGCCAGGCGAGGCTGCGGAGGAGAGAAAAAGAAAAAGGAAAAAAAAAAGTCGATATGAAAATGCAGCAGGGTGTCAGAGACGGCGGGAGCTCAAGACTGCGGGAATCATGGCGCTTATATAAACCGCAGGGCAGGTGGCGAGCAGAGGCGAGCATCGGGAGGATCGGATGTTGGGAGGATGAGTTTCTGTGGCTGATCCTTCGAAAAGATAAGCTAGTTGAATCTAAAGCCTGCGGTGTTCTTGTCATGTGACCAACGAGAGCATCCAAGACAAACAGGTGAAGCGCCGCCACCTCAGCACGCGTTGAATCTGCGTTTTTGGCTCAAACTGTCCCGTCAAGCGGCGCGAGCTCGCATTTACCATCCAAACAAAACCGATAATGAACCCCGCTGCTTTGGCTCGCCTCCTTTTTTCACTGCGAGGATTGATTTTTTTTTCCTTTTTCTCTAACCCAAATGCTTGACGCCACAAGTTCAAGCGCACGTCGTGCGTTAGGGAGCAAATCGTGGCAAAGCAACCTCTTCCGACTTGTGATTGGGTCGGGCGTGCTCGTGATAACCAGCACTGAGATGAAACTGTTAACATCTTGATCTCTTATTTCCGTTCACCGAACACGGGGGTCGACGTCGAGTCCCTTCAAACCGAGCTGATGCAGCTCCTGTAGCGGCGATGACGCGTTGGAGCCGTTGCGATCGAATGCATGCGTCAGATGTGATCACCGGTCCGCTGTCTGAGGCCACGAGGACAGTTGTCAGTCTCTGATGATGCGATGATGCGCTCAAAACCCTGCGTGAAACTGTTCAGACCCGTCGGTTCTGTGCAAAAATAAAAAAAAATAAAAAGCTCAAACTAATTTGTGTCCGAAGGCTTACCGTCCCTGCTTTGATCACAGCATCTGTATGTTTGGGCCCAAGGCTCCTGTAAAATACTCCACAGGCCCCAGAACTGGTTTACTGCATGAAGCCGGAGACCCAGATTTAGCTCCTGTGTGTGAAATCTGTAGATGTTTGTTTGTTTGTTCTGTTTTCTGTCTTTTTTTGAGCATTTAAGATTAATTAAAAGTCACCAGAGGTCCGGTTACTAAATTCTGCCTAAGTAGAAGGTCCGAGCCAAAGTACGTATTTTGAAAAGGTAACTTATTTTTATTTTAACTTCAAATGCAGGAAATATTCCAACATATTCCAAATCTTTTATCATAAATAAAGGCAGTCCCATGCATCTAAATAAGTTTAAGGCTTTTATTTTAAATCAACCAAAAGTGAAACCTCAGAATAAAATCAATAACAGTGCGAGTCGGTGCCTGAAGAATTGAAGGGCTCTTCAAGTAAAAAATTAAACCCTGAAAAAACTAAAAAGTGCAAAAAAAAGGGGGTTAAATTTTTTCTTTGAACTGTCCTTTCTTCTTGAATTATAGGCCTCTTTAAGTAAAAAAGTTAAACTCATGTACACTCAGGAAACATTAACTAAAAAGTGCCCCCCCCCCAAAAAAAAAAAAAAAAAAAAAAAAAAAAAAAAAAGGGCTGTTTTGTCTCATAGTGGTGCTTCACAATTTGAATCAACGCCACGGTCTCAGAGCTGATGAGGCAGAAGTTTGGTATTAACTGCTGACCGGGAGTATAAATATGCATTCTGCTGTCCATTCGTCTTTAAAAAAAAAAAAAAAGTTTTTCAGTGTCTACCTTTATCTTTTTCAAGCAAGCCGTGATATCTATGTTGTATCTACTCTTCTTTCTTCCTGCGCTGTTGCTAACGTCAGTGCTTAAGTTTGTGCTTGTGTGACAGATTTTGGGTTTGCTGGGAAAAATGTAGGTGTGGTTTGGTTTGGGGGTGCAATGAATTCTGGGAATATAATCTTGATTTGCTCGGAGAATTTGCATGTGGCCACTGTAGTCTAGATGATGCGATGTCATAGAGGTACTTTGGCCATGTGTGGCTCCGATGTCAACAACAAACACACGTTTCCAAGCTACGTCTCTGACTACCAGCTAGATTACCGTATTAACTGTAGTAGCAGCGCCACTGTAAATATCTACCAGCTAGATTACCGTATTAACTGTAGTAGCAGCGCCGCTGTAAATATCTACCAGCTAGATTACCGTATTAACTGTAGTAGCAGCGCCGCTGTAAATACTACCAGCTAGATTACCGTATTAACTGTAGTAGCAGCGCCGCTGTAAATATCTACCAGTTAGATTACCGTATTAACTGTAGTAGCAGCGCCGCTGTAAATATCTACCAGTTAGATTACCGTATTAACTGTAGTAGCAGCGCCGCTGTAAATATCTACCAGTTAGATTACCGTGTTAACTGTAGTAGCAGCGCCGCCGTAAATATCTACCAGCTAGATTACCGTAATAACTGTAGTAGCAGCGCCGCTGTAAATATCTACCAGCTAGATTACCGTATTAACTGTAGTAGCAGCACCTGCTGTAAACATCCACGGTCGTTCAGAACCGCTCTGTGAAAATGACAGTACTTATTTTTCGCATTGGTCACGGGTCCGGACAGAACCATCTCCCGGTCCGGATCCGGACCGGAGTCCGCTGTTGCGTGACCCCTGATGTAGGAGCTTGTGCGTCATCATTATGAGAGCTGGTATCGGCGCATGAAAGCAGCGACTCTTCGGAGATCTCGACCTCCTTCGCTCTTGTCCCCCCCGCTTTCACAAACGAGCTCGGGGCTCCCGAGATCTCCGTACCGAACCTCCTCCCCTGTCACCTCGGACTCTCTCGCTCTTCCTCGTCGGATGGTTTATCGCCGCTCATCCTCCGCGTCACCGTTCACCCCTGACTTACGGTGCAGTAAATTTAGACGTTAACGAGGCGTCTCCGCAGATGATTTGTTGTGGCGGAGTTGCAGAGAGGTATCCCCCCCCCAGGCCTGGCGGGAGTCCAGGCACCCGAAGAAGGTCATCTCGGCAAAAATTAGAGGAAGTTTTTGTTCTTTTTCAGGAAAGAAAAGAAATCAAAACAAGGTGGCAGAGAAGGGGATGGGGGGGGGGGGGTTTATAGAAAAGATAAATAAGATCAAGTGCGAGCGGCACGGAGAAAGAAAAGAGAGGAGGGAAGGCAGAGAGGAATTAGACGAGTCCCCCAGGTAAAGAGGCTGTTTTGTGTCATTGTGCAGAATATGCTCAGCTATCTGATGCAGACGCGGCCCTGACACCTGTCGCCGCTCCTAATGAAACAGTTCCCATAATCCTCTGCTCCTGGATCCTTTGTTCAGCCGCTGCATCCTTTGTGTGCGTTTCCCCTCTCTCTTTCCTTTATGGCTTTGTGCAACTGTGTCTTTGTACGATATATGTGGGGGTTGAAGAGGGGTGGGGGGGGTGGGGGGGCTGCTTTTGTACATGCATTTAGACACATGCGCGCGTTATTTCGTCCCTCAGAGGAACGCGGCGCCCTGCTTTTCATTACCACTCTGACGCTCCCCTAATAAGGAACAGCCTTTAGAAAAAAATGTTGGCGCGGCCGTCCGTTGGCGCGGTTGTTTGTTGGCGCGGCGTCGGCGTGCGCGTGGCGTCGGCAACAGAACGGACAGCGTGGAGGCGCAGATGTGAAGTGCTCTCGGCGCGCGCGTGTGCGTGGACGGCAGCCAGGCAGGATGTCCGCGCACAATCGGAGAGCAGACGGCTCGAACTGGGGAGCGACATTAAAAGGGGGGCACGTGGCGTGAGGAAAAAACCCGGAGCCGAGCAGAACTGTTCAGCCTCTCCGTTTAGTATTATTTTTCATTCCGTCGCTGCATTTCCTGTCCTCTAAAAGTGGATAGTACGAAGGCGTGACATCGACTTCGAAAGATGCAGGTCCTGGGGAGGGGAGGGGTGGAGTTGAGTCCTGGTTTGTAAAGGCATGGTTGAAAAAGGAAGCTGTTTCACGGCGTCTCTGGTGTCATCTGTGACATGGGTATAACGGGGCGCAGTACGTCTCCTTCAGATACGCCGATCAAACATGACATTACAACTAGAGGTGCACGATAATTATCGGGCCGATAACAGGAAATTATGACGTCATCCCGATAAGTCCGATATCACGACGAATAGCCCCGATAACATATATATATTTGTCAACACAGCAGTGCCTCGCTCCCTCTGAGTCTTGAATAACCGGCAGTGAATGTTATGTTCAAGTGACGTCGTCATAATCAGAAAAACGATTACTCAATAAGGATAATCAAGAATATCCCCTCATGCTATGCTAGAAAACAACTCGTTAACTCGGTCATAATTTTGGTAGTTGCTGACTTTAATTGATATTCGCAGTATTTTACCACATGTTACACATAAAAAATAGAAAAAATAGATAAGACCGAAAGAACGACGAGCAAACGAGGGAACAGAGGAATTTACGTTACACCTTGAATGCAGCATTGCGAAACAGTGCGCTTAAAAAAAAAGAAACATGGCGGCGATGGTGTAGAACTTCGTTAAAGTTTCAGAGGAAGATAGTTCGCTGGTTATTTGTCATAAATGCTCCAAGCGAAGGAGGGAAAAATAGCACAAGCTTTAATACGTCAAACCTGATCAGCCACCTTAAACATAACCATCGCTTCCATGGAGTTTTGAAATCACGCTAACGTGAGCTAGCCAGCAGCAAGTCAACCCCTCCTCTCCTCTCCTCTCCTCTCCTCTCCTCTCCTCTCTCCTCATCGCCATCATCTCTGTCATCTAAAGCTTCCATGAGATTAAAAAAAAACAACAAAAGTACTAAACGTCATTTACTTTAATTAAAGGTAT